>PVLA01001112.1:185174-403169 GCA_004027455.1 Hydrochoerus hydrochaeris | reverse complement strand
TCCTGTGCCTGTCTTAGGCGGCCGGTGGCGTAACATATGTGTCCTAGTTGCCCGTCTCTGGCTGCCCGTAGGACAGCGCCTGTCTTAGGTCAAGGACTCTTCATATGAACCCAACCAGGCCTTACCCGTCATGGGCCTGCAGGACAGCAATAGGTCCTGTGCCTGTCTTAGGCGGCCGGTGGTGTAACATATGTGTCCTCGTTGCCCGTCTTTGGCTGCCTGTCCAGTGTCTCAGGGCAGTTGTCTCACAGGAACCCCGCAAATCCTCCTCTATGAGCTCTCCCATTTGTCTCACATTATTCACAGAAGGCAAAACCCCACAATCAGTCCTCACAAAGGGGTTATCTAGAGGGCCTCCAGCAACCCCCCTGGAGTTTCCACCCTCGACTTCATATTGAGCATTACATAAAAACATACACATGTGAACTACACAAATTATAATTATCAGTACAAAACATTTCAAGATCCCCGTGCCCAATTCCCACATGCGGTGTCCTTTTCCTGGAGAAGCGATTGTCACAAGGCGTGGATGGACTAGGACGCAGCATGGACAGAAAAGGGCGCCGCACCTGAGACTCAGACTTACTCTAATTTGCAACAAATTGGATTCTGAGGAGACCCTCCTGCTGTCTCCCTTGAGAAATATCTTTTCAGTATGATAATTGGCAATGCTTCCTACTCCCATTAGCAATTCCTCCAGGGGCATTGTGAGTTACCTCCCAAGTGTGGGAACCCTTAAATGGCAGGACCATCTGTAGGCAAAGCCATTTCTGACATGGTCTGGCTGAAAGACATGTCACGTGGGAGCTGGAGACAGATTGTGTCGATGGTTGCACACCAATCAGGATGCACTTACTGCCACAGAACCACACACTTTATAGTGGTAAAATGGTGAGAATTGTAGGTTATGCACATTTTTCCATGATAAAAAAAAGTCATGGGGGGGGTGAAGCTTCTGTCTTGGAAGGGATGTCTCAGCTCATACACTGGACCCATCTGGCTAAATCCTAAACATGTGGTCCTAAATGGAGATGGAAGAAGGGCACAGCTCACAGAGAAATGTGGAGTCCGGAGAACAGAACAGAACAGAACAGAACAGAACAGAACAGAACAGAACAGAACAGAAAAAAGAACAAACACTGCTGGTGGAAAGAGTGGGTGAGTACACAAAAATCCTGCCCTGACAACTCTGGATATGATTAGTAGCAAATAGATTATCAATTAATAGATCAGATTCATTATTCTATTTGGGGGTTTGGGGTGATGCTTTGAAGAGATTAGTACACCTTTCGTGCACAAAAATTCTTTGGCACTCTGGTTAATGTGCAGATTCTGATTTGGTAGATCTGGAGCAGAGCTGGAGATTCTGCCTTCTCACAGGCTCCCTGGTGATGCCCAGGAGAAGGGGCTCCCCCCACGCTTAACTGGAAAATGAGCAGAAGGACAGCAGGTCGCACTGTGGGAAGGTCCTCTTTCCAAGAGAAAAGCGTGTGAGAGGAGGCATGGAGACCCCAAACTTGGATAGGTTAAAACACGAGGGGCTGGGGGTTTAGCTCAGCGGCATTAGAGCCTGCCTGGCGAGCAGGAGGTCATGAGTTCAATCCCCGGTACCAAAAAAAACAAAACAAAAAAAGCAAATAAACAAACACTTATCCAGCCCTCACCAACACAGCCTGTTGTTTTGGAGCTATGCATTTCAGTTCAGCAGAACCTAGCACAGAACAGTACCTCTCAGGTAGAGAAGCACTTGCAAGCTGACATGGGGGTGTTAGGAACAGCCTTCATGAAAGAAATGCACGGGAATGAGAGCCATGGCCATGGTTGTGTGAAAAATGCATTTAGGAATTTGGTGTGAGGGATTTAATATTTCACTTCAGGCTTTTTGTTTAATTACTATCGCAGAAATACACCTGAAAAGCAATTCTCTATGCACACTGCTTAGTTGGAAGCATTCAGTGAGGAAGTGGTACAATTTTTATAATTTGATTTTTGTTTTACTGAAACATGCTTTTTGTATTTGTTGGCTCTAATATTTAAAAAAAATCAAGTTGAAAAAAAAAAGAAAGAAGATACTTGTTAGTAGGACACAGTTCCTTGGAAATAAAAGTTGCTGAGCCACAGTAGGTGACTAGGATATATTCTTTATTGTAGTCATCATAAAATGACTCAAGTTCTGAAAATCTGGTATCAGAAAAATCCTGGTAGACCTTGAGGCACACCTTTTATCTGCATCTTTTCAATAAAGGGAGTCCATACTCTTGATTTTATTTTTTAAAGCAAAATGTTTACTCTAGAACTAATCCGCGGTCAAAAAGCTGTTGAGGACCAGGTGTGGTGGTGCATGCCTGTAATCTCGGCACATGGAGGCTGAGACAGGAAGGTCATTGTAAGTTCAAGACCAGCCTGGGCTACAAAGTGAGCTCAAGGGCAGCCCGAACTGCATAGTGAGAATCTGTCTCAAAAAAAAAAAAAAAAAAAAAAGGCTGAGAAATGTAGCTCAGTTTGAAGGCCCTGGTGTTTAATCCCCAGGGCCTTCAAATAACCAGGATGAATTTCAGAAAGCACATAGAGAAAAATTTCCAAATACCTGTATGATTCTATGTACAAAGCATTACTGAAAATACAGTTTTGGAAACAGAGAACAGATTAGTGGTTGCTGGAAGTTTGTTAGCCAGCATTTGCCCTTTACCAGAACCTGGCCAGGCTGAGTCCCTCTCATCCGCCTATTCTAGCTAGGAAATCTTCTTCCTCAAACACTGCTCCTCATTAGTAGTAATGTAATAGCCTGGTGGTGCACACCTGCAGTCCCAGCTTTTGGGAGGCTGAGGCAGGAGGATTGCATGCTTGAGCCTGTTGTACCCCAAAAGGCTGCACCCCAAAATAAAATGAAAATTGTAAAAAGGCAAAAAGAATAAAAAGGCCAAGACGTCTTGGAGGGAAAAAAGAGTGCTTTAATATTTAGGCTGGTATCCAGTGACAGCATGAGGATGGAATTTACACTGCTGTGCAACTGAGCTAGGATTTGAGGGTGGTTTATAAAGGGAAAAAACCCCCAAAGATGTGGGGGGCCTACACCTGTGCATTCCTGAGGAAATGGGACATCCTGTTTTCTCCTTTTTAAAGGTCAAGGGACGTGACGCATACAGAACAGAATGGCGGTGCTAAGAGTTAAGAGTACAACAGAGCCCTGCCTGGACATACAGCAAAATCCTGTCTACAAAAAAAAGAAAAAAGAAAAAAATCCAGACATGATGGCACATGACTCTATTCCAGCACTCTGAGAGGCTGAAGCAGGAGGACTGAGTCCAGCCAGGGCAATTTAGTGACTCAAGGAGACCCTGTCTTAGAATAAAAAATATAAAAGGGGCTAGAGATGTAGCTCATTGATACTTTCTTGGTCCAACCCCAGGACCACACATGCACACAAAGCGATGTGCAAATGGACAACTCAGTCCTCCCCTTGGGGTTTTCAGGATCGGGCAGTGCAGCCATGGAAATCACACACCGGGAGGCAGATGAAAGGAGGCTGATTGTACTCGAAGGCCCTTGAGGCAGGAGGCAGGCCCTGTGGGAGGATGTGGGAAGAGCTCCCGGGGCCTGACCAAGCAGGCAGGGATACAGGCAGAGGGATAAGGAGAAAAAACTTCTCAGCACACTGCAGACCCAGTCGTCTGTCTGTCGGGACACTGGGGCCTCAGGAAATAAGAATGGGTTTTGACAGAGATCCCTTACCTGGCCCTGTCACAGTCCGGAAGTTGATATTTGTGATCCCAATGCAAACGTTATTGGAATTCTAGGGATAGAATTACAGTTACAGGTGGCCAAAGGGTACTGTGTCCAGCCAGGATGAAGCTTCACTGGAACAAAGGCCTTGACCCAGGGCCTAAACCAGAGTTAATTAATTCGTGAAGAAGGGAGTGGCTAGAGGATGAGTGACTTTAAGAATGGTGGGAGACCCTGAGTACTGTGAGCTGGGCCAGGCAGGAGGCCTGACAGCACCTCGGAGGAGAGGAGGATATGCAGGAAGATTAATCTGCATAACACAACTTAGGTAGCAGTTAATGTTTAGGAGGTGGTATTTGAGCTTTGATGTGCAAACTTTTGTGCCCTGGGAAGCCATAGGTTCTTATCTCACAGCCCTGGAATGGTGGCTCTTTTTTCCCCCTCGTGGCCCAACCACGTTTTGATGGGAGTCACATGGTGGGGAAATAGCCAGCTTCAAAGATTACACATCAGCACCAAAGCCAGCCCTATTTACACTGCTTAGAGCCGGTTAGAGGGAAGAGGAAATGGCTTAGCTAACTCTGTACATATCAGTGCATGGAGGTAGGGCCAGGTTTAGCCAAAGTGGAGGTGATTGCTCTTTGTTCAAGGAGAGTCGTCCAGGTGATTCCCCACAGCTTTTGTCTGTTTTGCTTTGGGTGCTGGGAATGGAACCCAGAAGCGCATACACACAAACCATAGGCTGTACTCCCTTGGCCGGGGAAGATTTAAACATTTATAATATAAAAGCAAATTTAGCTCATTCCCAGATACTAGAAGGGGGTCTTGTTCTGTGTCATGGGCATCTTAGTTAATCCACTGTGGAGGCTGTGGCTGTTGGGTCTGAGGTGCATTTGGAAACATATTTTAAACCCCCAAAATTCTGGAGCCTCCATTCCAAGGTTGGATGAGTGGCAGTCACACCTGGATGTCATTTAGTCTACGTTGCTACTACTTTCTTGCCTTGGGGTAGGGTATTCACAACGTGATGCCTGCTGCCTTAGTTCCATCAGGAAATTATGTTTTTCTCCTGTTCTACATAATGACTTTCCATCCACAAAGAGGAGGGTGAAATCACTTATGCATAGCACCCTGGGGGAGGCTGGGCACTCTGCCACCACACTTTGTCCTTTATAACCAAAGACCTTTCTGAGCATTTGGCCATCAAGGTTTATAGCTCCACAGTAAGCAGTTTTCTGGGAGCTGTAACTTCACAGCTCACATCCCAGTAGGAAACTTCTCAGAAATTCCTTCCCAAAGGAATTAGCCTGAAAGGAAGCAGCCGAAAGGCCTTGGCACATTCCTAGGGCTCCAGTTAGGCATTCGCAGCCAGTCTTGCTGTCATTATAATGTGTGCTGTGGCTGGATGTGGCTGGTCCCTAGGAGTCCATGGGCCAGAGGTCTGGTTCCCTCTGGGATGGGATTCAGAGGTGCTGGAAGCTTTTGGAGCCTGGGCCTAATGGCAGGTCATAGGCACCCTCAGAGGGGAGGAGAGAGAATAGGAAAGCAAGCGTGGGTGCCCCGCCAACTTCCTGTCTCACCCTGTGATCTCCCTCTTCCTCTCACACGTGGTCCTGCCCTGATGCTCTCCAGCACATTGTCCTGTAGCCCAGGGGCCTTTGCAGGAGGCTACTCAGAAGAAGCTACTTGATCTTTAGCATTTAGCCTCCAACTGTATGCACTAAACAAACCTCTGTTCTTTATAAACTACCCAGCCTTGTGTGTTTTGTCAGAAAGCAAGGTGATCTCAGCAAACACAGAGATCCTTCTGTGTATCTGGCATATTAGTGCTAAAGGATAATATCATTCTGTGTGTTAGAACCTGCCTCTCTTGAGTTACCAACATCATAGATTTCCCCTGCTGCATATCTTAGTTACTTATTGCTGAGGCATCAGACCGAATACCAACACCTCAAGGTATCGGACTTCTCAGCCTCCAAAACTGTAAGAAACAAATTTCTGCTCTCTATAAATTACCTGGTCTCAGCTACTTTTTGTTACAGAAGCACAGATGGACTGAGACACTGATTTCTGGCACCAGCAATTGCATTGTTGGTCCTTGGGCCAGTGCAGCAGAATGGTCTATCCTGGTATCCCCAGGTTAGCTTCCAGTGGAGAGCTCCCTTCGCCATAGCTCTCCTTGCTGAGACAAAATACCTGACAGCTTCACATGTTCACCATGGAGACGTAATGTGTGTGTCTCACTGCCTGGCGGCTTGAGCCACCAATGGTCCACGCGTGACTGTCCCACTTCTAGCACCAATGGCACAAGCCACCCTGTGGGACAGGCAGGCACGCACCACTGGTGATTCAAGCTGTTAAAGGAGGGAACCTGTTAAAGGAGGGAAGGCTTATTAGGTTCATGTTTTCAAACCATGCTGGCTCCAAGGCAAAATGGCTTGGTGCAGGGACATGGCAGAGGAGGAGCTGCTCATATCCTGCTGAAGGGGAAGCAGAGCCAAGAGGAGAGCTGGGAGGGGAGGATAGAACCTTCTGGATCTCACCTCTTCCCACCAGGCCCCACCTCCTAACAGGAAGTCAGTTATCAGCCCCTATAACAGCACCTTCCAGAGGTCCTGCTGGTGATCGCATGGGGCAGCAAAGGTCAAAAGAGTGTCTTGGTTAAATTCAATTTGAGTCATTTCAGTTGTGACAGCAGGAACCCTAAATCTCAGACAAGTTAAGGGCTCAGTCCCACCAGATAATCTCTAGTTCAGATGTGATTCCAAAACGCAGGGCCCCAGGTTACCCAGCATTTTTGTGTCGTGAGAATCTCCTCTCCCTTTCAAGCTCAACAATCTGCCGTGACTGCTCTCAAAACTTAAGAAAACACATCCCTGACTATTTCTGCATATAAAGGACAAATGGTCAGATGAAGCAGTACCTCAGGTGAGGTGTGAAGGGTCCCTGAGGAGCCAGAAGTCACCACCCTCCCACCCGTGCATGTGTTTGCCAAACACTAACACTTAGGATTTTTCACGAACATATGATGGATTAAACCATTGGGCGCTCGTGATTGGATTCAGTCACAAACCTCTCTTGTCCCTCTTAGTGAGGCTCAAAATTACAACCCTCTCATCGTAGGGTGGGCTCTTCTGACAGCCACCCCGCCCTGAAGCTCGCTAGGTCCCACAGGGATAAGCTCATGTAGGATTCCCAGGGTCACTGCTCAGGAGATTCTCATCACTCAGGAAATTCCACAGCCTTCAGAAGCTGCACCAAAAACCAGGGACAAAGACCCAGTACATACTTATTATGTAGAGAGAAAAACACCAGGATTTAAAGATGCATGCATATATACAAAACTCCTGGTAGATACTTTGTTGTTGTAACATCATTCGTAGTGGAAAAAGACAACAGATCTGGGTGATTTGTCACACACTTAGAGTCCTAGTTGCTTCAGACCTGGGGTTGATGGTCTTTCTGGGCAATACCATGAGAACCTGACTCAATATAAAAGACAGCCATGTATATATATATGATTAAACAAGTATCATGTCAGTGTTCTCCAAAGGAAAAAACCAACAAGTTAGAGACATATTATGTATATATGAAGGAATAGCTTCTCAACCTTTGGCTAAGATCAAATGTATGTGAGACACAGAGACCCAGAAGGATTGATTTATTTTAAGGTATTGACTCAAATACTAATTGTGGGAGCTGGCAAGTCTGAAATTTGCAGGACATGCCAGCAGTCTGAAAAGGTAGGAGAACCTTCTATGCCATTTCCTGGAGAAAAATTCCTTCTACTTCGGGATTCCTCAGATTTCACTGCTAAGGCCTTCAACTGATTGGATGGAGCCCACCCACGTTATAAAAGGCCATTTCCTTTACCTAAAGTCAACTGATTGTAGGCATTAACATGTCTACGAATCACCTTCACAGCATCACCTAGAAAACTTTGGTTGAATAACTAGGTACTCTGGTCAAGCCCCTTCAACTCATAAAACTTACTGTGACAAGAGAGTAGAAAAAACACAAGAGATTATGTGGTAGTTGGTAAGTCTGGACTACTCAGGGAGTCAGGGAAAGAGAAAGCTAGGAAAGGCGGAGAGAGGCAGAGAAGACATAACTGAATGAAAGTGTGGGGCAGGTGTGTGATTACATCATACATTTAAGTGATATTACATACACATGGCTATGCGGGGCTTAGGGTACAGCAAACTGGCTGGACAATTGGGTGTGACCTGTCATTCACAGAGACCTGTTCATCGCTGCTGGGATAAAGATAAGGAGGGAAGGGTAAGTCCCCGAGGCTGTGCTGTGAGAACCAGGTCTGCTCAGCCACGCTGCCCGCTTCCGTGTCCTCTGGCCCCCACCCCATCGTATTTATGGTTTAGCAGCTGCCCAACCTTTAGGGCTGCTGGGCACCACTCCTCTCTGCCATGTAGAGAAAGGGACGGGTCCAGACTCTGCCAACACCCCCACGTGGAAGTGCCACTCACAAGGGGCTTCCCCAAGCCTTCTGGGACAGAAGGGGCAGCGGCTGCCGTCTTTTTACGCCCGGGCTCAACTTTCTGAGGCCGTTTCTGTGGCAACACATGCCTGTCTTTGATCCCTGCTCAGCCCATAAGAGAAGCAGCCGGGGCTGCCAACACGCACAGAACTTTTGCCCTGGGCTCCCCGGCAGCGCGTGTCAATTTGTTACATCTGCCTGGCTCCACCTGGAGCTGCTCACACTTTCAAATAACTTAGACGAAGCCTCTGGAAAGGGCTGGAGTAGAAAAGTGCAGCAAGGTGGCTTGGAGCGTAGCTCAGCTGGAAAGCGCTGGTCCAGCACCTGTGAGGCCCTTGGTCCAGTCCCCAGCACCCGAGCAGAACTGCAGCAGATAACTCATCACAAAAGCAGCGCATTGTTTATGGAGATGGAACTCGCGCCCAGACCACTCTGCTTTGCTTCACAGGAGGCAAAGAAAAGGAGCAGAGTGGTGACCTTCATTAAATTCCTACCGACTGCTGAGTAAATTACCGGACTGAACCAGTTTCTTCTTCATTTCAGCAGTGAGACAGAATAGAAACCGAAACTTCCAGCATGGGACATGACAAGTAAGAGAAGAAACCTGGATATTTATTTAAATGTGCTGAGCTATTTCCACTGCCCAGACCCAGGGGTGGGTAGGAGTGGAGTAATTAAAGAAAACTATGTCAAGAAACAAACATGAAAAGCTCCCAGGTTTAAGGAGTCTCCAATAATCTATTAAGTATTTTGCTTTGGTTTGTTTTACTCTTGGCAGAAAAAGCAAAATGCTACGGAAGTTGGAATTTTCCAAACATATATTCCAAAGCACCGATTCCATACACATCACCTTCATGTGTCAAGCATGTGTAAAAACATGTGTCACGCATCGGTCAGTCCTAGGCATCAAAGGGATTCCAGTAATTCTGTCTTTGCAGTCTGATTTTTAATTTTCTTTCTGCCTTCTACTCTCCCCTGACACCCGAGAAGGTGACACTGTCCCTTAGCCTCCAGCCCTCCTGTCCCCTCACTGCCAAGAGACACATCTGCCTTCTGCAGCAGAAAGCAGAAGCAGCAGTTCTCAGCTGGAAACGAGAGGATTTTATTTTAAAAATCATTTTCAGTTTCACATGTGCATATAGTTTTAAAAGTAGAAAATGCCTTCAGGTATAAAATGAAAACAGTAGTGTTATTTCCCACCAAATTTCAGTTCCTTGGGATAATTCTTCTAGCTGTTTTGGGTAATATTTATTCTCCTGTTTTTATGCTGTACCCTTACACTGCGCTTTCACCTTTTCTGTTAGAAGTATTATCTACTGGCTTCCTGCTGTGGAAGCTGGTAATTTAGCTCCTTTCCGCCCCCCTCCCATAAACACACAGACATGCACACATCTGACACAATCCTTCCATTCTTCCCACTGTAATTTGATTACAGTTTTCAGTTTACTTATTATTCACTGCTGACATCATAATTATCATACGAATGTAATACAGACCCAAGCCATGTGCTGTACACTGTGATTACATTTGTATGACTTTGGTTTTCCCAGGAGTTCATAATTGCCTTGCTTTTTTCATTTGCTTAATTTCTTATGCTTTTATCACCCACTGCATCCTTCTCAAAATCTGCGACAAGTGTGTAGCTCTCTGACAGGGCGATCTCTGTGCAGTTTCCTTCCTTTCTCCCTTACTGGGGTGGAAAAGGCAGGCCTTTCTCTCCTACTGCTACTGTAAATTGGAAACCGAGAGCTCAAGCACACACAAACACGAGTGTTGAATAAAAGATTTTTACACACGTATTTACAAAGTCAGCTTTTCCTCTCTGGGTAACTAATGACCTAAGAAGACAGGAAGGAGGCTGAGAGCTATAGAAGAACTCAGCCTGCAGGAGGAGGATGAGCAGGAGAAACAGAAATGAAGAGTCCTTCCAGGAGAGTGCTAGAAAACTTTCTGTGGCAGATCCATGGAACTCAGGGGCCTCAGAGGGCCAGCTGTGTTCTCTGCTCATCACTGGGGAGCAACCCATGGTGAGTCCCTAAACAGAGGCAGAAAGACCTGAACACTTTGTGTGGCAATGACAATTTGACAGGTAAGATGACTTTGTTACAGAGTCAGTGGGGATGCTACGGTGCTTGCGGCATTTAATAATAAACTACACAACTTGAACACTGATGCTCTCATAGCCTTCTGAGAATACTGACGGTGGATGGCTGGGTACCCTGGAGAGAGTGTTTCTGGCTCCACGTTGCCCTGTGTCCAAGTCACATGCTCTGCTTCAGGAAGAACTTTCTTCAGAGATTTGCAGCACTGCAGCCATTGGCCGTCCTTCCTGTAACAAATGTGACCATTGCGTTGCTCGACATCCCTGCCCTGTACCTTATTATAAGGACGGTGTACTTCGCTGGCCCAGAAATGACAAGGAACACATACATGGTCCTGTGTCCCTAGCACCTCTCCCCACATCCTTGGATCCAATCCTCTCCCCCCTTCAGCCCACACCTTCCCCTTTAACTAACACCATGCCTACCAGGTATGTGTGGTGGTGCACACCTGTAACCCCAGCACTTGGGGGACTGAGGCAGGAGGATCATCGGGAGTTCGAGACCAGCCTGGGCTGCCAAGTGAGCTCGAGGCCAGCCTGAACTGCATAGTGAGACCCTGTCTCAGACAAACAGACCAACCAACAAACAAGCAAAAAACTCAAGAGTGACACCACACCTGCCCTGCTGCACAGCCTCCCTGTGTCTGGCCTGCTCTCCCTCACCCAGATAAGCTCTTGTCATAATCATTATTCCTGACTTGGCAAATTCTTCTATGGTCCATGTCCCTGGCCTCTGCAGTGCCATTGAAAACACAGAATAGATGTGTTTTCATGCCTTCTCCTTCTCTTCCTTCTTCTTTCTTTCAATGGAGATGATTTTCCTTTCATTAACCCAAGCCACCCATTAGCTCTTGTTACTGAGGGATTGAAGAAGTAATCATGAGATTGGTGCAGTGACCTGCACCTGGAATCCCAGCTACAGGAGGCTGGGGCAGGAGGATTAACGGAGCCGGGAGTTCGGGGCCGTACTGAGCAACATAACAATACCTCAATATTAGGAAAGAAGGAAAAAAGGAAGCTAGGAAGAAAGGAAGGAAGGAGGTGAGAAAAAAATATGATGCTTCTTAATTTATGCTATGGTAATGTCTTAGTAAAACCAGCACAAATTGAAAATACTGCATGCATGTAACCTACCTAGCTACTGAGCCCCTACCTCAGGGAAAAGCGCACTGCGCAGCCTCGGTGCCTTCCGTCATGACTTCAGGGCTCACTGGGAGCTGGGGCTGCTGCCGCTGCCCAGCCTGGCAGGGGAGGATCGGACCACACAACAAAGCTCCCGCCAAGACCCAGATGCAGAACTCAGTGTAGTTTCCATTGAATGAGTGTGAATTTCACATCATAGCTGACACCCAAAAATTACAAATTGGGGACCACACAAAACGAGGCGTTTTCCAGTGTCTGGCACACAATATGGATTTTGCAGCAACGTGATAGGCTTGAAAACTCGGTGTTCTGTGAATAGAGATTTCTGCAAATCAGTTCCCATTTAGCAGAACAGGGGCTAAATCCAGGGAAGCTGAGCTCAGGCCCTCCTCGGCGTATGCAGAAAGCAGCCTTCACTCTGGAGTTCAAGGCTGGGGAAGAGGTTAGGCTTGCAGGACTCCGGGGTTCCTGCTCTGGCCTTGGCCTGGAGGACCAGAGGATCGTTAGGGAAATCAGAGTCACACCGAGGGCCAAAGTCACCCTTGCCCCAGCCCCATTAGGGAAGAAGACACTCCCGAGGGAGCACCCTACCTACTCTGCCCTGCCAGATGGCCCTGCAGCTGTCTCTGTCACAAGACACCTGTGTCCAGTTCTTCTCTGTGTCACAAGATGCTAATAACCTCAGGTATGTGCTTTTAGGTACAATTCCCTATGCTTCAAGCTACTGTCTCTTTAAATGACAGTTAACATTCCAAGTTTTTTTTTAACCTTATTTTGTTGTAAGTAAGATCCCCCAGCGAAACCTAAAAGGAACCAGGTCAAAATTCCCCAGTCACTCTGACTCACTCCTTTTTGGTTAGCAAACTTCACATTTATAAAACTACACTTTTAAAGGTTGAGACAGAGCACACACCCTGCTTCATCTACCATGTTTTGAGTATGTGACATCTGATGGCCTCAAACTGAGCAGGCTCTGCATGAGATGACAAGTGTTTCCCATGTGAATTTGTGTGAGCTGCCCAATAAAGTGCTCTTGCTTGCTTTGCCAGAAGGGCATGGATTGAGTGTTCTCTCCAGTGTGCTCCTTGCTTACACGCATACTCAGCTCCTTCACTCCCTGTCTGCTGGCTGAGCCTATCATTGGCACCTGCCAATGGTTAAATCCATTGCTTGGTTACAGATATCTTGTCCAGCAGTGGCCGGCATCATGCCCTCCTCCTAATATGCATACCACTTTCCCAGGTGACAGGGATCTCCCGAGCTCACACAGAGAAGAAGGTTCTTGAGGAAAGAGATGGCTGGCCTGAGAGGATGAGAGCCTGAGAGTCTCCTCCAGCTACCAAGCTGGTTCTGTGGAATGCTGGCTAAAAGAACACAGTGGGACCTTTGTTCATGAACTGAATTTATCCTGTGACTTTGGAAAACACGGCCATGCTGGGTTCTTAGAGAATAGAGCAGTTGTGTCTGCCACTCAGGACAGAGTTTTAAAACAAAAACCAAATTTTGTTAAATGCTTCTGTTTGTGAACTAAATTGTTTGGAAACAAAAGCATTTGAGAAGCAAGGTATCACTGTATTTGCTGAGATAGTGCGGCCAAGTTTAGGGTTCTTTTACTCAAGTCAGATAGAAATCATGAATTGCAGGGTATGGCTCTGCTAGTCATATGCTGTCAGTGAACTTTGCATTTGCTGATCTTGGCTTCAGTGGACCCTTGCATGTGTGGGTCTTCATCAGCTGTTAATCTCTGGAACTCCTCAGGGCTAACATTTCTTAGTGTTTATTGCTCTTTCTTTTATTTTTATTTTTAAAGTGTTTTTATTTTAAAGAGAATAAAACACAGAAAAGAGAAACAAAACAAAACAAAAAGAGACAAACAGCTACAAGAACAACAAAAACAAAAAAATCCAAAACAATAACAATATAGGCTTTCAAAACACGATGATAGGAATTTAACAATGGTGGTTACATTGCATATTATCATCTTCAAAAGAGTTGCTTAGATTATCAGTTATAGACATGCAAAAATGACCAAATTGTGTGTTAACTGTTATTTTCCAAGAACTAATAACATCAGTAGTTCAATTATCTTAGCTATTCTATGTATATATACACAAATTTATATCTTTTCCTTTTCCCTTCTTTCTGTTCTCCTTTCCCCTGTCCCAGTTATTTTGTTTGTTTGGTACCAGAGATCAAACTCACAACCTCACACTTGCCATGCAGGTGTTTGTGCCACTGAGCTAAATCTCCAGCCCCATCCCAGTTATTTTTTCCCCTTTGAGCAGTTTCTTACCCTTTTACAATATCTATTATAGATCTTGGATCTTATTTATTCTTTCAGTTTCTTACCCTAAGGAGGCAATATGGTATTTGCACATGTAAGTCTGAGTTATTTCACTTATGAGTATGGTTTCTATCTTTCTTTCTTTCTTTCTTTCTTTCTTTCTTTCTTTCTTTCTTTCTTTGTATTAGCAATCCAACTCATGACCTCACACTTGCCAGGCTGGCACTTGTGCCCCTGAGCTAAATTCCTGGCTAGGCTACCTTTCTTTATAGCTGAATAATACTCTATTGTATAAAAATATCACATATTTTTATCCATTCCTCAACTGATGGGCATTTGGGTTGTTTTCAAGATTTAGCTATTGCAAATGGTGCTGCTATACACATGGGTGCACATATATCACTGAGGTATGATGTTTTCAATTCTTCTAGAAAAAAATGCCCAGAAGTAGGATAGCTGAGTTGAATGAGAAATCTAATCCTAGCTTTTTGAGGAAACTCCACACTAATTTCCACATTGATTGCACCAGTCTGCATTCTCACCAACAGTGGAGAAGGTTGATTTCTTTCTTTCTTTCTTTCTTTCTTTCTTTCTTTCTTTCTTTCTTTCTGTCTGTCTGTCTGTCTTTCTTTCTTTCCTTTCTTCCTTGTACCAGGGTTTGAACTCACAACCTCATGCTTTCCAGGCAGGCACCTATACTGTTGAGCTAAACCCCTGGCTTTGTTGATTTCTTGATCTTGGCCATTCTTTCTGGAGTGAAATGGAATCTCAGCATTGTTTTAATTTGCATTTCTCTAATGACCAATGACTCTGAACATTTTTTCAATATTTATTTGCCATTTGTATTTCTTCACCTAATGCTCTTTCTTTAAAAACAACCACTCAGGATGAGCACCTTAAGCAGATTTACTGGAAATTCCAAGCCCATGCTACCCAAGAAATGAATCACAAGCAGATTTACAAGAGCACTAGAGTAGGGCTTTGTTGGACTAGAACCTATGCAGCAGCACAGGGCAGTCAGACCATCAGAGTGAGCCCTCCTGGAACAACCCAAGATGAGTGAGGGGTGTGCTGCACAGCAAGATCGTGATTGGTCCAAATTCAGTCCTGCTGATTGGTCCAAGTGTAGGGCTATGATTGGTCCAAAAAGGCACAGGGTGTCCAGCACAGCCCTTCAGTTGACAGCCATTTTGTCTCCTTAAACAATGGTGGGGTTGAAACCAAGGAGCACTTGCTGTATTCATCACAGTGTACTGAGGTTTGGAGAGGTTGGGGATGTCCTTAATGAGCCCCTCTTCCTCCCTGATGGCTACCATGTTAAGGGAAGTTTCCATGACACTTCTTCAGAGAGGTGGCAGGGTGTGGGGCTGTGGTGGTGGAGGAGCTCCCCGTGGCTGATGGTTCCTCTTACGAAAGTGGCCCAGGGAGCAGCCACTAAATAACCCGGGAGGACACCGAGGCAAGTTGTCCCAGGGCATCCTTGGGAAGGGGGACTGAGCGGGAATAAAGGGACATCAGGAAGAGAGGTGTGATGGCCGCTCCTCATCCGTCACAATACTGAAGGACTGTGCGCGAAACCTCACTATACAGGTGCTTCTCCCAGTCGTTCTTCCTCCATGGGATTAACAGCAAGAAGCAGAAGAGTCACTGAGAAGCTTGGGGTCTCCCATTTGCACAACAGCACTTACCTTGTGGCCAGAAACCTGTGTGGCATCACTAATAGGGGCGCCGAGACATGGCTGTGACACCATCACCACCGGAGACAGAGGACAAACTCCTGGTTTCCACAGTGAGCCTCGGACAGGACTTCCTTTCATGTCTTTGGGCAAGGGTGTTACTTCTCGTGTTTTGTCTGTAGAAAGGAGTTGCTTGGCTTTGATATCAGTTACCTGCAATTTAAAAAACTGTAAAACACCTCTCACAGAATCCAAATCAAAACTGTGAAGGGATTTTACCAACTGACAGAGCCACATTCAAATTAGAGTTTTATTTCCCCTCCGTCTTTTTTTCTTTCTTTTGCAGTTCTGGGGATAAAGCATGAGAGTTGCACATGGTAGACATTAATTAAACACTTGTATAATTACTCAGTTGGTTAATAATTCTGGAGGGGAATGAAGATTTACTTATTGGGATTCCCCAAAAGTTTCAGGGTTCACTTGTTTCTCCTTGGAGTTGATCTAAGCCTCTGGTACGGCCATTCTTTTTTTCTTTTTTTTTTTTCCTTTTTTTTTTTTTTTTTGAGACAGGGTCTCACTATGTCGTTCAGGCTGACCTCAAACTCACAGATCTCCTCACGCCTCACCTCCTGAGTGCTGGAATTACAGGTGGGTGCACCACCTTGCCTGGGTTAGTACTGCCATTCTTCAAGCCTTTATGCTTTAACTTTTTCAATTGGTTTTTACCATACACTTAACACACGTATATTTTAACCATTTTAAAATGCACAGCCTGGTGGCTTTTAGTGCACTCACAGGGCCATGCTACGGTCAGCACTGTCCACCCCAGAATGGAAACTCTGTAGCCACCAATGCCCAGTCCCCATCTCTACCAGCATCAGCACCTGCACCAGAACCAGCACTTGGCTTTCTGTCAGTGTAATTTGGAAGCCTTTACTTTTGACCTCCCCTGTCACCAGCCCTCCTGCCTGGAACATGTGCCTTCTTTCAGGAACTCAGCCAGCCCGTCCTCTGCTCACCCCACAGCCCCCCAGCACCACGGAAGTGAGGCTGACAGTGGGCAGTGCCAGCACCCTGTCCATGCTCCATATTATAATCCCAGTACTGAATATTGTAATCCAGGTATTGTAATGCCTGTCCCAGTCTTCCTCACAGTCCTGAAAGTTACATTTGTAACCCCATTGAAACATTAGAATCCTGGCAAGTTAATTCCAATCTACCATCTCCAGTGCAACCCATGGTGAGCATAAAGACACCAGGAAATATTCAAAGTTAAGGGCAGCCACTGGGTCCTAAATCTGATCCAAGTGAGGACAGACGGACAAAGGCTTTAATCCAAGGCCTCTCCCCGAATTTATCATCTGGTAAAGAAGGAAGTCGTTCAAGTACAAGTGACAGTGAGGATGGTGATACCTTGAGCTGGTTAGCCAGGTGGGGAGAAAAGTGTCTGTAATATACAGGGAGAATGATATACAGCAGGACCAGTCTGCATAACTCAATTAGGGTAGCATGTGACTGGTTTTAGGAGGCTGTTGTTTTAGTTTCTGATATGTAAACTTTTGCACCCTGGGAAGTCATGCATGGCCTTTTATTTTGAGGCTCACACCCAGGTGACATTCCTGGAACTGATTGGCTCTGCTATCCTGCTGCGTTCAACTGTTTAACAGGGGACACAAAAGTGTTGGTTGGCCTTAAACATTCCATACCAGTACCTCAGCTGGCCTTATTTGCATTGCTTAGAGCCAATGTGAGGGAGAAGGAAATAACCATAGCCAGCTCTGTGCACAGAAATAAGACTCCATTTAGCTCCATTTAACATTTAATGCCGAAGCAATTGTTCTGCATTTAAGGGGAGCCGCCCAAATTGTCTCCTGCACCCCAGGAGATAATGGCTTGGCTTCTCTGCTGTTTCCATCACTGTGCAAGATCCTCTCTCCCCAAGTCGACCGTGCTCCTCAGCACAGCACCATGTTTCCTACCTCTTCCCTTGGTTGGGGCTCAGGAGAATAAACCCTTCTGCACTAAACCCGATGCCGATCTGACTGGAGCTGACAGTGAGCCGGTTAGGAGGATGGAGCTAGCCTGGGAATGCACAGCTGGCGCACTTCGAATGCAGAGTGGAAGGGCTGAGTCAAGATGTCAAAGTGCATGGGACCCACAAATCCTTCCCAGAGGGTCCCTGTTTCTGAGAAAGCCAAGAACAAAATCAAGATGAGTGGAGGGAATATGGAGAATAAGCCAAGGGAGAAGAATTGGGAGCAGAGAAACTAGCAAGATGGTAGAGAGCACAGGCTTGGCAAGTGCAGGGGCTGCCTGCAGACCCTGGGGGAGAGGCAGAGACAGAGGCACAAGGACATGTTTCGCTGTGTTGCCCATGCTGGTTTCAAACTCCTGAGCTCAAGCAATCCTTCTGCCTCAGCCTCCTTAGCAGCCAGAACACAGGTTTGCACCGTGATGCTCAGCTTTCTTTCTCCAGTTTTTATTACTTTGCATCATCCCAGCTTTGAATCTCCTTTTACTTTAAAAAAGAGCCATTCACAAGAAAAAAAAATGCAAAAACACGAACTGACAAATGAACTCAGTCGGGTTTAGGTGCAAATGAATAACAATAATGCTTTATCTGCTGGATATGGTAGTGCATGCCTATAATCCCAGCACTCAGGAAGCTGAGGCAGAAGGACCAGAACAAGTTTGAGTTCTGCCTGGGATACATAGTGAGTTCAAGGTCAGCCTGGGCTACGCAGCAAGACACTGCCTCAAGATAAAATGTTGTACTCTAACTCTTAGCACCATTCTGTTCTGTATGTGCCACACCCCTTGACCTTTAAAAAGGAGAAAACAAGATGTCCCATTTCCTCAGGAATGCACAGGTGTGGTCCCCCCACATCTTTGGGGTTTTTTTCCCTTTATAAACCACCCCCAAATCTTAGCCCAGTTGCATAGCAGTATAAATTCCACCCTCACGCTGTGTCCCTGGATACCAGCCTAAATAATAAAGCGCTTTTTTCTTTCCCTCCAAGATGTCTTGGCCTTTTTATTCTTTCTGCCTTTTTACAATTTTCATTTTATTTTGGGGTGCAGCCTTTTGGGGTACAACATAAAGTAAATAAAATAAAATAAAAATAATGGCTTTTCTGAATGCTCATACTTGAATGTGAATCCAGTTATTCAATCTGGGGGTTTGTTTGAAGGTCTGAATGAAGGGAGAGAGGTATCACGGACCACAGTGAGATGGTGCAGCCAGCATTCTTGCTGAGTGAAACTATACACTGAGTGTAATCCTAAATGTAAAATCTCTGAGATTATTAAAGAATGTGGGAAATCAATTACAAAGTTTATCTTAAAGAGTAAGTAGAGAGAGAAGAGCATTGAAAATGATCAAGATACAATACATATATGCACCGATTCCCAAAATGAATGTAATAATTATGTATTGAAAACAAATGCCAAAAGAATGAACTAAAAATTAGAGTCAGTGCCTAGGAAAAGACAAGAGCTATTTGAAAAGGAGTAAGGAGGAAAGATTTTCCTAACACTTGTTATACACTGACAACAGCCCACAATATACAACGCATGATCAAAGACACGATGAATATTTAAATTTAAAATAACTTATTACAGAAAAAGACACATTGCCAAGAATGATGGGGTGTGTGTTCAAAGTGAGGGGGAGTATTCTGAAGGGGATTAGTGACAGTGTGTCTTTCACTATAGTAAATTTTTATAACATTTTTTATGGGGTACTGGGAATCAAACTTATGACCTTGTGCTTGCCAGGTAGGCACTGTGCCACTGAGCTATATCCTCAACCTATAGTAAATTTTTATACTTAAACATTCACTGTATTTTTAAAAAGTGATTTTATAGAAAATATACCTAAGAATATTTGCTTTGTTTTTTGATACAGGGTCTCACTATGTAGTTCAAGATGACCTTGAATTCATTATGTAGTCCAGATAATCCTCCTGCCTCAGCCTCCCAACTCGTAAGATTACAGGTGTGTACCGCCATGCCTGGGCACAAGAATGGTTTTATAAAGTAGGCTCGTTTTCCTAAACAGTGAAGAAAAGTCGCAACAGCCGTAAGTGATAAAATCAATGCTACTCACACAAAATTCTGCACATTGAAAGGCACAATTAATAATTCTAAAGAACTAGTGACAGATAAAATAAAATATTCATAACATATAAAACAGACAAATATTAACATTTATAACAGAACATCCTTGTGTAAATCTTTAAGAAAAAGACAACTCAGAAAATGGGCAAAAGAGAGAGAGAAAAAAAAAAGAAAAACGGGCAAAAGATTTAAGTGGGAAATTCACTTGAGATAAAAGCATTAATGAGCATATAGGCATGGAAAAAGATCTTCAAGTACACCAGAATTAGCAAAATGCAGAATAAAATAATGGCAAAGTAAGTATTTTGCAAAGAAGATGAAGAAGCTTGACGCTAATCATGTCAGCTGAGGCCATGGGGGTATCTCCAAGCTGCTGAGGGGTGTGAGTTAGTAGGGTTAGCTTCTGGGAACGGTCCACCAACACTGCTCTAAATACCACGCCTTTCTACCATCGGTCCACTCAATTTGCTTCTAAGGACTTTTCCCACAGAAAAAATTTCAGAAGCACAAGGAATTAACAGCAGCTAGCTTGTTTTTGTATTAAATCCCTAAACACCTTCCCAAGTAGGTCACATTTATTAGCACACTGAATGATGTAGAAAGAAGCCATAATGTTGGGTATTTTTACAGCGCAGCTTTCAGTGTTTGCTCTGAAGTCTCCAGCGGGAAGAAACGAGGCAGGTCTACAGCTCTTCACTCCAGGGTTCGCTGCTGAAGTTTTCCTTGAACTCTGTGTTTTTGGAGGAATTCCCTTAATGCTGGGCTCAACTCTCATCTTGCCACAAACAGTTTTGAGAGCCCTAGTGGAGGAACCCTGGTCCTTGTGAGTAACAAACACACTCGTGGTGCACAGCTGAAAGAGGTGGGCGGGGGGGGGGGGTGCCGTGGTTTGGATAGGGTGTGTCCGCCCGAGGTTTAAGTCTGTGGGTTTGTCCCCAGAGCAGTGCTCCCAGGGGGGTCTGGGGGCTTTATCTTATTCAATGGGTTAACCATTGGTGTGTTCATAGCTCAACGGACTTACTGGGAACGGGTACCCAGTTGGATAAAGCAGATCACTGAACGCAGGGCTGAAGGGTATAGTTTGCTCCCAACTCGTTCTCTGGCTCCTTCCATTTCTCACTGCCACAGAGCGAGCAGTTTCCTTCCACCACACCCTCCCGCCTGACAGGAGGTCTCTGTCTCTCCCCAGGCCCAGAAGCAACGAAACCAAGAGACCATGGACTGAAACCTCTGAAGCCAGCCGGCAGCCAAATCAAACCTTTGCCCTTTTAAATCGTCCCTCTCCCATACTCTGGTTTCTCTTCAGGTCATATAAATCTTTCATAAAAACGATTTTACTAAAGTTGTTTTCCCCAGGTATTCTGTCATAGCTATGGAAAAACTCCCTAACCCAGGAGGTGACTGTATAGACACGGCCACACACATCTGAAAGGAAACACAGGTACACATTTGAACAGAAAGAGTACATAGCAGTTGCTCTGCAGGGGTTTCTAACCTTCAAAATCCATCTCCCACTGGAAAACAAGGGTTGCTAACTGGCTTCTGGGCTCTGGCCCGGCACATCTCTTCCCAGTTCTACATTCAGCACACTCACTGGTACCTTGGCATTGGCCAAGGCGGTGTGTTTGCACCACCAAATCAGCAGATGCTCAAGTCAGGTTTCCTCCCCTGCAAAGCCAGTTGGTCCGTGTGCTGATACATTCAGTTGCTGAAGCTGGGGAGACCGACTTTATTCAGTCTGTCATGGTGACAGGGACAAGAACCACTTCACTGACTGCAGGAGAGAGGTTAGACTCAACTCCGGCTCCAGCCAAAACAGGTGGGGATTTGTTTCTCAGGACCGGGGATTGAACCCAGGGCCTTCATTTTGAACTATATTCTCACTCTTAATTTTTTTTTTTTAACCTTGAGATGGAGTCTCTCAAATTCACTAGGATTCCTAGACTGGGCTCAAACTTGTGATCCTCCTGCCTCAGCCTCGCAGTGTACTAAGATTACAGGTGGGGGCCACCACCCTGACTCATTTGTTAAAAATTAACTGTATTTTTAGAGCATTTTAAGTTCACTGTCTCCAATGTACATCTTCATGGCCTGTAATGGGACTGTCATGAGTTCTCAAAGTCCATCTGTAGTCACGCAATTCAGGAAGGCTTCGCAGACTCCTGGATCCTGGCTGTGCATTCTACCAACGATGGCAATTGATTCTGCTGTTTTTCTTGGATATATATATATATATATATATATATATACCGGGGATTGAACTCATGACCTCGTGTTTGCCAAGCAGGCACTTAGGCCATTGAGCTAAACCCCTGGCCATATATATATATATATATATATATATATATATATATATATAATATATATATAATTTTGTAGAGAGAAGAAAATCCATTCAGTACATCACCCTGCCACCCTCACACATCATATCACATAACCCATCCCACTCCTTAGCCATATATTTTCTGGTTTTCTAAATTTATTGTTTTGATATTTCGTCTGAATCTGTGTTAGGGTCTATGCCTAAATCTCCAATCCCCCAAACAGGTGCATGGCACCCAAAGAAATGAGACAAGCGTCATGATATTCAGGGCTCCAGGAGGACTAAAATCCTTGGCAGAGCTGGTAACTCTACTAGCTGGCTGATGGGCTGATCCTGCCTGGGCGGCCCATGTTTAATCAGAGCAAGCAAGGAGCTGAGTGGGAAACACAGGGAATCTGAGCGGGATCTTGGGAGGGGCTCAAGAACCCATCAGAGGAAATACACTAAGGAGAACTATCCAGAAAGTCTCACGGTGGCCTCAGCTGTGGCCCGTCTTGCCCCCCGAGGTGTCTCCTCATTCTCAGTTCAGCCATGCCTGGGCCACGCCACAGCCCCGCACGTGTATTCAGCTCCAACGGCTCCAACTAATCTGCAGACTTGTGGCTTTTGGGCTTTGGTGTAATAATAAAAAAAAAAAACCATTTCTTTGTGTTCATATTTTCTAGTGCACAGCCTAGGGTAATAATTACTGCTAACTCGGGTTTAAAAGCTGTCTCTAGCAAGGATATTCTCAGCTCCTCGAGACGATCTTACCCTGATCCCTGAGAATCAACAGTGGGGCAAAGGACCAAGTCTAAGATGAGAAGTGTGAAATTACTGGCCAAGCTGCTTTAGGGAAATAATGTATGTATCTGAAAATATTAGTATTTAGCAAAAGGGTTCCTAAATTCTTTTGTTGTTTATAAAAAATTCTTCCTAAAATTTTGATTTTTATTAGCATGCCTTTTAATGCATAATGCTTACATGCCTCGGGGAGCTGATCCACATGCATGACACATCTTAATTCTCTGTTCATCTCCCTCTGCCCCCCTTTTCCTCTCCATTTCTAGATCCCCTTCTCACATGTGAAAGGTCTAACTTATTGCTTTCTATTATCTTTCATTTTGCTTTAGTTTATTTATTATTTGAGCTTCTCATAGAGAAGAAACCACGCGATATTTAAGCTCGTGATTTATTTTGTTTACTGTTACAGTCTCAAGATGCATCCAAATGACTCAGATTTATTCTTCTGTGAGTTTCCCTCTGATGTATTTTATTAGCAAACAGATTGCATCTAATTTTTGAAAGAAGTTTGCACATTTGGCAGTATTGGTAAAAACTAACTCCAAACATTTGGGAAATCAGCAAGTGTAGCTTCTCTTTGTGGAGTTGTTGACCATCAGATGCTACCAACCTCCATGGTCAGAGGCCCCGTATTGGAAAAATGAGAAGCCAGCAGAACAATGCAATCCTATGGCACCCTCTGCAGGTAGACTTGTGAACTACAATGATTCCATTGAATTGCTTTCGGAGGGGCAGTCACATCAGATGCCCAAAATGCTATAAAGTCCAGACATCATCACAGGAAGACCTTTCCCGTTTACTTCTGATTTGGTAGACTTGAAAGGCTCTAGAATTATATAAAGGCCAAAGCACACTCCTGCCAAAAGACAGTCCCTGGCATCTGCAACTGTTACCCCACCTACCCTGGGGACCCCAGGCGTAGCTGCCCCCAGCAGCCCAGCCTGACTTTGCGAAGTCAGCCGCTCCTGGGGTGACCGTGTGTGTGCTGGCACCAGCAGGTCCCATGGCTACATGTCCCCTCCTCACCTCATTCACAGTGGTCATGCCCCTGGGTCCAAGGCCTGTTCCACTGCATTCCATGGTGGTAAATCAGATACCCAATGACCTCCGGGAAAGGTTATTCTGGAAGGTTCTTGTGGGTCAGGGCAGCTGATGTTATGCGTGGTGTCCTGAGGGCTCCAATCTCTGCAGACTATGTTATGACAGAAACACGGGAGCAAACACAGACCCAGGCAGAACCACACCTGGGGATCTTGAACAGAAAAATGGGGAAAAAATGTAGCATAAATGTAGCATTGGCAAACTCAGTGGCCACTGCCTTAGCCCCGAGGAGGTGTGGCTGGACTCCAGCCAGTGCACTGCACCCAGCTGGGAGTTGAGGCCTAGTGGTCCATGGTTCTCCACCCAGGCCCCCCTGGTTTCTTCGGGAGCCAGAGCCATTTACGACATGGAGCTATATTTTAGATTCTTAAGAGCACCACTAATTGCAGCCATCTCTTCCCATTTTCCCTATGTCCCCCGTATTTCCTCCCCTGTCTGCCCTCCCCCTGCCTTCCCCAGGGGGACTCAAATGCACTGTGCACCCAGTCAGCCCTCTGACCCACAGATTCAACCACCTGCAGATTGAAGATACCCAGAAAAATGTGCCTCGAGGCTGCAGATATACAGTCTCCTGTCATTGTTCCCTAAACGATACAACCATGACACAGCATTTACATGGCCTTGGATAATCTAAGTAGCTTAGAAATGACTAAAGTATATAAGAAGATGCACATGTGCATCCTATACAGAGAGCCCATGGCTTCCACCACCCCTGGATGCTGAGAGACACTCTAATGTCTATTTTACTTGCTGTCCTGATTTAGCAAATCAAGGTGGTTTTAGAAAACTATTTGGTAAGGCTGGGGACTTAGCTCAGTGGCACAGTGCCTGCCTGATAAACACAAGGTCATGAGTTACATTCCTGAAGTCTCTCACCCCATAGATCAAAGCCCCAAAGAGAAGATCGTGGCAATTTCTGAGAACATCGACTCCAACTGTGTATTTGATAATGGAGTATAAGGTCGCTGCAGGGCAGGGCTGTGTCCCCCCAGTCCAGTGAGCCACCCACAAGGGTCTCCACTGGTGGACTGCATGCCCCACTGGTGAACTCTGGCGCAGGTGTTTGTGACAGTCCCGACCCTGTTCCAGCACCTGCACTTGACCATCTCCTCTCCTGGATCTTTGGTTCCCTATAGCAGGGACCAAGAGAATCCCAGCTGGGCCCTGTGGCTGATGCATCAGGTTCTTTTCCTGGACACCTGTCCTCCTCCTAGGCTGTGGGTGTCAGGCTTGGCCAGGAGCTCACGTGTGGAGCAAGGAGTGAGTCCTCCCTTTGGGTGCTCGCTGCCAGCCTCCTGATGAGCCAGGCTTGGTTTCTTCAGGGGTCCAGCTGAGGGCTGCCCTGCTTTGCACATGCATTTCACCCCCAAGGATTCTGACATTGTCAGAGACCACTACGGGGACAAAGGACAAACTCCTGGACCCTTAACTCCATACTCATTGAAAACATAATATAGCCCAGTGTGGTGGCACACGCCTCTAATCCTGGCACCTAGGAGGCTGAGGCAGAAGAATCACTGTGAGTTCAAGGTCAGCCTGATCTACATAACAGGACCCTGTCTCAAAACAGAGGCAGCAGCGTGCATGACCTGTGCTGCCTTCTGAGGCACAAAACATGGTTCTGGTTCTTGACTTGGGCCTAGAAGTGGAAGCAGAACAAAGCCTGAGCTTCATGTCTGAAACATCTTTGGATACAGGTACTTTAATCTTTTAGGAAGAGCCACAGAGAGAACTTGATCAGCCTGAAACTGACCTGACTTATCTCATCCCCTTCCTGAGGGAAGACACCAAGATAAAGGTCATATCCAAGATCCCCAGGGTCTCTCGGTTACTGGCCTTCACCATGCAATCTTCTCCCAATGGTTTTCATGGGCAGAGGGTGTGGTGTGCAGGGTCAAGGCAGTTTCGCTGTGCCCTGGCTTCACAGAGAACAGTGGGCTTTGGATGAACACACCCTGCACTCTCAAAAACCCCAGGACCTGCAAAGCCCAAGCAAATTCCAGGATGACAGTGCTCTGAGCAAGGCCTGCTCATGGATGGGTCTATCATTCCTCCTTTGCAGAGCCTTGTGGGTTTTGAGGGGCTCGTGAGGTGGAATCCTCTAATTCTCAGCAGAACCATGACATAGGATGCATCCTAAACCTAGCTTGTAATGTACTTTCTCAAAAGAAGTGGCCTTGGCTCTGCTGTCCCTCATGATCGGTGGAAGATCCATACTGTCAGGTCAAATGCTGGTCTCAAATGTTCCTTTCTGGTCCCTTCTTCCTTCTAAGAACTTCGTTACAATGAATATTCGTATCTGATCATTTCAAGCACCTGTTCATTCTTTGGCTGAAGTATGTGCCTCTGTGGAGTTCTCTGTGCAAATGATGTTAAAAATCTCCCTCTTGCTATAATTTTCAGTAGGATAGCTCATTCAAACAGTGTCTATAGAGGTTCTGCTATGTCCCAGCTTGTGGGACCCTGAGAAGTGTGAATGAAATGTTCTTAGTTGCTTTCACACTTTCTCGCACTCCTCACACCGCCCCAACCTCATGGAAGTGCTTCCCACAAAGTTATGTGAGCTCGTAGCCCGAGCTCCTCGCTAGAGCTTTACAACTTTTCCCTGTAAAAGCCATCAAGCATCCCCGAGAGCTAAAGGACCGTACAGTAAATATATGCTCACCAATCCAACCATTCTCCTCCATTTGTCCTCCTACACACCTATCTCTCTCTGTCTACTCACCACTTCATTTTCTTCACGTGTCACAGTGTGTCACAGGCATTCACACACTTCTTCCCATCTACCCCCACCTGGAATGCTTTCATCAGATTTCAGTGTTGGTTTACTGATTTACTGGGGGGTTCACACACTCAATGAAATACCTGTTTCTAAGTATGCCACTCAGGGAGTTGGAAGGAACACCAGATAACTGTGCTAAGCAAACCTCTGTCAAAATGCAATCCATTAAGATCACTCCAGAAGGTTCTAGAAGGTTCCCTTTCCAACCATTGCTCTGGACGCCCCTGCTGCTAGCATGGATTCATTCATACATTGATTTTGACTGACATAGAATCTCTCTCTCTCTCTCTCTCTCTCTCTCTCTCTCTCTCTCTCTCATACACACACATACACATACACAGAATATGCAGGGGAAAAATGCACCTACACTGAACAGGCACAGACACTTTTCTGGTCATCATCCCTTAAACATGACACAACAACAACTATGGATGTGGTATAGTAGATCTATCCCTGGATCCCTCTGTATCTTCAGGGGAATCAGCTCCCAGACCTCCTCCCAGAGCTCAAATCCCTTCTGTAAAATTGCACTGTATTTGTGTTTCAGCTACACACTTCCACGCACTTGAGTCTTCTCTAGACTACCTGTAATTCAATGTCAGAGCTGAGTAAATAGATGTGGTATTGTATAAGGGATGATGACGAGGAGAAATGCCATTCAGGACAGATGCATTTTCCCATTTAGTTTTTGTCTTGTGGGTATAGAACCCATAGATACGCAGGGCCAACTACCTTTAAAACAAAAAACAAAAGCAGAAAAGCTTGAGTGAATAAATATTTGTTGAAAATGTACTGAGTGAACACTGAATCTTTGGTTTATAATGCATTTTTAAACATTTTTATTTTAATGTGATGTAGGTGATTATTAATAAAGAAAATATAAAAAGTACTCTTCCAACTTCTGTGATATAGCTCAGTGGCACAGTGCCTGCCTGGCAAGCACAAGGTCCTGAGTTTGATTCCCAGTACCAAAATAATACTAATAATACTACAAAAAAATGATAATAAGATAAATAAAAATTAAAAATTAAATTAAAAATTTTCCTAACAAAAAAATGAGAGAATAACAATAGTACACTGCATATCATGATCTTAAAAGAATGGTCTAAATTGTTGAAATTTATACTGCTCATTTCTCTTTGTTTATTCAAAGTGTTCTTTTGGGTAAAGCTGCTTTCATTTGGCATAGTATTTTTTTAATTGATCACATGGTTAAATATAGCAATAGTTTGTTCCTTTTTTCTTTTCTTTTTTAAAAATTTATTTAAAAATTTTATTTTGAAAAGAACAAAACCAAATGAGAAAGGACATAAAACGGGGTCATTCAAACAAAAGGATGCACATAGCATATGATTAAAACCACAATACTAGGTGATCTACAATGGTTACTATGATATCTCTTGTTATCTTCAATAGAATTGTCTATATCATTAGGTATAGTAAAATTGAACATAGCAGTACAGAACAATATCAATAAAAACAAAACATGGAGACATTATAGGACTTCAAAAGCAGGTAATTGTCAAACCTGAGTGGGTATCCTAGTGAATCTTATTGTCTTCAGAGTAGTTGCCTATAATCTCAGACTGGATACTATCAAAAATAGCAGATTCGGATAAAATCAGTCAAGATGAGCAGCGAGCTAACAAACCAGATTCAAATAAGATCAGTCATACTAAGACAGTGAAAGTAATACAGGGCTTCAGATTAAGTTAATAAGAAATTAAGGATGGTTACCATACTATATCCTGCTATTTTTGGAATAGCTGTCTGTGCTTTCAAATCTAGTACAAGTAGACAGACTGGAACAGAATATAACCAAACTAAACAAAGTGATGAGAACAATGTGGATTTTAAATCATGATACCATATTATCAATGTCCTCTGCCTTCCTTTTTTAGATAATTCCTCCCCTTTCACTTTCACAGGGTACAATGTACATTTTGGATCCCACTAACTCCTTTAGTTTTTAGATTAGGGGGGCAACCTACTATTTACCTAAGTGGTTCTGAACTTTTTTACTCCTGAGCTTGATCTTAAGTTATATTTCTTTACCTACAAAAGCCTCAAGGTTTTCTGTTGTTATAGCTGAGTAGTTCTCCACTGCACAAAAGTGTCGTGTCTTTCCAACCTATCTGCAGCTGCTGAGTGAGCTACCCCTATTTCTCTCTGGTTCTCTGTCACATAGAGCATTATTTTCTCATCTTTGACTTTCAGTCCATAAACCCTCTTTCAGGTTGATTATATTTCCTATACAGAGCATCTTGATGGACCCTATTTCCTGATCTAATCTGCCTGTGTTTCTTTTTGTATCAAGGCCATCTATGTTAGAGATTATAGCCAACCTTCTCTGCCTCATCTCTGCTTTGCTATTTTTCTGCCATTGATTGTCTACTTTTCCCCTTCATTCCACTATCTGCTCTGTTCATTGAGGCCTTTCTGCCACTGTTTCTGAAACCCTGGAGTTCTGTACACCTCATTTATCTGAATATCATTTCTTTTTCCTATGCTTGGGAAGATTTCCTTCATTATTTCTGTGAATAGCCTTTGTATTTCATTTGCGTTTATCCCTGCTTCTTCACTCACATTTTTTATTCTTAGGGTATAGATCCTCTTGTTGTCTTCTAGCCTTTGTATTGTTACTTCCTGTTTCCTTGTTATTTTTAAGAGATCTTTCCTTTTAAAATCACACATTGCAAACCTGTCTTCAAGTTTTGATAGTCTATCTTTAGTTTCTTTCAAGCATTTTTACCCACTTTCAATGGAGTTTTTAATTTCCTGATATTCTCTTTGGATCTGTTTCATGTATTCTAGATTTTTTTTATATTCTTCATCAAAGGTTTCCCTCCTTTTCCTTTTATTAATTCTATATCTTGCTTTGCTTGTATTAGTATTTCTGTTTTGAGTTCTTCTATAATGTCACAAAGATATTTCTTTATGTCAGCTGATGCCATTTCTGATATTGCACGTTTGCTGCCCTTGATCTCTTCTGTGTTTACCTCTTCTGGACACATATTCCCTGGGTTGGCGGCTAGAGACTTTTTCTTGTTTCTTTCTCTTGTCATATTTCTGGGTATTTTTTTTTTTCAGACAGGTGTATAGTGGAGGTCCCAGGCCCTTTCTGCATTATTCTGAAGCCTGCTGGCTAGGGGTTGCTGCCCTCTCCAGTTTGCTGTTGATCACTGAGGTAGGAGCAGGGGTGGTGCAGGCTGGTTCCTCCCCTCTGAGCCAGTCAACCTCCGGGGACCTTCACCACTATAATGTGTGCCGTGCAGATGGAACCAGTTTGGTATTACTTCAGGGGCAAGATTGTCACTGGCTATTGGGTCCCGCTTAGGAGTGAGACCCAGTCCAAGCTGTTTCCACCAATCTGCTCCTCACCTGGAGCGACCAACTAAAGCCACTACTACAGATCTGAGTTCAGGCCCGTCCTGCCCGATTCCAAGATGTTGCCCAGACAGTCTCCCCCTCCCACGGCAGGACCAAATTGCAAGCTTTCACCTCGGGCCGGTGCAGATCCCCGCGCCTCCTCCTACCGAGGTCTTTGGGCTCGCCAAGCCCCCGACTTCAGCACGACCTCGTGAGCTCGAGTCCCACCAGCTCCGGTGAGAGCGCGCCTGGCTCCAGCCTCTGTCCATGGTTTTCGTTCTTTTTCTCTTTCCCTAGTTTCTTCCTGGGTCATGAGAATCCCTCTCCTTTCGTCTGGTCTTTTCCATGCTGTTAAATTCTAGCATCTGAGCTGTTTCTCTCAGACAGGCTCTTTACCTTGCTACTTATCCATCTGCCATCTTGCTATCCTCCTGTTCCTTTCTTCTTTCCAGGAGTTTTTGTTTTGTTTGTTTTGTTTTTTGATACTGATAAAGGGGAAATGAAACTATGTCTGCAAGTTCATGTTCTCTAAAATCAAAGAATGAATTTTAGGAACAACGAAGGTGAGAGCAAAATATATTTATTGAGAGAAAAGAAGCTTCTGTCTGAAGCGAGACAGAAGGGGTCCCGAGTGGGTTGCCCAGGACTCTGTCTTTTCCAGGGACTTTTATAGAGTAAAATCATGGATTTAAGGTGGGGGAAGACTGGGAGCTCACAAGGCAGATGGGCATAAGGTGGGACAAAACTATAGTTAGCCAAGAACATCAATAGTTCTGGTAAAACTGATTACATTAGGGGCAAATGGGGAAGCAAGTCAGGTAGAAAGCGGGCATTCGTATAGAGCAGTGAGTCTTTCCTAGGGGGATGGGAACTATCTAGGGTCTCAATCCTCAGGCTATGGGTGCTTTTGTTTGGCCTTTTGTCTTGAGGCCTGGCCCACAGCAGGAGGTGTCAGTCTCCTCGCAGCTGCCAGGGGTCTGCACTGGCTCCACCGAGGACCCAGCCCTGTCTCACGGCCTATAATATTTCTGACTAATTCAGCTGCCTGCAACAGTACCAGGGATGAACTCATGACCTCGTGCTTGCCAGGCAGGTGTTTATGCCACTGACCTAAATACCCAGCACTTGTTCCTTTTTGCTTGCTTTCATTCATCGAGCAAAGTTACCACAGGTGATTCTGCTGCTCTCCGACTGGCTGTCTTCAGTTGGGGGCTCTTACGAATAAAGCTACCTCAGTTTTCCAAAGCTTCTTTGGGGATATGGGTTTTCATTTCCCTTGGGTAAATAACCCAGGAGTGTAGTTTCCAGCTTGTAGTGTAAGTATATATTCAGCTTTACGAAGAACAGCTAGACCCTTTGCAAGATTCATTTTTAAATTAATAAGACGCTAAAATTGTACACATTCAGACTGAGAAGAACAACATATAGGTACATGAGTGCTAAGTGTTTTAACCTCTGCTCTTTGGGTAAATATTTACTTACATAAAATGCTGCAGAGAAACAAATTAAAGACCATGGATGTTCCCTGGGCTCCTGTGCATTAGTAGTTGTGTCTATCACTACTACTACTTTCTTTTTTAAACTGTGCACCACAACAGGGGGTGGTGATACATGCCTATAATCTCAGCTACACAGAAGGCTGAGTCAGGAGGATTGCAAGTTCAAGCCCAACCTGGGGGAACTTAACATACAAAAACGTTGTCTTGAAAGTTTTAAAAAGGGAGACAGTAGAGACAGAGTAGTTCAGTGCTCCCTGAGCTCCTATGCTAGTGCTACCAAGACACACTTGGATGGAAAGGCTGCTCTCAGCCCTGCCATCTTTCCTTCCTGGAATTAGTGGCCTCTTACCAAGGTTGTCCAGGTCCCTTGGAGCATTCTGTGGTTCACATTCGTCCCTTGGGCCATCTTTGGAGTCCAGGGAACGACAGCCCGCCTACCTGCAGTAGAAGGACTCTCTCTGTTATGGAAAATATGTAGCCAGAAACCAACTTTATTCCCTCTGGAAACCTTGAGCTTAAATGCCCCCTCTGTGGACACACACATGAGATCAGTAACTGCGAGCGAGGGGACGGGTGTTCTGAGTCGCTTGTTTGGGTCATCACTTTGCAAATGACACAGATACCCAAACATGGCACTGTGTACTTCCCACAGGGGCCGTTTTTATTTGCCAGTTATACCTGATCGTGCCATGGAAGGGGGTATTTAGCTAAGGAAGCAGAACCAGGGACAAAACCTCAAACTCAAATTTTAACTTTTTCACTGCAGAAGACACATGGCCATAAGGTAAAACTCAGAAACACAAAAGTGGAAAACTTGTCTCTGTTCTTTCCCTTTCTCCCACTCATCTGTATCTTCTTTCCAAAGACACCAACTCTTACTCTTCTAGATACCCGAAGTTTGCCACACACAGAGGTGCAACATTTGCTCCATCATCCACAGTGGCAGAGATGACAATTTCCCCGTCCTCAAATCCGTCAGCCCACTCTTTCTGTAACAGTGCTCCAAAGCTAAGGGGCTGTTCAAGCCTACATCTTCCCGTTTTTCTTTTGACGAATAACATTACTACGTAAGTAAGTTCTGGAGAACTTAGAACAGAAGCCTGGATATATGTTATGCTTCTTTAAAGTCTTTCTCCTTTTTTGCTGGCTGGAATGTGGATTTGATGCCTGGAGCTCAAGCAGCCTTGTGAGACCATAAAATAGCTGAAAGCTGAATTCTATTCATGGACTACATGAGCCGGAAGACCAAATATTTTGTAATGGAGAAATAAACATTAAACAAATTCCGATGAGACTTTATTTCCAGAAGTATAGATTTTTTTTCTTTTTCCAACCCAGGCCTCCCTGTCCACAATTCAATGTTTATTAAACTTACACTCAGAGGCAAGAAGAGATAAAATTTGTCATCACAGAATTTTTGTGTCCCCAAATCTTTGTGTTTAAAATACTTACTGGAGGATTAAATTCAAAGATATTCTAACTTTATATTCATTAGACAGAGCTGCGGATAAGACATGGTATGGATTTTTTGGCAAAGGATTAACAAAGTCACAAAATTCCAGTAGATGGCAGTGTCCACCAACTTTTTTCTTGAATCATAAATTCCAAAATGAGATTTTTGTTAACAAGAAACACATATTATTTTTTATTTCTGAACAAGAATTTTATGTTTTTGTCATATGTTATTCTCTAAGTTATAAACTTAACTGAAGTGACAATAACATAATAATAGAGTAACCGAGGAGTGAATTAGCAGTGTGGGTGCTAATAAGTGCTGGGCTTTATTATGGGTTGAATTTGCCCCCTCCAAAATCTGTAGGCCAAAGGCCTGCGCTCCAGCCTGACTGTATTTGCAGACACAGCCGTGGGGCAGTAGAGCTGAATGAGGTCCTAGAGAGGAGTCCCACAGGCTGGTGCTTAGAAGAAAAGGAAGCGAGGACATACTTTGGTGGTTGAAGTCTTCCTTAGCACGGCAAGGTCCTGGGTTTGATCCCCCAGCCTGCAGTAAAAAAAAGAGAAACAGATCCTAGATATCGCCCCTTCCTTTCTCTCCACACACAGAGCAGAGGCCATAGGAGGAAACAGCAAGGACATATGGGTGGACAATCCAGGAACAGAAGTCCCCCAGGACCAGCCCCAGTGGCACCTTGGGATTTCCAGCCTCCAGGACTGTAAGAAAATAAAGGTCTGTGATTAAAGCCACCCACCTGGGCTGTCGTAACCCAGCACAAAGTATCGCCAAAGCTCTGCCAGTCTCCCTCTCAGCCCTCCCCTCCCGGGAGGCACCATCACACCTGGTAGATGAGTGACTGCTTGAGGATCAAGTGGACAAGTAAGTTGCTTCAGTGCCCAGGTTTCAGGTGATGAGCCTGGGGAAGCTGATCGGCTCCCTGATTCCCTCTCCTTGCTGGTTTCCTACCTCCTCATCCACTGACCCCAAAAGTGGCTCAAGCCAAGGTCTTCACTCTTCTGTCTTCATGAGCTCAGCTCCACAGCAGCCTTCAACGCAGCTCTACAGCAGCCTCACTGGCTTTCTTCTTCCTCTCCTTGTTCCCCTCCCTCTTCTTCTGCCCTTCCTCAGGTGCCTTTGTAGGTGTCTTTCTGTCTTTCTGGCTACACACGTAACTCTTTTTGTTGGATTGGTCTTGAACTCACAATGATTCTCCTGCTTCAGCCTCATGTAACTCATTGTGGAGACCTGGCTTCGATTCCCAGTATCAAAACAAATGATACCATTGGGGAACCTCAGGAGCAGCCTCGAGCCCCTTCTCTGTCACCTGCCAGCTCTCCTGATGACAGTAACCAGGCTCAGGGTCATTGCTGCAGCTCCTAAGCACCTTCCAGTCCCCATACTTGTCCCCCCAGTGACATAGCAACGAAGGGGCCTCTGTGAAAATATGGGCCAGGCTGTGTGGGTCCTTAGCTCCAGTGCTCTCACAGGCTCTGCTCTTAGAGGAAAGTTTGAAAGTTTACCACGGCTCACCACGCTGTTCACTGTGAGCCCCTGGCCGCCTCTATTACTGCTGCCATGCCGGCCAGGCATGTTCCTGCCTCAGGGCCTTTGTGCATGCTGATTTCTCTCCCAGGAATGCTTCCCTGCTGATGCAGATGCTACTTTATCTTTGAGGGTATCTTCATCTAAACTGCCAACCATTTACTTTTTAACTTACAACTTCCTTGCTCTATTTGCTTCCCTGAAGCTCAAACCATAATCTAACATACTATATATTTTGCTGATCGATTTCATTCATTGTCTGTTTTTTTCTCCTCTAGCACCCAAAGTCCATAAGGGCAGGGATCTTGGTCTTTTCTTTTCACTGTTCTGACTTAGAACTAGGCAGGTACCTGGCACTGAGGGACCGGGAGAAGCCAGCATACTGCTCCATGCAGAGAAAAATCACTAAAAATGAGAAGACATGGTGTGAAGAGGTCCCAACAGCTGTCTACCTCTCAGGGAAAACGAGGTGGAAGTCACTGGGTGAAAGATTTGGTGAAATTTTAAAGATGAAACATGGAGGAATCTTAAGGATTGCAATAAGGTATTAAGAAAGAACAGGAAAACCTCTGGAGAGACTGGAAAGTAGGACTCATTTTAAATTTTGTAGGAATAGTTTCCATCCCTGTATAAATGTGAAAGGAAGGGCTGGCCAACTGCTCGGGATTTAGCCCAGGTGTCTATGGTTGAAATACATTCATTTTTAATCTGGGCTTTGTGCACTTAGATATGCAAATGCCACATAATCATATGTTTGCAAGATGAATAATATTTTACATTTAATCCTGTTTTTTAAAAATAATAACGATAAAAATAATTTTAAAAGGTAATATACCAATGAATTTTTTGGCACTGAGGGACCGGAAGAAGCCTACCATACTGTGTATAGAAGGATCATTCTATATAATCCATTCAAGGATTGTATGACTCAGTTCCCTTATGGAAATATCATAATTTTAATGATATTCCTGAATATTATTGGCCTATATTCATGCAGCTGCCTTCAACAAAGCCAATAATGTGATGAAATGGCATAGTATCCTCACACAGTGGTAGAAGTTACTTGGATTTTGTAAGTTAAGTTATACAGTGAGACTGAAATTAATGTAAGTAGTTTCCTCCACAAAATGTGATGAATTTAAAGTAGCAGTGACTCACTGATGTACCGAACTGTTTACCTAAGTTCTTGGAAGGTGCTGGTGGCATTTGATGATATCTTCCAGTCTTGTGACCTTGGTTCTTTCTTGTATGTTTTAATATTAGAACCACTGTTTTTAGACCCTGCTGTTGGGGGAATCTCAGCTGATAGATGTACGAAGCTGGCTGAAGGGGTTCTTACTACTGGAAAGAATCTCAGAAATCACGGAGGCTGATACTTTGCATTCCAAGTCAGAGACAAGAAGAAACTTTTCTCAAAGACATCTAGACAGGTTGTGGCAAGCAGGCATTAGAGTCCACTTTTTCCATCTGTAGTAGCATGCTACTCAGAAAGCTCACCAACGCCCCCAAATGCTGAGCAATGCTCTACCTGGAACGTTCGGCATTTTTCGAAGGGTAGATGCAATGTTTAAACTGGCCAGGCAGATTTGTGAAAGGAAGGACAAAGCCCAGGAGAGACTGGCCTTTGAGAATCACTGCAGAAGTGGCAAGATCATGGGAGTAAAACAAACTAACCAAAAAACATGGGAATGTGGCATGGGCCACAAATAGTTTCTGGCACACTGCTCTTCCACCAAACTGAGCTGTGGCCCTAGGAGCAATGACTTTGGGACTGTTGCTGGGCAGTTTGCTCTAGGGACACAAATCAATGTTCTTCCTCTCCAACAGATACTCCCAAATATTTTTGTAATAGTGTCCATTAAACATAAAAAAAGCAAATAATGGGTCCATTATTTGGACAACAACACATGAACATTTTCTGCACTATAAATCTGTTTTCTATTCAGATAAATGTCAGGCCACATGGTAATAGAAATCCATCCAGGTTAACCTGAAATATCACATTTCCTGCCTTCAGGGCTTTGAATTTTTAAATTTCATGTCGTAATAGATGATGATCAGAATAAAAATTATAGCTTTGTTAGATATGCATGCATGTTTAAGTCTGTGTGTATAATTCATGTAGCAAGAGCTGTGTTTTACTAACTTGCTTGCATGCTCAGGAAGAGAATATGCATCTCAAAGGTTGGTTTCAGGCTTCTTCAAGCAACTAAGTTTATGGTCACTGATCACTTTTTATCATACTATGCTGGTCTGTAAACTCTCTGGTACAGACACACGGGCCCACAAACATGAGTATGATTTGAGATCCTGTGTGTTAATTATGTTATGTTAATTATATTATGCTAGTTATGTTAATAGTTCATATTCACAAAGAATAAAACACAAGTATTAAAGGGTTTTGTAGTACCTCAAGTGGTTAGTGGTTAATGATGAAAATGACAACAAAAGCTGAAAGAGACAAAGAAGGAAAACACTCCTTTAAGGGGCTGGGACTGTTGCTCAATCTTGCCTGTAGTCAGATTTCTTTTTTATCTCATTGGCCAAAAATTGTATCATGTATTTCTTCTACACCAATCAGAAAGAAGAATGGACCGATCACCACTGGCTTAGACTCACAACCTAGACTGCACCTTAGCATCAGCTGGAGTGCTTTTGACACTTGTCAAATCACACCAATCAAACCAGAATGTCTGGAGGTGGCCCCTGCAACTCAGGATTTTCTTGAGAAGTCTGAGTGGTAGCGAAGAGTAAGAACTAGTGAATGTCTAATTCTTAGATGACACAAGATTCATCCCTTTGGGAGAAGAAGGAGAGTTCTGGCCTCTCTTTAGACACCTGGTGGCCTGGTAACTAAACAAAGCCAGGGTTCTGTCATCAGGGAAGGAGAGAGAGAAGGCAGCTATAACTGACCACAGACATGGAAGGGGATTCTCACTTTGAAGTCACCCCCAGTATGCGCCATAATCACTGGACAGTGGAGAAAAGGAATCCCTTGTCGTCTACTTAGACACCAAGAAGCAAGTTTGTTAAGATGAGAGAGGACCGAGGTCATGGATTCCAATGATGAAACAGGAAATTCTTTCATGAGTTTCTGGCATGCCTCCAAATTGACAGCTTAGCCAGAAATGGGGTAACTGGATTTTCCTTTGCCTATTTTATTGTCCTCCCTGGAAATGATCAAATATTACAACAAGATGAGCCCGTAAGGAAAATCTAGATTACAGTCTTCATCCCAACAGCCCTTCAATCACGTTTCAATTGCAAAGAGCTCAAGACCCAATTGTGTAAGGACTTGAGATTATCCAGCATCAAGCTTTCCCTCCCCTGTCCTTTTCCTGAGTCTCGGGGTCTTATTTGTTTGTTTATTTTTGCTTTATTTTGTTTGTTCAATACAGAGGTTGAACCAGAGGCTTTGCACTGAGCTCCAGCTCCAGCCCTTTTTAAAATTCTTGAGACAGAATCTTGCTACAGAATCTTGGGCCCAAGATTGCAATTCTCCTGCCTCAGCCTCTCAGAGTGGCGGGATTACCAGCGTGTACCCTATACCTGCTCTTTCTACAATCACCAGAGTTCCTCCTGCTTCTCTGAGACACTCACTGGTGTCTCAACTGTTGAATGTTGGCAGACTGTTGCTAAGGACGGGACGAGTAGTTCAGTTTTCTAAGGAGACACAGGGGGGCAGCAAATGTTTAGGAAAACAAAATTCAGTTCTCACTTGGACCTGCTGCGTATACAGTAAACATATTTACCAATGTTTGGAAAGCGGACGTTTGACGTTGATTTTTACATGCTTGTTTTGGATTTATTTACTTGATGGTCCTGAGACTGCTTGGTTGTTGTTATAGAAATTAATGAGATTTGCTGTCGTGGAATTTAGAACAGGTACAGTCACATTTATTGGTAGAGAATTCCTTTAGTTATCATCACCCATTATGTAATTTTTAAAAATTATTGTAAATTTTAAAAATTTGTTTCTCCATACTGGAGATGGAACCCAGGGCCTTTACACATGCCAGGCAAATGCTTTACCACTGAGCCATGTTCCCAGCCCTATTGGAATAATTATTGATCAACAAGATATTCTTTTGGGTAGATACTTTTATTTATTTCCTTACTTAAGCATGCCTTTCTCCTATTAAGTTTCTTTTCACTCCCTAAGAACTCCCAGGCAAATAGCAATTATGCCAGTTTTTCTATGACCTGTTGATTTAAAAAGGAAAACATACTCCAAGAAATTTTAGAAATTTACTAAATGATAAAAGTAAATACTAAAATAGAAAAACTGATATTAAAAGTAGTGCCTTTATACTGGCCTTACAATACCACAGAATATTAGTCCTGCATCCAAACTAAAGACACACAGAGTAGGCATAGTCAGACTCTACCATGACACTCTGGTTTTCCCACAGATTGCAGTGGAGGTTGGGCCACACATGGAAAATGACAGCATCAGACTAAAGTCATTTCCCTGGTTTTTGCCAGAACTAATGCTTTGGAGATAACTGGAGCAGACTGGATGCTCAGGTTTACAAACATGCTTTAATGGAAAAGGCGATTTTGTCAGATCCTTAAACCTGCACACAGCATCCTGGACAAATTCAGCTGGGGACAGGTATGGTGAGGAGAAAGCTACTGGCCTGGACATCTTGTCCTGCCCCTTTGGCCACTCTTAAAATCTGGATCTTAAATGTCCCTCCAAGACTCATATGCTAGAGACTTGATCATCAGCCTGAGTCACTACTGGGAAGTAGTGGGACCTTGAGGAGGTGGGGCTTAGGGGGAGGAAGTTAGGTCATTGGGGGTGTGACCACAAAGTGGACACTGGGATCCCTTCTTTATCTTTGTTCCACAATGCGCACCTGCCATGTTGTGCTGCCTTACTTCCAGCCCAAAAAACCACATGGCTAAGTGACCACGTGCTGTAAAATTCTGTGATGCTGGCAATTCCTCCCTCAGGACAAAACTGTGGAAAACATGCTAAATCCTGTCCTTTGGGATGTTCAAGTCAGGGCACTATTTAATCTCCAACATCAAGTCAGACTTTTCCTGTCTAATGTTGGCACTGAAAGACATGAGAGCTTGCCAATATCAAGGAAATCCCATCATTCAAAGAACTTTTGCTTTGCTAATTTCTCTTTCTACTATTGAAAGTCAAAGAAAAAAAGATAGTCAAAATTATGTCACTATCCTGGAATGGGGGAGGTTGCACAAATATTTGTATGTAAGTACATGTAAACTGAATGTGTACTTTTTTGTATGTTATATTTAACCTGAATTCTATATCATGGTTGTTTGAGTGCTGTAATAATGAAAGGAAAGAATCAGTATTTAAGTAAATTTTAAGTATTTATTCTTTGAGCTTCATTCAAGCTGTATTTAAAAATTTAAGAACTTCCAAGTAGTGAGAAATTAAAAGCAGTCAAATGCTACTGAGTTCTTGTTCAACAAAGTATCTTACTTGACAAGGCAGCGTTCAAACCTTCCAGAGGCAAATCAAAACCAGTTTTTCAGAATTAGAAATAAAATATTTAGGCTGAAGGCCACACTTAACTCAGTATCCTCTAACTTTGGCATTTTAAATAGTAATTCTCAAAGGAATCCATCAAATCATGAAGGGAAATATGGATATAAATTCTCAGGTTTTGGTGTTTGTTTTCAATCCCTTCCAGAGAGGAAACTTCCTTTCTGGTCTTCTGAGCATCACACTTCAAAGGGAAATTGTATAATTCTTATATTCACAACATCGTGGCTGAAATTATCTAATTACAAAGGTTAAACAATTTACATTGTAAGAGGGAGAAAGGGCACATTTAGTTTGGAAGGAGATGAAGCGATGTGTGTGTGTGTGTGTGCTCTGCTAATTTTCTTTTTTTTAAACCTCATACACTTGATCTGGCCTTGTTAGATTGTCAACTTAAATTCTCAGTGTAACTTGCCAGCTTGAAATAAATACAGAAAACACAATGTCTTTGAACAATGCCTCCCCCAGTGCTTGGAGCCATGATAATTATTGTTTTATTTGAGGGGAGAGGGATGGGAAGAAAAAATTCCTCTCCTGACTCCTGGAAGCAAAATAACACATCTGTGAGTTTTGAACCTGGGTTGGAAACGCGGATCATCTCGGGGCTGAGCTTTGACGGCAGCGGGACCCTTTAGCACCATGTGGCAAAGTCGTGAGGCTCCATTATTAAGAAATGACCAGAGTCTGATGGGTTTTCACGGCCATCCCTGTTTGATCCCAAGTCTGAGGTCTAGCGACAAAGCAGTGAATCTCCCGTGCGGCCCGCTGCGGTCCTGTCGCATGTCCCCGTCCTCGGAAGGCAGTGAGAGCGCCTCTGCTTTTTAAAACAGCCCTCACGGCTCTCCATGACCGTGACATCCCGGAGAAAATCCTAGACTAAGCGTCGCAGCCCGTTCTTTCCTTACCCAAGACCAAGGAGGCGAACGGAGCCTTGGCCGCGCCCATCCCCCAGCCGATGCCACCTGCCGGGGGCACCGGGGCGAAGGTGGAAGGGCCCGCGCAGAGGGGACCGGAGACAGCGCCCGGTTTGCAAGGTAGAGCCCTTGGAGGCTTCCTCCCTAGACTCTCAGGAGACTTGTTTCAATTCGGGAGACTCTCTGTCTCCTCCCGCCTCTAAATTCTGAATGAGAATGAGCCAAATCCACTCCCCGCCCACTGGCCCGCGGGGATTCGGCGCCAGGAAGCGCAGCGGGGACCCTCAATGCCCAAAGGGGCCACCTAGGGTGGACACGGCTGCCCCCGCACTCCTGTCGCCGCTGGAAGTCTGGGCCCTGAGCCCCCCACCGTCCACCCCCAGCAGGTCCTGGGAACGGGAGGTCGCAGAGCACAGCGCCCAGCCTGAGCGCACCCGTGGCCCTTTGCTCTCGGGTCCCCTCTGCATCCCCCCGGGAAGCGACGCCCACCTGTTTGCACAGATATGTCATTTCCAGGCAAAGACGCTTGTCCTGCAGTAGTGACCCGGCCCCATTCGAGGCGTGGCAGAGCTACCCAGGTACACGTCCTTTCGTAGATTACGCGGCCCGAGATTCACCGGCCCAGGAGTCGCGTGGAGCCTCTGGGACCCGGCGCGCTCGCTCCGAGGTGCGCGCGGTGCGTAAAGCTGCCCTCGCCGCCGCGCCTGGCAGCGGCCCAGGGAAAGGCGTTTCTGCTGCTCCGCCCAGCAGCCCCTGGGGCTGGAGATACGGGCACCGAGCACTGACGCCTTGGAGGGGACAGTGTCCGAGATGCGCAGCGACCCGAGGCAGACCTGATCAGCAAACTTATTCGCAGCTAGGATGGAGCAGATCGCGGAAATGCCTCTTCCCCTGATGCAGCCCGAGGGGGTCGGAGGCAAGAGAATTCGCTCTGTTTGGAGCTGCGGATCCGGAGTACAGGTGTGGAGCGCACGGGCCGAGCCAGGGAGCCTACGATGTCAAGTTGAGCGCGCTAGGAGTGGGGAAGAGGGAGAAGAAAGGCAGAAGAGGGGGATCTTGGGAGGAGAAAAGAGCCTAGTTGTGAAAGAAAAGTTACACCCGGTCCCAGATACACTTTATTAAGACCCAGCGACTGCCTCTATTCCTTAGATGCGGGCAAAAATTAAGGTGTATTTCTAAGCCTTTATCCTGCAAACCCGTGTAGATAGGAACCTGGACGGAGATGTCAAGAACACTGACCTGGGGAGCCTTCCTAGCTCTCGGCAGTGGGCTGTGATGTTGGACTTGTTTTTACATTGATTAATCTGAATGCAGTGCAGTTTGAGAGGTTCGCACTTTGCTGCACCCAGGAGGGAATTTAAAGCTGGGCTCTCCAGGTTTTCCAGAAGAACGGAGTTTTAAAGTCAGTCCCAAACTGTCTCAGGCCAAAGCACTCAGTTGCCAACGTGCTTCTCAAGCTCCAGTGAACCGACAGCTGTCCCTCCTCACCACCCCCCAATTTTCAGACCAGAGATAAAGAGGTACATTATTTCTGTAATCCCAGCACTCTAGGAGGCCCGAGGCCGAGGGATTACAAGTTGGAGAAGGGAGGCCCAGCAATTTAGCAAAATACTGTGTCAAAATTTTAGAAGTATCAAAAAATGAAAATGGGCTGGTAAAGTAGCTCAGTGCAAAGGCCTTGGATTTAACCCGCACTACCCCCCTCACGAATGGAACAATGAGGGTTATAACTGTTTCCTTATTACAGCTCCACAGATTAAACCTAAGGCCTCTTGTGTGCCAGGCAAGCACTACCACTACACTACATCCACAGCCCTTTTCCTGTATTTAAAACTTTTGAGACAGAGCAGAGGTTGCCCAGGCTGACCTCCGACTTGCAATTGCTCTGCCTCAGCCCTTCCGATAGCTGCAGTTAGGGGTGAGTGCCACCCCATGCGCGGCTCAGATGACAGTTTAACACTGAAAATTCTGCCTGCTCCTGGGCTGGGGACATCAGTGAATCATCTGAAGGGTAGTCATACTGGAAGGGGACTGAGAATCCCAAACCCATGCTGGCTCACACACACTTGGGGCCAGCCTCGCCAAATGCTACAGGAGAAGGCTCCCTGGCGTCTGGTGTGGCCACGGGCAGGCAAGGAACTGGGGGCTATCAGAGGCGGTAAATGAATGATACCAAGCATAGCAGAGCGGCCCTTCACAGTGGATGCCTTGAGGGAAGGGCGTCTTCTCTTGCCCTTCTGTGGGGCCACAGCCGCGCCCCCGGGAGGAACCCTGAGCCCCCTCTCCACCAGGTGGGAGTTTGGTACCTCATGCCTTTTCACCCACATTAGACCAGGCAGGACTAGGAGGGGACAGCCTGAGGCTAAGAGATCAGAGCTGAATCACTGATAATTTCCCAGGACACTTGCATTTCTCAAATTTCCAAACCATTTTGTGGGTATTACCTGGATGTACACAAGCCTGCATCCCTCCTGGAACAAGGACCCAGAGTCAGGATGAGGGGCTCGGAAAAATCAAAAGGTTCCTCCATGGGCCAGGAATTCACTGTGTGGCCCTGCACTCTGACCTCCAAAAGCACCCCACAGTCTCCAAGAATTCAAGGGTGAGGATGTGTGTGTTTTCCCCTTTTTGCCAACCTACTTCATCCTTGATGATGGGCCTTTGGATTATCTTTGAAGACTAAGAACCTAGACCTCGGAGTGAGGGGGCTGATGGTGGGCACATCACCTAGACCAAGGGTGCGATTCCACGCCGTGCGTGGGCTCTGCTATAACACCCTTGCCCGGGAGCCTGGCCTACTGGGCATCTTTCTTGGCCTGCTGGGACAAGACAAGGCCAGGCGCTTGACTCCACAGGAGGGCTGGGAGACAGTCCCCCTTTCCTCGCTCCCTGCTCCCTCCTGTCCCTAGTGCCCACACTCCCGTGCGCCTCTCTCCTAGTGTTTCCCTTGGGGCAGGTCACTTTCTGACAGGGTGTGATAAGTAGCGATTTTGTTTCTCTTTGGATGGCAGGATTGCTTTGTAAACAGAAGCGCAAACTCGTTCCGATAGTGGTTCAGCACCAGTGCGCGGCTGTGGCAGCCCTGGAGCAGCGTGTGGCCCAGAGAAGCCTCTGCACCTGTCGCCTAGGGCTGAGAGGGCCGGGAGGGAAGTTGCTCTCTTGGAAGGGGCGCCCAGAGTGGTGACACGCTCCCGCAGGCTCCAGGGCACACTGGGCCTCTGGGCCTTCCCCGACTTGGCTGCACCCTTGGGCCTTCTCTTCCCACTGGCTGCTGGCTGGAATCGCACACCCGGGAACGCCAGGGCGGAACCTCCCAGATGCACATCAGGCTGCGGTTCTTGCCTGGGATCCTTTGCTAAAAGCTTCAGCCTCTTCCTCCTGTGGTTACTGGTAATCCCATTCCTTTTGCCTTAATCCTATCGGAGAATTGAGAAGGCTTTGGGGCCCTGCTAGTGAAGGCCTCCTCCCGGAGAGAAGAGAGATGAAATGCCACTCATCCCTGCCTCCATGATGCTTTCCTTGGAGAACCACAGCTTTCTCCCCTCCTGGCTCTGACCTGAGGCCAGTTTATTACTCTGAGGACCCCAAGGAAAGAACCAAAGTGGAGCTGAGGTTGCTCTGGGCCTTGGGAAGACCAGTCAGGCCACACAAGGGAAGAGGGGCCCTGCGAAGATCTGTCACTCCACCTCCCAGGGATCTCAGATTCCCCTGGGAGAAAGGGAGTGGAGGTCACCTCCCAACGAACTTCCCAAGTTAACGCATCTCTCAGCCTGGGGTCTCCATTCACCTGAGCCTTCACAGAGCTCTAAAGAAGGCCTGAAGAAGAGTCTTAAAGGTTTCAGGGTGGGGCAAAAGTAAGGCTCACAAGGAGTTCAGCTTCCTGCTCAGTTCTGGGGCAGATGGTGTGAAAGGAGGGTTCCGGGAAAAGAGTGGGTTCCACCGGAGTGTCTTGGGGAGCTGGAGCGCTGCTGCACAGGAGGTTGGGAGCTCCCTGCGATCTGTCACCAGGTCACCCTGCCCCTCCCGGCTGCTTGGTGCTCCTTTCCTGAAGTGGACACAGGAAGTTTGTGGCCAGGTGCGGAATCTCAGCCCTGTTGGCTGTGGGCCGTGCTTGGTGCAGGCAGTGATGGTGCGGGGTTGCACTGCCCTCCGTCCTTTACCCCTGCTGGAAAAGCCACAGGTCTCTCTTGGTAGGTGGCCTGAGGCCCCTGGGGTGCGGAAGACGGTCACCAGAGGTATTAGTGGCCTTGAGCCTGCCAGGCTGCTGGTGCTGTGGGCTCCCTAGAGGGCCGACTGGAGCCTGGTGTGAAGCTGCAGGAATTCCAGCTCCCAGCTGGGCGTACCTCACTCCCAGGAACGCTGAGTCCACCGGTATGGAGCAGGTAAAAGGCCCAATAGACTCTGAGGAGCTAAGCAGGAGTCTGGGGAGCAGGTGGGCACAGCCCGGAGCCCCGGCTTTGCAGAGGTAGTTCTGGAGACGGAGCTAGCTCATCAGTGTCCCGCCTGCACTTGCAATGGGCAGTATCTTGAATTGACTCAGTCTTAGCTGCTAGGAACCCAGCTCAGGTCTTCCACCAGGCAGTAAGCGATTTACCCACATTCTCCTATTGATGTTTCCACCCACTACCCACTTTCCAAAGGAGGAAACTGAGGTTTACACAAGTTCAGTGACCTGCCCCACATCATACAGTGGGTCCGTGTAAATGACAGCTATGGACTCCAAATGCTTTTTTTTTTTTTCCTGCCTTTTTTTGAGACAGGGTCTCATTATGCAGCTCAGGCTGACCTTGAGCTCACTTTGTAGCCCAGACTGATTTTGAACTAGCAAAGATCCTCCTGCCTCAGCCTCCCAAGTGCTGGGATTATAGGCATGAGCCACCGCGCCCAGCCCTGGAAATACTTTTTCACCAGAGCAAATCTCAGCTCAGGCTGCTCCCTAATTTCCCCCCTCCCCTTCTCTCCTCCCTCCAGCGTCCGAGCAGACCCAAGGGTTTTTCTTGCCCAAGGCCTGTCTTGTTTCCTCCCAACTCCGAGGTCCTTCTCACCACATCCCGCAGCAACTTGGCCTGGCAGCAGCGCCACCTGCAGCTTTCGCTTGCGTGTCCCACAAGTGTAGCCCCTTCCCCAAACAAACAAACAAACAAACAAACCAAAAATACCAGGTTGGAGGGTCATCCCTCGCATCCCGCCTCAGCCCTGGTACTCGCAGGTTTACCTTCAGGGCTGGGCCCAGCCCATCCAACTCAGTGGCATTGGGAGTTTCGCCCTGGCCCTCAGGAGACTCGGACTATCTACACCCGAGGCTCCGATCTCTCCTAAGACCACAGCGCCCCCCGCCGGACGCCTAGACAGCTGCAGGCGCCGCCCCGACAAGCGCTCAGCCAGGCTGCGGAAAGCTGAGATTTGCACCACCCTGATTCCTGTCGTCTGCAAAAGTCAGGGAAGGTGCGGCGCAGACGCTTAGGAGTTAAAATGCCATTTAATTATTTTAGATGCTCGCCAAAACAAAGGAACAAAACACACCTACAGACCTCAAACTTGTTGAACAAGGTTCTAAGGCCCAAGAACGTTTCCAGCTCTCGGCGGAGGTGCGCGCCGGCCATCCTAGCGATCTGTGAGACTAAGACAGAGGGATCGCAAGTTCGAAATCAGCCTGGACCACTTAGCAAGACCTTGTCTCAAAATAAAACATAAAAGGGTCTGGGGGTGCAGCTCAGGGGCATGGTGCCTCGTGTTCAATCCCTGGTACCGCAAGGGGGAAGAAAAGTTTTCGATGTACCACAGAACGGGCGCTGAGTTCAAGGAGCTGCGGGTTAAAGATGCCGAGCGCGCTGGAGCGACGCGGGGGCTCCCGAGGGACCACCCCACGGTCACCCACGCCGCCCCCGGGGGGAGGTCACAGAGGTTGGGGGGACTCTAGGGTGAAACCCCAGGGCAGTGTTGGAAAGAGGAGATTCTGGAGTTGAGGACGTCCTGGCTCCTGCAGACCTGACCTCTGACACACATCCGCCTGACTTGTCAGGAAGACGATTGGAAACCGGTTCTTTGTGCGTCTCCAGGTTCTGGAGGTGGTAGTAGGTGGCGAGCACGGGGCCTGTCGCGGCTGCTCGGGGCCCAAGCTCAGGACAGGCCCTCTCGGCGCTGGGGCCCGGCCCTGGGCGAAGCTCCTCGCCTGGCTGCCTCCTCCGGCCAGGTGTGGCTGTGGCCGAGCTGGGAGCCTGTGGAGCCCCAAATCCTACGGCTTCTTTGAAAGCTCCCCCTAATTAGAAGCAGCGCTGAAATGACCCGAGTGATCCTATCGGTCTTGGGAAAGCAAACCCCAGCCCCAAACCTCAGCTGACCTGCGCAGAGTCACCGACGCCCTCATTCTCCCCTTTAAAAAGTTTTTAATGGGAAAGACGGGGTTCAGGGCGCCTTAGGGAGTGGGGGCGGGGCGGGGCTGGTAAAGTGGGAGCCTCGTGCAAGTGCGTGTGTTAAGTGTGTGCGTGTATGGGTTTCTCTCCCTCTCCCTGCGGGGCAAGAGACCAAATCTAGACGATCAAAATGAAACAGAATCACGAACGTCTTCACCTATTGAGCAACGCAGAATTTGGAATCCAGCGCAGAAGTGGCCCCGGGGGTGGCAGACTCCTGTCCGACCCGTTAAGGCCCGCAGCGCCCTGGTCCCACCGCGTGAGGCCAGGTGCACCCGGCCCCGACCCCCTCCGGGCCCGCCCATCCCCCCGCTCTACCCGGCGCGCTGACCCCGGACCCCAGAGTTCCGAGGGCTGGGGAGCCGTGGGGTGCGCGCGCGTGGACGCCCCAAACCCTAGTGCTCTCCGTCGCGTCGCGCCCAGCAAGCCCAGCAGTCGGTCCGCTTCGACTCCCCAGCCAGGGACTGACCGGGAAAGCGGGTTGGGGCTGTTGGGAAAAGCTGGAGCTGATGGCGAGATTGCGGCGGCTATAAATCCATCACTTTCCAGGTCAGCCTGGCGAGGTGCTGGGACTGGGGCTGGCGGAGCGAATTCCTGGGCCAGCGCGCATGCGTCGGCAGGTAGCAACCCAGCTCTTTAGGACCAGGTGAGATGTTGGTGAGCAGGTAAAAAAGGAGGATTTGCCAAAGCGATTCCAGGGAGCGCGCCCGGCCGAGCCCTCCAGCCCATGCCCGGCGGGGCGCCGTCGCCAGGAGCGCCGAGCCGCGATGTCCTTACTTGCCAAAATGGGGGACTGGCAGGTATGGGGGTTTCGCCGGCCGGGGTGAGGGGCGGGCGTGGACGCGGGAGCGGACCGGAGGGGGAGGCGGGGAGGACGCGCCGTGGCCCAGGGCCCGGAGCCGTAGGTGCGGCCCGCCCGGCAGCGCCCAGGGCGCTCCCCGCGGAGAGGACCGGAAAAACGAGGCAGGCGGCGGCCGCGCGCTCGGGGCAAGAGCGCGCCGCCCGCGGGGGCCCCGGGCCGGGAAAAGTCCTGCGCGCTCCACAGGTGGCCCCGGGGGTCACTTGCGGTTTGCGCCGCAGCCATTTCCCCCGGCCTCCCTCCCCACCCCCACCCCCACCCCGGAGAGAAACTTGGGTGGATGAGTCACCCGGAGTTGGGGGAGATCACGGGGCTGGGGTGCAGTGCGCTGCGGAGGAGGCTGCCAGCTCGCGGTGCCTCCGGCCTCGCCCTGGACCCCAGGCTGCGCCTTGGGGTGGGCTTTGGGTGCACCTGCCTCTCTGGCGTCCCCGGGTTTGGGGGAACCTGAGTCTTGGGCAGACCGGAAGGGGGCTCAGACAGTGGGGGTCGCGGCGGGGCTCACGACATACTGAGACATACTGAAAAAGAGTTGGCGCAGTTAGCCACTCGGCCCTGCTTCGCTTCCTGGAGTGGATTTTCGCCGCTCGGGGTACGGATTGTGGGTGCTGAAACAGGGTCGCGAATTTGCGGAATCAGCTCGAATTTGCGGAACCAAACTCGACCCTGCCAGGCCTCGGCCAGCATCACCAAGCCCCACCGCAATACCCGAGCCGCAGACCCCGGCCCGGCCTCAGGGACAGTCCTCCAGCGCTCTGCTTTTAGCTCAGAGACATTTTCCCTGCGGGAAACGAGGGCGGTTCAGCCCAGGTTGGTGAGGTTGTAGCCGATTTCATAACTGGAACCGCGGGGGCCTTGTTTTCACCCTAACTGAGGCCTGGTTAGAGCCAGATTCACTGTGCCACAAGCTTGCAGGACAATTTGAACCAAACGCGAGATATTCTCAAGCCAAAAAAAAAAAAAATTGGAGCACTGTTCCTCTGAGAGCAAGTTTGTTTGTTTGTTTGTTTCAATTTTAGGCCATTAAAAGTAAAGTTCAGAGAAGTCCGATCTTGACTACTTTCCCTAGAGTTGGAGGAAGGAAAAGGTTTTCTATTTTCTTTTTTTCCTTTTTGTTACTTTTACTAAAAATGAACACTTTTACATTCCCCCATTTAAACCTCGAATAACAGAAATTTATACCCAAAGTTAGACACATTTTGTCATTTAAGGCTACAAATCCTACTCCAGAACAAACCTTAGGAATCCACCCCATTTGCCCACAACCCTTGTGGGTGTAAGGCCCTTTCTAACTCTGTCCTCTGGAGGCTGACTATTAGGGTGGATGTTTATCAGCAGTCTTTGGGGTTTTCACTTTTAATTCAAGCAAACCTTGCTGCAAAATCTGAGGCTTTTTTCCACCCAAGGCCCAGGTTTGGCTGGGAGTTGGACAATAGTTTGGAAGCAATGAGATTGTTTTTGGAAAAGGGGAAAGAGAGACATAGGTCTGCCAGGCTCTTGAGAGCTCATGGTTTGGCAAGTGGCAGGAGGTCTGAATCTTGGGTGGGGTGAGCAGCTTTAGGGTTCAAGTGGACTGAACCCACCAGGCTTGGCCTGTGGGGCTTTGGGGGTCTCCATAGTTAGTGACAATCAGACAACATAGGGCACTCTGGCCGAAGGTCTCTTTGTTTCTATCTCTGTCTCACACAGATACTAACTCTTCCTCCCTCCCCGGCCCCACGCCCCACGAGCAGCCCAAACCCCGGAGCCCTAACAGCAGGCCTGACGCTGTGGTCCTGGGACCTGGAATCACACACTAGCTAGAGCCTTAACATGCAAGGGAGTGAATCCTGGTGATACAGTGCTCACAGATCTGGCTCTGCTGGCTCCAGGGGCTACTGGGCCTGCTCTCTGGGACGTTTCATCTGGCGCCCACACCTTGGTGGCAGTTCAGATCTGGCTGGCCACAGTCTGCATCTCAATAGCACCCTCAGCAGGAATACAATAACAGTGTAGCAACCCCGGTGGTGTGGGCCGTGGGACTGGCAGGGCCAGGGGTGTGGAGATGGAGCTGAAGAGGGTGAAAGGTCCTTAATCGCCTACCCCAACCCACAAACCGAAGGAAAAGAAATCGAAACCTAGAGCTCCCCTCAAAGTGTAGCACAGCGGGTGTACAGACCCAGGTTTATGGGCCTAGGATTTGGCCTACAGGCCACCGTACACTGGGTGGTGCTGCCCCTGGGAAGGTGTCAGCACCCCAGCTCCCGGAGGCCCTGCTTCTGACTTCTAGCTGCTGTGCTCCATAGCAGGCCTCAGGGCAGCCCACAGCATCTAGTCCTGGAAGTTGATCCTTTTCTGGGAGAGCGGGGTACCAAGTCCCCAGCCCATTAAGCCAAGTGACTTTGCTCACATTCCAGTGTGGAAGGCCGGCTGGAGGGGTGCCCAGAGCCCAGAAGGTCATCCCTCTGGCGCTGAATTCCCTTGCCAGCTCCAGTCTTCTCCCGAGCTCTTGTGGGAGTCTGTAACATCACTGAATTCTTTTGGAGGGAGAAACCCCCCCCTATCTTTAGATTGGGGTGAGGGTGGGAGGTAGGGTGAAGGATGGGGTTCTGTCCTCTTTCCTTCCTTCCACCTGTTAAAGGAATGCTTGGAGTCAAAGCAGGTTTCCCCCATACAAGGAGCACTGTGAGAACTTGGGCTGCCTGGAGACTTTTGGGAAACAGTCCCACAAGAGCCAAAGTCCCTAAGGCCAAACCTACTGTTCCTGGAGTCTGCTCCACTCAACGGGGAGAAAGACAACTATTTTGGGTAGGAGGAAGGGAGAAGTTCACTTAGAGAAGTAACTCTGGATTTGGAGGTATCACATTAGGTCTTTCTTTTCTTCTTAAAAAATTTCACTGAAACAGAAGGAGGAAGGGAAGTCTCGGGAGAGCCTGAAAGCCCCAATTGACACTGGCCAACTTGGACAAGGGGGCGACTCCGGGGCCTCCAGATTTCTCCTCAGCCGGGCAGTGCTGCCGCCAGCACGCTGACATTAGTACCATCAAATCATAAAGGAACTCGCCCTTCTTTAATTAAAAAGGGGAATCTTGGGAAAATTAGAGCAAACTAGCACGGAGAAGAGTTGGTTCCCAGCGATTTATTTGGATGCATATATGAGCCGGTATCTGGATTTGCGGGCGCCCACTGGTCTGCACTGCGGCTGAGCTCCAGGAGCCTCAGTGCCACTGACTCCACGGGAGTTCTGTATTCCTGTCCACGCTACGCTAAGGAAATCTTAGCCCAAACATCAAACTTGAATTGTCAGTTGGCCCTCGCTTCCTAGATAGGGTAGGAAAACCATTTAACCCAGCAGCTGACGAGTAACCTCTTCAGGGTACACTTTTATTTTACACGCCTCAATTAAGAGATCGCAAACCCCAGCCGAAAAATCTCCAACCTGGGGGAAAGTGCATAGCCAATAAAACTCCCAGGGCGCTGCGGCCCGAGGGGGTTAGCGGCCGCTGACAGAGGCGATCTCTTGTTGGGGAAAAAAAATCCTGGAGTGACATCGCTGGTCTTGGTTTGGTGGTTATGTTTAATTGCGAAAGGGATAATGATTTCTAATAAAATTGGACAGGGTCGAAAGAGCAGCTCGGAGAGTGGCAGCAGCGGGGGTGGGGGTGAGGGGTCCCCAGGCTTGACTGCTCTCGGACCCTGCGTAGTCCAGAGCTTTGCAGAAAGCATCTAGGGCGAGGAGGGAGCCGAGGGACGGGGTGGGGGGGAATGAGACGAAGTTGGGGTGAGATGGGGGACGGAAGAGCCGGAGGTCTCGAGGTGGAGCTCCAAGAAGGCTTTAGTCCGGCAGGCTGGCTTGCGCTCTAGGAGTAGATTCGCGGCTTGGAGAGGCCTTTATACCTGGATCCGAGCGGCCGGCGGCAGATTGGGGTACTGGCGAGCAATTGGACTATTGTTGATATGCTAATGAGGCGATTAGGCTGTTGGTAAAGAGCTGGAAAAGGGAAAAGTTTCTACCATTAGAGGGAGATCTCCGAGCGCACACGGGAGCTCTTTCCCTTCTCTCCTCCTCCAAGCCCTTCTCCTCCTCGCCCTCCTCCTCCTCCTTCTCCTCCTCCTCCTCGCCCTCCTCCTCCTCGCCCTCCTCCTCCTCGCCCTCCTCCTCCTCTTGTGCTCACCGCCGGCAGCCGGCACTTTGCGCTCACCCAGAGAGTGGTTCCACTTGGGTGCGAGGCGGAGAGGGGCAAAGCCGTTCACAACGATCCATGAAAATGCTTTGGAAACTGACGGATAATATCAAATACGAAGACTGCGAGGTAAGCGCGTTGCCGGCTCCGTCACGCTCGCGACCACGGCCTCCGAGCTCGACCCTCCCTCGCCTCCTCTCCTTGCCGCCAGCTGCGAAATGCGGGTGGGACAAACTTTCGCCGGCGCAGCGCCCGCCCCTCGGATTTTCCCGGAGAACGCGGGGGAGAAGCTGGATTGGGAGGATCTAGACGCCCCCTTCCCTCGTTTTCCTGCGTCGAAGCCCGTGTCCCACTTTACTCCCCTTTCTCATCACTTTTTGGCGGTGTCTAAGAGTGGGGAGAAGAGACGAGCGTGGATTTTTTTTTTTTAACAATCCTGGGCCATCGGGCATGCGCCTGTGCACTCCGCGCGTCTCGTAGCGAGATTCTGGGGTCCCCAATCACAACTTCCTCTCTGATATTTAATGTTCCTTCTTTTATACTCTCGCGCGCTCTTTCTCCCTCCCTCCCTCCACCCCTCTCCTCGCTCTCTTTCCCTGGGATGCATCTGGAGAGGACTCGCGCACTTCGCTCTGAGCTCCGTTGCACCTCTCCGCGTGAGGCTCCGCTTGGGAGCGCTCGTCCCGGCTCACTCCAGCCCTCTCCGTTTCCTGAAATTCCGAGCAGCTTCTGCCGCCGAGCTGCGGGGTGGACACACCCCGCGGTGGTGGCGTCGCGGACGCTGCGCCCGCCGGTTCTGGGTCTCTAGCACCCGCCCTCGCCCCGGCCGGCGCTCAGCTGCTCCATCGTGGGAATCCTGGCACATCCACCGACCACCTCCGGTGTTGCGAACCCCTAGAGCCCGCGGAGCGCGCCTCTCTGCGCCCCTTTTTAAAACTCAGGGTCCCCAGAGCTCGACTTCTTGGGACAGCTGGGGAAGCCAGAGAGCGCACGATCGGCCCGAGGGAGGCGCTGGGAACCCGAGCCACCTCTTTTACACCTCCCACTGAAATGAGCAGAGGAGTATAGGGGAGAGGGAGGAGGCAGGAGGTCGTAGATTATCCAAATAAAAACGTAGCAGCCTCGACTCCCCCCCCCCCATTTTCTTTTTTTTTTCTTCGCTGTGTTTGGAGCGGCTGAGCTCAGGCAGAGTAGCCTGCGTACCCGCGAAGCGGCGGAAGTCTTGCCTTTACTTGAAATCAGAAACTGGGTTTCTGGGAACGACGTGTCACCCTCTCCCTCCTCCCATTTCCCCCTCAACACTACGATACATCTTTCTGTTTTCAGGCTCCCCTTTTTGCTCTTTCCCCAGTCTCATGGACAGGGCACCGGGTGACATCCCATGGGCACTGGGCTCAGCTCCTGGGGCCTCGGTCGCGCGGGAGAGGGGCGCGGGGACAGCACCCTCAGAGGTCGCTTTGTTTCCGGGACCAGGGGGCTCTTTGTGGGCAGGCTGGGATGACCCTGAGCCCTCGGTCTTTGCCTAGGACAAATCCACTCTGTGCAGGTCCCGGCTCTGGCCTGAGGCTGGAACATTTCACTTTCGCGGAGGCTGAGGCTCTGCTCTAGGCTCGGGCGCAGCTGGCGGCGGGTTCTGAACCTCGGTGCGGCGCCACGCGCGCCGGGGGCCGGGAGGGGCGGCGGGAGATGAACAGCCGCCCCCGAGGGGCTCGGCCAGGGAGCGTGAGAACGTGTGCGTGTGAGGGAGGCAGAAGGACGAGAAACGCGAGGGCAGGAGGCTGGATAAAGTCTGAGCTGTGCCCACAACTTTGGCTACGGCGCGCGCGCGGCGCTGCGGCGGGGGTTTGGGCTCCCGGGCGGCTCGGGTCTGCAGGATGGTGCGGAGCTTCCGCAGGGATGCGGAGGAGGCGCGGGGCCGCTTGTCCTGACAGCCCGGCGGGCGGACTGGCGGCGGCGGCGCGCGGGGAGAGCCGGCCTCGGGGTGGGGGTGGGGGCCGCGCGGAGTGACCCAGCCAGTCGGACGGGTTTACGCCGGGAGCCGGAGCCCGTGCCAGCGGCGCCCGGGCTGGGCAGCCTCGTGTCTGTGCGCGCCCCGGGCCGCGTCCTGGCTCCCCCTCTCCGAGGCCCGGGCGGGAGAGCGAGGGAGGAGCGCGCGCGGGTGTCCGAGGGAAGCTCGCGAGGACGCCGAGCCGAGGGCCGGTGCCAGATGGGGCGCCGGGCCATGGAGGCGCCGGGCGGCAGCGGGCAGCCGAACCCCGAGTCCCAGGCCGGCCCACGCGGCAGGGAAGCCCGCGGCCGGAGAGCACCGAGAGGCGCCTCCGGAGCGCAGAGCCCGAGCCGCGCCCGCGCGCGGTCCCCCGCGGCTCCTGTCCGCCACGCGCGACCCCCGCCACATCCTGAGGTCTGCCCCAGCCTTTTAGGTCTGATTGTCCTCGCCGGCTTCCTCTCCCCTCCCCCTCCCCCGGCCTCCCCCTCCCCCGGCCTCCCCCTCCGCGCGCTCGGGCTCGGCCCCTCCCCCCGCCTCCCGGCCTCCTCCCGGGCGCTCTCTCCTCCCCTCCCCTCCCCGCCCCGCCCGCTCCCCACTCCGAGCTCCTCTCCTCGCCCACACTTTCTTTCTCACACACGCACGCAGACACATTCTCCCTCTCCGCGCTCTCCTCGGCCTCCCTCGCTCCCTCTTTCTCTTTCACTTTTGCACGCCCTCCAACCTTTTAAAATGTTGCCCCTTCCCTGTGATTCGCCAGCCGCCGCGCCGCGGCCCCCCGCGCGCTCGCCCGCTCCCTCGCTCGCCCGCTTTTTGTCTCCCGAGCTCCCCGTCCCCACCTCCGATTTGCTACACTGAGGCTCCCGTCAATGGACTGCATTGAGAGTCGGCTCCGGCGCGAGTTGCCTCCCCGCTTCACGCTCGATTTCCAGGCATTCTTCCCTTATTAAGTATTCGTGTAATATTAATAGTCATGAATATCTGCTATTAGGAGGCTCCAGGAACGCTGCCCGGCGAGCGCGGTTATTAGAAGCTCAAGTGAAGCCGCCGCTAAGGAAAGAGGGGAGACACGGATTAAGGAACACGCGCGCACACGCATGCACACACATTCTCAGCAGACACTTTGCTTTTTCTTTTTGGGGGGTTTTCTTTTTTTCTTTCTTCTTTTTTTTTTTTTTTTCTAAAGAACTTTGAATCCTAACCGATCGCGGCAGGATAGAGACCGTGGGTTCGACCAGCTGAAGGCGCCGCCGCGGAGTCTGTGGTCCACGTCCGGATGGATGCGCGCGGGGCTGCGGCGTCCGCGGGAGCGTCCGCGCGGTGACTCGAGTCCTGCGTGGCGCGCGGCTCTGGGCGCCTTTTGTGTGGGGCGCACTCGGGCGGCGGGGCAGCCGGGTGCTCCGGGCTTGCTTGTTTTTTTCCACCCTGACTCGTAACCCCAGACTCTTCGCAGATGTTAGTTCACAGTTTTTCAGCTATGGTGAGTCCCACCCCCACCCCCATTCCCGGTTCCTTAGGAATTCTAATTCTGGAATCCTCGGGCAGCGGAGCTGCCCGCGACCTCGGGTTTCCGTGCCCGGGTTTCCTTCCAGACACCTCCTTCCATTTGCACCCCGCCCCCACTTTCCACCTTTCTCTCACTCCTTTGCTCCTTTCTATCCCTGAATCGAATGCTTTGCCGCCCGCTCCCGCGCTCTCGGACCTATTCAGCGGCTGCCGCCCAAGGCGTGTTTCTCGCCCCGTTCACCTTTATTTCCTTGCGTTTCCACTTGTTCCCGAGATGTTCTCAATATTTGATGCTAAATCTGTCTCCAGGAAAAAAAAAAATCCTACCTGGAGTGCCCCCAACCCTCCATAAGGGTCTGAGGCTGAACCTGTGCAGGATTCATGTACTCAGGAATCCAATTTGCTTCTTTTGCAAGCAAATTACAATACAGGAACCTAAAGTCAGGCATTTCTCCAGCCCTCTGGGGCTGGGGTGGAAGGGGCGGGGGCCTCCGCCCTGGGTGCACCTCTCTCTGTTAAACCTAGTAAGGCTGAGCCCATTTTAAACCTTAACTGGATGTCTCCCCATTCATACCCTGTAAATCCACTCGGTCGAGTAAAAGGCTCCTAACTGAGGAAACGGAAAAGACAGACCCCCGATCCTGCAGTTAAAACTTTCCTTAAGCTGGTAATTTAAACATGTGCTCTCCTTGCAACCCCTGTGCGAAGTGTGTTTCTATTTAAATACTCGTGAAATGGTAATAGTCTTTGAAGGTTTATGATTTTTTCCTCTCTCTAAGTGGGAGAAGGTAAACAACGAAGTGACAGACAGGTTCCAATCCGGGGGAAAAGAAAAGGCCGCTTCTGCTGTTTAATATTTAGTAGGGATTTTAATTTTGCTTAAGGGAGGTTTCACGCATCAGTTTAACGGGCTGTCTTCCAGGAGACCCCTTTCTGTTCTCTTCCCCTTTTGAAAAAGACGTGGAAGGAGAACCTCTCGCGCCCCTGGATTCATGCAGTCTGATTCCTTTGCGCTTTCGGAACGGCCTGTTTTTCTGGGGGGGGTTTTCCGAAATGATTCATGCAGAGCTGAGTTTTTTCGCTCCAGCGGCCTGCAGCGGGGAAAGAGCAGTTCCTCGCACAGGTTTGCGCGTGGGTTTAGTGGGGACGGTAGTAAACCAGCGCCTGATTTCTTGTCCTTTCCCTTGCTCTCGCCTTCTTCCAGGACCGTCACGACGGCACCAGCAACGGGACGGCACGGTTGCCCCAGCTGGGCACTGTAGGTCAATCTCCCTACACGAGCGCCCCGCCGCTGTCCCACACCCCCAATGCCGACTTCCAGCCCCCCTACTTCCCCCCGCCCTACCAGCCTATCTACCCTCAGTCGCAAGATCCTTACTCCCACGTCAACGACCCCTACAGCCTGAACCCCCTGCACGCCCAGCCGCAGCAGCACCCGGGCTGGCCCGGCCAGAGGCAGAGCCAGGACTCTGGGCTGCTGCACACGCACCGGGGGCTGCCCCACCAGCTGTCGGGCCTGGATCCTCGCAGGGACTACCGGCGGCACGAGGACCTCCTGCACGGCCCGCACGGGCTCGGCTCTGGACTCGGAGACCTCCCGATCCACTCCTTACCTCACGCCATCGAGGACGTCCCGGTAAGAGGCCGCGCGCACGGGCCGGGACGCGGCGCCGCTGCTGCCAGCGCCCGGAGGTCCCGGGAACCCGCGGCCGGGCCGGGCCGGGCTTTGCTCCAGGACCGTCCTTCCGAGATGTGCATTTGGTGATAGTGGTGGTGGTGTGGGGCGCTTTGAGGACCCCACAGAAACTACCCTATTGAAAAGTTAAAACGCGACGGAGAGTCCTGCCCCAGAACAATGGTTCCTGGAGCTCCCTCACACAATGCCACCATCACCATTTCCACAACCCGGAATAAATCAGACGAGTGTCATCACGGACAGACTCTGCCCCTCACCGCGACGACAGTAAACTGTTTCCATGGCTGGAGCACCTCGTTCCACGCTCAGACTCGCTTGGAGGATGTCTCCCCGTCCTGGGAAAGATACTAAATTTAACCCAAAGAGCTCATCAGATCCCCTCACTATGTTTTTATTAAATTTAAAACAAGTGTGAAAGACACGCTGAGATGAGCATTTAAACCGGATTTTTATAAGCACTAGTGAGACCTGAAAGTTATATAGACCCTGTTCTGATTGAAGAGAAGTCAGTTACAAACCCAGGCAGAGAGACATTAAAATGCGGCTTTCTTCTCCTCCTAGGGGTGCTAAGTGGTGACCTCATAAATCATTAGCTGGGCTCCCAACGCCTATCAGAACCTGCTACACCCCATATTAAATTAAACGTTTTGAGACTATTGGGTAATATGTTATTTGAGTTCTAACTCAGTTATCAATAAATGCAGTTTAAAATGATTTCTAAATAAGCATGGCATTAGCACATTCACTATTTACAACGCAAACCAGGCTATTGATAATTTGAAAATACTTTCTGAAATTAAATTTAAACCAGCATCACTGTTGCAATTCTATATATTTATGGTTTCCCCACAACCTTCCTGAAATGGAATTAGAGCAAGCCAATAATTTTATTAAAGCTGTAAAGGCTTCTGTTAAAGCTGTTTTTCTTTGGAGAGGAAATGTATCTGGATGTGATTTTTGCTAAAATGCTATTTCAAATTACTGCATCAAATATAACAGCAGCATGTCCGTTGACAGTTTAATGATTACTGCATTAGATTGTAAGGAAAAGGGTCACGTGAACTTACCTGCTTGCTTGGTGGATTTAAAACATTATTTAAGTTCTATAGAAAATTTATTACATTTTCATTTGGCCCAGTTAATCACCAAAATTTGCTGGTTATGCTTAGCAGCCTTGTATGGAAATCAGAAAAGTAGGCACTTTGATCCAGGGTAAGGCTTAGTAAGCATCGTGTATGTGCTCTGCTCATATTTATGTTTTTAGAAAGTGTTACTTAACAGTGCATTTGGGGCAAAGTAAAATGAGTACTAACAGACTAATTTTTTAAAAGATCTGAGAATTTTAGTTGCTTTGCCGGAAGTCTTTGAGGTCTTTTTCTTGCTGGCTTTTAAAAAATATTTCAATTGCAAAATAATGTAAGCTTTCGGGACTGTTGTGAATTGGAATGACTCTTCTTTGCAAAAATTTCAGGTGGCTGCTGGGCATTCTTGATACCTGTACAGTCTCTCTGCGGGTAAATCGATCTGTAGGAGAAATTAACCAAAAGATCAAATAAAAGCAAGGAAACCCAGTTGCTGCTCTTCCCTTTCCCTCCCCCACCTTTTAAGGAAAAATTTCTTTCAAAGGAATTTGGGTCAGGAAAAGGGTTGTTTTCAATTTTCCCACTGCTGCAACAGTTAACCTTTAGTAAAAATGACTGCTAAATATTTAAGAAAATCAAATAGATGGTGAAAATTATTTAATCATTAATATCTCAGTGGGGCTTTAAACTTAATAGTCTTCACTGTATGGGCAAGGTCTAGAAATAACACAAATAAAAATATTATGCCACACTACATTTACTTTATGGGTTTAGGGTGCATACATAAAGGGATCATATTTCCCCATATAGTTAAAACACAAGAACTGCAGTAGTAGTCATTCCTGAACATTTCTCAATTTAATTATACTTAAATCCAGAAGCACTTTAGGCAAGTTACAAATGAGAGCATTGAGTATAATAAAACCTGTAATAAAGCAACTTAGTACCATCCACCCGGAATCATTGCGATCAGGCACAATTAACAGGAACATAAATCCAAGACAGAATGGAAAATGTTCGAATCAGTATTATTGTTGGACAAAGACTAGAGAAGGAAGTAATAGTTTTTTAAATGGTAATGCCTGTGTTTGGTAACGATTGCGAAATCTTCTATCTCAGCAGCCCTGGTGCTAATTTGTAAACACAGCCAGACATTATATTGCCTGTCAGTTTCTGCATTAGAAAACATGATTTCATTTTACTTTCTAATCACGTTTTGACTCTAGCGCGCGCACACACACACACACGTATACCCATCCATCTGCAAAAAAAGAAAGAAAGAAAGAAAGAAAGAAAGAAAGAAAGAAAGAAAAAAACCACACTGACAAATCTGCTACTTGGACAATAGAAAAGCACCTCAGAGGTTTCTCTTTATTATTATTTTTGATATTTTTATATTCTTGTCATATCCAGTTTAGGTATCCAATTCGCCTTTTAAAAATTTATTTGTAGTTCTCTGTAAGCGAAGGTGTGCTCACTCTTGATTAGGTTACCTACCGGGTTCCCAGAACTCTTCTGTTGCTCTGGCCTCTGTCATTTCTATTGTCACCCTGGCTTTTGCTACTGAACGTGGCAAGCTCTAAAGTCCGAAGCCACTGAGGCGCCAAACTAAAGCCAGGAGCATTTCTAAAGGTTGAACTAACTGTGAGAGATTAGGGGCTCCAAAACTTGATTTAATTTCCAAAGAAAGTTTTTATTCCCCACCCCACTCCCTTCAAACAGGGATTATTTGCTGGGGGAGGGGAATTTGGCTGAGGGTGTGCAGTGAAACCTCTTGAGTCACAAAGCCTCAAATTCTCATCAGCCAAGATGAGATGTTTACATATAAATGCCATCTTATGGGAGGGAGAATTTTGATTCTACACGTTCCCCTCCCCCATCTCACGCAGAATATTCATTTCCTTTTGTTTTGATTATACACTTACATCCATGTGTATCCTTTTGTTGCAGCACGTAGAAGACCCGGGTATTAACATCCCAGATCAAACTGTAATTAAGAAAGGTAAGCCATTTCCTTCTGCATTCCAAGCATGTCCTTACAGGCAGAGTGCTATTTAAAAGAACTTGCAGAGCTGTATTTATTTTTTTCAAATAGGATTTCCTAAAGGCTCAGAATTAGCAAATAGATAAGCATAGAAGAGCAATGCTTAAATAATCAGCTTTCAGTATCACGGTAATGGCAACAGGCTAGCTTTGTTCTGATTCAGGATTTGACCATTTAATTTAGTTTAATGATATTTGGGCAAACACATGAAATGTGCACTAGTTGAACTGACTTGGAAGCAGCATTTTAATTTTGAACCGGTTTAACAGTTTAGCTAATCCATTGGGTGTAGTGAAGACCACGAGTGTTAAGAAGTCTTTTATATTAAAATAGTACAAATAATGTCATAGTATTGTACGGACAGATGATTAAGAAGCACTCCTTACACAGGGGAAAACTTTCATGTTTTTGAGTTTAGCTTCTTGTTGGTTGTTTACAGGGTTTGAAAGTTTGTGAACTAGGTTAACAAAAATTTAGCTCTCAGTTAAAAAGTAGCACCTTGAGGATGTTACCATTATTAGTGTGTTTGTTAGCAGAAATGGTTGAAAAGTGGCAAGTGATTTGGATGGATTTATATTATTTAGTGAGTAGAAATAAAGTTTCCTGGATTAAGGGCTATTCACTTGGCAGCAAGCAGCTTTTGTTGTTGCTTGGTTATGGTGACAATGTTACATCTCAGGATTCTAGGCATCACCAGAGGACTATGCTATATAATACTGTTCTCATTTCTAACCCCAATCAGTATATTGTTAGCTAGTTTAAAGTTTCATTTTTGCATCTGCGAAGTCTTTGTCACGTCAAATTAGATGTGCAAGGGATAAATCTTAAGAGATGCTCTTTCCAAGTCGACATGATAATTGGCTCTTTTATTAGTAATCTCTCAAGAGTTCGTTTAACTCCTATTGTCTCTATTAGCCTCCCCAGAGCTATTAATGTCACAAGTGATCTATCCAAAACCTAGAGTCCCCCCATACTGCTAGAATATCTCCCATTAAACAACCTACGAAAAGCACTGTGATGAGAACGTGTGCATAGTATTATGCCTTCGTGTGGGATTTTAAGATACAAATACACAATGTACTGAAATGATTGTGAGTGCGTGCATCTGAATTACACTGGGGTTGAGAAATTAACAGTGTACTTTGTGCTGGTCTTGAATTTTTTCCTAACAATGAAGAGCTTATGGTTTTAACTGGGAAGAATACTGTACCTGCTAACCCGCCCACTGAAGGCGCTTTAAGCCTGCAGGGGTCATGAAGTATTTCCTCAACAAAAGGCCACACTGTTGGTGTTCTATTGTAGGCCTGCTCTTTACCCTACTCCCAACCCCCAGTTCAAAACGGGGCTTGGAAGTGCATCTCCCAAAATCCGGCTCTTTTTCAAAACGGACCTAAGATAGGGTCTATGTATCAAAAGGACAGGACGTGTGATGTTAACTGACCACTTTCTAGCTTCGTGCCTTAACTGAAAAAGCTCATTTACTGGTTGCTTTAAGCCATCTAAACAGTCGGTTGGTTTTAGCAAAGGAATACTGAAGCCCTTCCTCCCGGACACCAAACTCACCCAGCAAAACCCCACAGCGGACCTAACTTACCCTTGGTCTGCAACGCATCCCCGTGCCCCGCCCCCTACACTGCACCGAGCCCAGGTCGCCAGGCTCAGGGGTCACCGGGTCGCCTCCCAGAGCAGAGCACTGGGTTGGGAAGGGGTGCAGGCGCGACCCCGAGGAGGACAGGGCCGGGACAGAGAGTGCTAGGGAGATGGGCCGGGGGTGGGGGGCAAGCGGGGTGCCGCCGTGCCTGGGCCGGACAGGGGCGCGGGACTGGCTGGGGGGCCCTTGACGCCCACGCGCGGCCTCCTGTCTGTCTCTGCAGGCCCTGTGTCCCTGTCCAAGTCCAACAGCAACGCCGTCTCCGCCATCCCTATCAACAAGGACAACCTCTTCGGCGGCGTGGTGAACCCCAACGAAGTCTTCTGTTCAGTTCCGGGTCGCCTCTCGCTCCTCAGCTCCACCTCGAAGTACAAGGTCACGGTGGCGGAAGTGCAGCGGCGCCTCTCGCCGCCGGAGTGTCTCAACGCGTCGCTGCTGGGCGGAGTGCTTAGGAGGTGAGGCTCCGCCCCATGCCTCCCGCCACGCCCACTCCGCGCGTACTCGCTCGCGGGCGCGCGGGCGCGGCCAGGGAACACTGCGCCTGCGCCGGCTGGCGGCAGCCTGGCACTGGGCCTCCTTGCCAGGCCCTCCTTTAGCGGGAAAAGAAAGGGGCGGGGAGAAGAGCAGGCAGCCGAGTGGGTGGGACCTTGTAGGGCGGGGCCAGGCAGTACGCGCCTGCGCTCTTAGCTGTCCTTGGTCGCGCGCTCTGACCGCCGGCGCGTTCGCCCAGGTCCTCAGGCTTTACTCTTCGCGCACGCGCAGTGCGCTCGGCCGCGGGCTCAGTCCCAGCCTCTGCAGCCGCGGGGCGCCGTGAGGCTGTCTTTTCCCTGTTGGCACGCAACTTGCAAGCCTAGGAAAGCTTACTCTAGGGCTCCTCTCTTTGCCTTACCACCGGGTAATGTCTCGACGGTCCCCAGCCGTCCTTTGAACACGGTTTTCATAGAAAAGCTTTTAGCTAAAGGAGGAGACCAGTTCCCCTCCCAAGGGCAGGGCAGCAGCATTGCCCAGGCCCAGGCGCTGTGCTGCGTGCCCGGCACGTGCACGAGCTTTGGACCAAGTTGCTACCAAAGAATGCAAGGTGGCAATGATTCATTTCAAAGATAAGATTTTATAGGGTCGGTGAGGTAAAGCACCATCCCCAGTGCAGGCTTCGGCTGCTGTGAGCTTCTTTCTCCTGGGTTTCCCCTGGCCATGTGCATTGAGAGGCTGGTGTTGAACTTAAAAGCATAAGGTATTTATTATCCTTCTCCACCTCCTCCTGCTTAATTAAGACCAAGAACTTCGTTATTTTGACTTTAATTCATTTAGCTATCCATTTATGGGCCCACAGTTCCAGTCTGGTGGGCATATCCCATGCAAATCTTGCAGGAGGGTTTTGGAACGTGTTAACATCAGCGATTCTGACCTTTTCTTCCTTCTTCACAGTCATTTTGCTTTCTCTTTGTAATCTTTCCCTGACACAGATCTTTTTTCTGCCCTCTGCTTTTTCCTTCCCTTCCCCCACTCCCCAGTATTGGAGACTGTTTACCTAGGGGAGTATAATCTAATCCACACAATTAAAGAGCACTTGAGTAGGGAATAAAATCTGAAATTAATTAATTTGCTGTTTTATTTAAACAATGTATCTTAACCACTTTCTGATTATGGGAGTCTATTTAGACATCTATTTAGAACCGCCTGTATTGTCTCTGAAATCCACGAACTTTGGAGAGGTTGATATCAGGCTTTGACGTTTCCCGCTAGGCTGGTGACATGGCATGTAAACAGCTAGTGAAATGAGTTTCCCATCAGGGCAGAAGCAGGGCGTGGGACGTGAGAGTGTGAGAGTGCTGATAACTTTGGTTACTCTGAACACCCTAACAGCAGATTTGGCAAAGACAGTTTAAAGACCCCATTGGGATGGGTGTGAATGTAAGAACAGAGAAAACATACACTAATCAGTTGAACTCAAAACCCTAGAGGTCAGAGCCATGTTTATTTGCCTGTGGTTCTTCTTTGGAGAGTTGGGAAATCAAAACTTTCCAGTGTGCCGTGATAGTTGCAATAATAACTAAACACAGGGGGTGCTCTACAGTTTACAAACCATGTATCTTCTTGTGAGCTTCCTATCCCATTCTTTCCTAAGTTCCCCTCCTTAGCATATCTCAGGGACAGTTCAGGAAGCTTTCAAAATGACTTTCATTCAATGCAGGGCAACTCGGGGTTTTCTAAATCCTTATCTTATATGTGTCTGTGGATCAGGGCGAAGTCTAAAAATGGAGGAAGATCCCTAAGAGAAAAACTGGACAAGATAGGATTAAATCTGCCGGCCGGGAGACGTAAAGCTGCCAACGTTACCCTGCTCACATCACTAGTGGAGGGTAAGCGAATTCACTTGCTAACCAGAAAGAACTGCCTTCTGGGACAACGGGTAATATTTACTGGACAGATGTTTGGGTATTTTGTGTCAATTGGACAGTTTCATCTTTCCAAAGAATATAGCCTGAAAGTGAATGGAATTCTTGCATACCGAAAAACCTATTTGCATGTACTCCTATCCTTCTTCCCTTTTCCTTTCTAATACACTATTACATCTTTGCAGTCCATTGCTGACCTAAATGATGCACAAATTTCAGAGCTGCCCATTCTCCAAGAATCCTTTAAAGAGCTCTGCAGTAAATTACTTAAGTTATTCTGACATCTGCATTTGAGAAATGCGTGACCATTACTTCCTGAATTAATTTGGGAATCTTTGACCTGTATCCTGATTTAAGACTGTCCCCGAAAACTGAGGGGTTTTATGTCCTTATAGGTTTTTTGTTTTCCAAACATATGCTCGCTTATCTCTTGTTTAACTGTGCTTCTCTCCTGGAAGGGAAGAAAGCCATTTTGGACTCCGGATTGTTTGGATACGGAAACAAAAAAAAGGAAATATAAGCATTGCAAAATAAGTTTCTCATGGTAGTTTTTAACACACATCCATATATTCCCCCTTCCGGGCTCCCTAAAATAAAAAGCCAACCATTTCCTCACTCCCTTCTCTAGATAAACTGACCCTACAACCCATTCACATTCCTATCTGCTTTAGATTCTAAGTTTTTTTCTAATATTAAACTGGTGCAAGTTTGGGTGTTTGGGGAATGAATGTATAGCTGTCTTGCATTTTTCTGTATGTATTTGTAGAAATGTCTCATGCTAATGGTGAAAATGTCACTTAAAGTACCCGGCAGATTTAAAAGCTAAACTTCACATTTAAAGGAGATATTTTGTCTTATTTACATCTTGCATTTGAGGAGATATATTGCAAGCAAATCCAAGTCCTAGCTTTATAAGTTAATAAAAAAAAAGTCTAAAGCCTCGTATTTGAGGAGGAATTGTATGCTATTTGGGAATGGTGTCAGAGACAACAACAGTTTTAGAAACTAGCAGTTGTTCAGTACCAGAAACTCAACTAACAACAGCATTATATTAAAATAATAACAGTACACAGACAACCCAGTATTCATGCCCAAAAGAATGATATGCCATGGAGAAGCAGTGGGGGTACAAGGGGTAGGGGAGAGTTGGTGTGGGGCTGGGGGCTGAGTGCTGTAGCAGGCAGGCAGTTTCTGGAGAACTGTTATTGTTTGTGATCCGCTCCATTTTATGGAAACAAGCTCTGCGGAGAGGGCTTTGATGCTCTAATTGGCGCATGCGTTCTTCCGGAGCTGGAGCTAATGGCAGGAAGCCCTGCAGTAAAAACCAACTGGTTCAGGAAATTAAAACCAAAGATTTGAAAATCAACTGCACAGACAGACTCAGTGGAGTGACCCTCAAATCCTCTTGGTTAATCGGTTTGGATGAACAGATAATTATATGTGATCAAGTTAAAATGTAAACTCTCAGTGGTTCCCTTGTAGAAAAGCCCAAGGAGTAATTATGAATATCATTTATGTGTGTGTTGATAGGTGTGAGGTTAGAATACAAGACCCATTTTAAGAGAGAAGGTGGGAAATGTCAGTCAGGGCAGAGGATGGGAGTGGAGGTCGGTGGGTGGGATTCACATTTTCAAACCATCCTGGCCTTTTAGGACAAGAGGTCATTTTTACTGTGGAGTGTACTTACCGGATCCTATGGAGAAGGAAATCAAGTGTCTGGGATGAGAAAACAAGTAGTTTGCATTTCCTTCAACTTCTAGTCAAGGAAAATTAGGGCGTTGGGAGCAGAGAGAAAGTTTTGATCCTGGAGTGTTTCATTCCCTTGCCCTGCCCCTCTTTCCCTGCCAGGAGAAGCTGTCCATCTAGCCAGGGACTTTGGGTACGTGTGTGAAACTGAATTTCCTGCCAAAGCAGTAGCTGAATTTCTCAACCGACAACATTCCGATCCCAATGAGCAAGTGACAAGAAAAAACATGCTCCTGGCTACAAAGTAAGGCATTTACCTCTGCAGGGTCTCTGCATCTCCTTGTCAAGAGAAGCAAAAATTGTGTTTTGCTCTCCTTTTTTTTCCTTTTGTGTGAATCAGCTTTGTTGTTGTGTACACCAAAGTTACAACAAGATCTTTTAAGCCATGATCTATGTGAAAGGGGAGAGACAGATGGGGCTGTTCATATTGTTCCATGTTTTCCTTCTCTTCTGCCTCACTTTGTCATTTAAAAAAAATTTTTTTTAACATGTGGATGGGAGTGAGGTGTTGTAGGGATTTGGTAGAAGCTGAATGTGAATTTGTGACCATGTTGTTTCAGCAGGGCAGGAATCACATTCTCAAAGGGTAGTTAACAGGGTCACCAGTGAGCTTTTGTCTCCTATCAGTCTGCTCTCCAAGGGCAAAGATTAAGTGGCCTGCAAAATGTGCAAACCAGAAGCTGGCCTAGTTTCAACTCTAATCCCTTATTCCAGTTCTTACCTTCCTTTCTCTTCCTCACTTCACACACACACACACACACACACACACACGCACTCACATGCACATGCCACACAAGTTTTAACCTACAGGCAAGATGTCAAATAGGTTTCAAAATGGCCCAAGTTGTATTCCCACTGGTGCCTGCTCTGAATAAACTCCAGGTGATATGTGAAGAGAAAATGACTGTTTTGATATGTTTTCTGGAAATTAAAAGGCTTGTTGGGAAGCCCGTAATTATCAGAAGTCCATGTCACAGAAGGGCCTGGAACCAGAGGGTGGAGGTGGAGGCCTTCGGTAGGACACTGCTTCTGGCCTGGGGACATCAATTGTCCCTGGTGGAAGGGGCCAGCCAAAGCTTCTCCTTCTTCTGGTTCCCACCCCACCCCCAGGCCTGGCTGCACCACCTTGGGAAGGTCCCTGCTAGTCTTAGCTTTCAGATGCAGGCACAGGGCAGCCTGTGTGCTGGCCTCAGTGCCTGGATTTCTGGCTTTTCAAGACTCTTTCTAAAAAGTTTCAGTTTTCCGCCCTTCCCTTGGCTCCTTCTTAAATGCAGCCATATTAACAATTTCCCTAAAGAATTTTTATTTGGGTGTGTGTATGTGGGAAAACAAGAAAGAGGAGTGGGAAATTTAAATATCTATTCCTTCTTCCCCCCAAGCCACCTTGAATTATCTCCAAGGAACAGGCTTCTTTTGCACCCGGCCCTGCCCCCATTTTAAGGCCAAAAAGTCCCAAACAGAGCTTTGCCTTTCTGTATTTAACTGGAAGGTGAATGGGTGGAGACTTCACACACTGCTTCCTAGAACTGGCTCTAGAGGAGCGGGGGAAGAGTCTGCATCAAGTTCTGGAAGGGAAGGATGTGTTTGTATCCTATTGGTCAGATGCCTGTGGTTTCCTTTATGTAGGATGCTTGGTGCCGGAAAGGTCTTAGATGAGAGGGAGGGAGGAGCAGAGAGGGAGGGGGGAAAGGAGAGAGAGACAGAGACAGAGAGACTGAGGGAGACAGAGGGAGGGAGAGTGGCCCTCGCAAGGCAGGAAGAACACACATTTGCGGAGGGAGAGGTTTAGTGGACGCTGGAGGTGGAGCCAGAGGGAGGGAGGTCTCCTCGGCCCCTGCTGCCCACGGCGGGGGCGCTCACGCCTCCCTCTCCTCCCCATCTCTGCTGCAGACAGATATGCAAAGAGTTCACCGACCTGCTGGCTCAGGACCGATCTCCCCTGGGGAACTCGCGGCCCAACCCCATCCTGGAACCCGGCATCCAGAGCTGCTTGACCCACTTCAATCTCATCTCGCACGGCTTCGGCAGCCCGGCGGTGTGCGCCGCGGTCACGGCCCTGCAGAACTATCTCACGGAGGCCCTCAAGGCCATGGACAAAATGTACCTCAGCAACAACCCCAACAGCCACACGGACAACAGCGCCAAGAGCAGTGACAAAGAGGAGAAACACCGAAAGTGAGGCTGTCCTCCGCCGCCCCGCCCCGCCCGCCCGGCAGGTGACAGCTCGGGGACCAGCCACCCTTCCTGCTGCTGCTGCTGTGCTGTGCTGCCGCTGTCGCTGCCGCTGCCCTCCGGTCCCCCGAGTCCTCGGGACTGCTCTCTCCACTGCCACGGAGCAGCCGCTGCCGCTGGCTCCGCCCCTTCCTCGACTTACCCCCTTGCCCTCCTGTAGAGCCTAAGAGAACAGAACAGGCCCTGAAGCCAGCACAGAAACGTTCTGTCGAGTTTGTGAATCTTTTTTTTTTTTTTTAAAAACCAACAAATCACCAACAAACATTAAAAACTTTTTTTTTCTAAGAAAAAGAACGTAAAAAAATTAAAAAAAATTCTATGAGCTTCATGGACTGAATCACCACCTTCCCTTACATACTTCAGTTCAGATTGTAGCCATACCTTAAAAAAAAGGCAAAAAGCATAATGACATTTTTATCAGTATTGTGAATAAACTTGAACACAAATACACGAAGTTCCATGTCATGTCTTCAGTTGTAGAAGTTTCCCTCCAAGGTAAAGTGACCAACTTGAACTCTCTCTGGCAACACGATTCATAGTCATATAAGGGAATCAGTGTTTCACAACTCTGTATATATTTATTTATGTGTAATTTAATGGGATTTGTAAATATGGTGAGTCTGTTTTAAGCCTTTTTTTATTTATCTGGTGATCTCGTTTACCTCTTGTTTAGTGGGTTTTGAATCTTTCCTATTCTCCATGTGGTTCATGGTACTTATTTAGAAATCCAAGGTTTGGGGAATTTTGTTTTTCCTCTGGGATTCATGAATTTAGCCCTGTCATAGCATGTAAAAGGCAACAATGAAACAGCTGGACAAATTAAAAAAAAAGAAAATAAAATTTTATATATCATTAGTATTACATTTAACTTTCATTGAAGTGAAAGCAAAAAGTGACATTGGAATCTTGGAAAGGTTTTTTAAAACTTGAGTGGTTTGATAACCCTTCTATGTATTGTGGGGAGACAAAAAAAGAAGTTTATTTTATTCTACTATCCTTCCTTAAAAGCACCACTGGAGCAATAAATGAATATCGACTTTACACCAAGGGTTAGGGGTTTTTCCTGTCTTTCTCTCTCTCTCTTTTTATTCAAAGAACTTCCCACATTTGGGGCCACCTGGCATCCTGCATTTTCACTGGCCCTTTTGGAAACAGTTCTAGTTGTATTGTATTGAGTTGTGCGGCAGTAGTTTTCATGCCTGTCAATGTATCATAGTCCTTTGTTGCCCAGATAAATAAATATTTGATACGCTTTATGTCGATTTTTTTATTCAGTGGCTGTCTTTACCCAGGCGTATTTTTGTTCTTGGCAGTATTTTTTATTCAGTATGGTTACAGTAATTGAGTTTAACTCTCCCTTGGCAATTGCTCCTTGCAATAAGCAGCTGAACCCATTGTTTCCCTCAAGTATAATAAAAACTTACTTTCAACTTGGAGTTCAGAGCAGGGTATCATTTAGATATTCCACCGAGTCTGTATTCAGACAAATGACACAATAAAACCCAATGTATTCTTTTGGATGAGATTGTTTGTACTGCTAAAGGAATGACATACTGTCTTTTCCTTACCAGAAGCATTAATTTTATTATTAAAAATAAAGTTTTATTTTATTTATGTTGATCCTTTAGGTTTTCATTTGCGTTTTGGAAGTCAAACTATCAAATCTCCTGAGCCAGACACTGAGAATGCTAAGAAGATGGAGAACGGAAGAGCCCAGGACCCGGCCCCATATTGTGCTTCCTAGTCTGTCTCAAGATAGCTGAAATTTAAATGATTAGTTTATTAGCAGAAAGAAAATCCCTGCTTCAGCCTTCACTTGTTTGCCTAGGGTTCTCTCTGGCTGAGGCACATCAGTGAGCTAAAACCAGCTCCACTTCTCTGGGAAGAGGAGAGGTTTTTACCAGTGGTGGACATATGCATGGAGCACAGTAAGACTGGCAAATTGTCTCAGTGTAATATTTTATCTAGAAATGAGTGTATGACAATGCTGTTGTTAAGTCACTCTAGAGGCAGCAGAGCAGGGTAGGAAATGACTGTGAGCCCTGAAATCTCCTGTTTGCCCCTCCACCCCACAAATGCCTGCCCCACCCAGTCCCATCTCCACAGGCCTCCTCCTAGGACTTTTAGAAACACAACGGGCTGGCAGAAGGAGGGAGGCCTTGCAGACCACCCCTGCTTGCTCTGACCGACCGCAGGACTGTACAGAGCCCTAGGGAGAGGAAGGGCTTCCTGTGCATAAAGATGGCGCATTCAGGGCTTCTGTAAACTGATTTGGAAATTTCTGGCTTTGGAAGTGAAGTGGACGGTGCAGGTTAGAGACTGGCTGACTGGAAAGACTCTATAAGAAGGGCTTAGAAAAGGTGTCAGGTGTCACGCTGGGGTGGGGTTTTAACATTTGTTCCTGGGGCTGGAGGTTCCGGACCGAGGAAGCAAAGCCTTAGAGAGTGTCCATTTTGCTTTCTAATCTCCTTATGGAAGGCAGTGGAAAATCGATCTCCACAAACGAACGAGAGTTGGTGGAGTCTAAATTCTATTTTCCAAAGCCAGAGAATTCATAACAATGGTGGGTTTAAAAAATTCTAATGGAAAGTGTATTCTCAGAACACCATGCAGCAATTGTTTTTTAAAGCGGTTATTTATTATTTCCTAGAGAGACTGGTTAACTGTAACATAGATGTAACAAAATAATGAGGCGAATGAACCCTAACTGTACATACTCTTGACAGAAATGAAATGCACACAGCATCGTAGCAGGTGAAGTGAAGCATTGTCTATCAGGGCTGTTTTTCTTGGCTGCTTCTCAGATTGTGCGGAGGGGGGGGGAATCCTAACCTCGGGCGCAATAGCATTCATAAACAGCCATACATTGCTGCTCTTTCTCCAACGACACATAAATACTCATTTTAAAACGAAAACGATCTTATTAAATACCATTCATTCATATCTGGATTTACAGATGCTTGTTATGTTGGAAAACCTGAACCCAATATAATCCTTGCATCCTGAGAAAGGCAGAGAGGAAATAGTGGGTTAGAACATTACAAGGCCATAATAAACAATGGTTTCAAAATGCAGGGAATTAGTTATTTTTATTCTGTTGTTGGGCATTTGGAGGATCATGATGTTGTCATTCGTTGTTTTTTTTCTTGTTTTAACAAAAAAGGGGGAGCTAAATATAATGTTAAAGTTTGGGGGATTAGGGAGGTTATTGGAAAAAAATTTTACTGGGCTAACCAAAGGCTACGTGGGTTTGATTTTCTTGTGATCATCGTATACTTCCTGAATCACATGGTGATTACGTGACAGTGCAGGTGTTTGTATCCTAACAACAGTGACTCTCTTTGGGTTAAGCCAAATTAAGACACAGTTGAATTATAGAAATGCTGATGGCCATGCTAATTGCCACACCCATTTTCATGGAGCACACCGCCCTTTCTGGTTTGTAGCTGCATTACCCCTTCTACCCTCCAACACCCTTTAAAAACCACAGTCCAACCCATTGCTCCCCAAAATCAAATATTAATACAATTTGCGTTTTTGATGGAACTAGCATCAGGCCTGCAATGCCCCGCAGCTGAAATAATATTTAAAATAGAAGGGATTTGACATTTGAGAAGTCAGTGGTTTGAAATACCCAGTTGTACTTAGCTAATTCAGTCCTTAACCTCTGGTTTCAAATAAATCAATTACAGTCAATTCCACTTCAGTTCAGAAGTGCATAGGGTTTTAGTTAATTGAATACATTTTATTCACTTGCTAGGAATATTCATTTATCAAAATTCCAAATTTAATATATATTTCTTTACAACTCAGGTTATATTAGACTGCACGATCAGATTTGATTTGTCCTGGTTTTCCCCAAATCCTGTTTAAAATCCAAATATTGCGATCTATGAAACAACATCTCCCCATTTGCTTTTCAACCAAAAGTAAATCTGAAATTTTTTTTTTGTTCAAAGAGGAGAGCTGATTCCCCCCACCCCAAAGAAAATATATGCGGTCACTAGCCTTGTGTTAAGTTTAAATAAGTTAAGAGAAAACTGGATTAATTAAGTTTTTTAAAAAGTATAGACTGGAAATTAAAAAAAAAACCCGAATGGTTTCCATTAGAGGTTAACTTTGCCAACTGACAGGTATGATAACATTTTGTGGTCTTAAGCCACAGGTCCTTTTTCTTAACCCTCTGCCTTCCTCTGGCTCTTACCCTCCATCTTTTAGAGAAGTGCTTGAATAAATACTGAATTGTTAACTGAAAGCAATATAGTTAAATGTGCCTAAATGAAGTTGTGGTTTAAACAGATATTGATGTATGCAGTGTTTTATATTTATTGTTTGTAGCATCCTGCTGGCAGCAGTTTACTGTTTGGAAAGGAAAGGGGTTAATTAGCGTCATTATCAATCACTAATGCTTGCCTAACGTGTCCAAAGAATAATCAAGTTAGAGGACGGCATGAAGCCAACAGCTGCTTCATCCCAGTTACAGATCTCCTAAGCCGCTCTAGTGGTGGGGCAGAGGGGAGGTGGGGTGCTGTGGGGGAATAATTTTCATTGCTTGGGTAAAGGGGCTGTATGAGTCAGTAAGAATCAGGTCAACTCATGAGAGATCTGGGGGGCAGAAAATGCACCTTAAATAACCAGCGTTTTATATTCTGTGAGTTACAGGTGCACAGACACAGCGGTTCTGAGACAAGAGTCCTGAAATTTGTTATTTAATTTCCTTCTGGATTACCCAAGTTAGAGATTGGAAGAAACACATCCATGTATGAGAGACAGAGAGAGGGAGAGAGAGAGAGAGAGAGAGAGAAAGAGAACTCAACTCAACTCCTAGTATCACCCAAACATTGCCACCCAGAAGAATAAAACCATAGAACCAAACAGTTACTATCAGTTGCCACAGCTCTGCGTTCATCCAGTCTTACTATGCTTGGGGATATTTTTTCTTTAGGAATTTCAATGAACAGTTGCTGTCTATGTTAAATTTCATGTAGAACCTGCCACGCACAGGTATTCTGGTTTCACTTCCTATTATTTCTACTGTCCTCAAAGAGGATCTTCCCTGTGGCCTACCTTGGTTGAGAAACCGGAAAAGTGTGAGCCTCCTATGAGTTCCTTTCAGGAGAAGCTTGTCTGTAACTAATTCTTCACCAAGTTAGCCATGAGTCAGAACTAAAATTCTCCGTTCAGTCAACTGTTCTTCCAAAGACAGGGAGGGCTTAATTGGAGATGGAGCATCTATAAAAAGTGAGGCACTATAGGACTGAATGAGACATTGATTTCTTACTCCAAAAGCAGTGGCTTCAAATCCTCTTTGCCTGTGTGGATGTAAATGAGAAAATTTCCCAAATTGTGCACTTATCTTCAAAGAATTAACTGATTGTCCCCATGACAGACAGCAGGGTCCTCATCAGAGTGGCAAGAGAGAAGGGTGTTAAGATGAAAAATGACGTAATCCATGTTTGTGGAAGGTTCTGTACTTAAACATTACAATCCACTGCTCATGATCATGAGAGAGGAAAAGAGAAAGGAGCAAGTTAAGAAGGAGGAGGAGGAGAGAGATTGTAGGATGAATTTGGGGGTCTGATTTGTAAAAGTTTTATCCATGTGGAAGGTTGTATTTCTGTTTTATCTTCAGTGTCTGAATGGGACAACAGAACCAGCTCAGCCTTCACAGAGAAGTTTATCTCTGAACAGAACAGAACAGAACTATTTAGCAGATTGTTGGAGAAATCTACTGTAGAGAATAAGGAAGCCCAGAAAAGTGGTATTTTTATACGGGATATTTATGGCAGCTTTCTGTGTCTGTGTCTGTGTCTGTGTCTGTGTCTGTGTCTGTGTCTGTGTCTGTGTCTGCCTCCACCTCTGTCTCTGTGTGTGTTTCTGAGGGTGAACTTTGTAGACTGACCTGGACTCCCTCTACTAACATCCTATTAGATCCACTTGGAGAGAGGAATATTTTCAACATTGGGATGGCATCTTCTTTTAAGTGGCCCTCTCCACGCTACGCTTAGGCCACCGTGATTTTTCTAGGAAATCAAAACCAGGTCCTGGGGTTGGAGCTGTAGCTCAGTGGTAGAGCTCTTGGCTAGCACGTGGGAAGGGGAGGCGCCGGCTCAGCTACAGCCCAGAAAACCATAGCAACCCCCCACCCCCACCCCCGTGGTTCCGCGCCCCAGCATCCGTCTTGGCCGGAAGTTCTGATTCCACCAGATCTTCAAGTTTTCCAAGTCAGTATTGGGGCCTGTTTTCCTCCGGGAACGAATCTTTCTCCCCTAGCTTTTCTTTCGGGTTGCTCTCTCTTCACTGTTTGAAAATCCAACCTATCCTGGGAATATGGGATATATATATATAGCTAATATAGCTTAAAATTATTTTTCTCCTGAGGCACTGAGTTAATGCTAGGATCAAATTTCCCTTTGCTTCCTCAGCTACCAAATCCTATTTCTGGACGCCCCCTGCCCTTTTGGAGCCCCCATGTCTGGGCTGCGTCGCCTTTGTGCACAGCCTGGAACCGGTCCCCACCGCTCGCTCCGGGCTCTTGGGTCCCCACCTGGGAGGTGGAGGCGCTGAGAAGTGCTGCGCCCGAGTCTGGCCGGGTCCGCCGAGACTCACCTGCCGCCCCGGCGCCGCCCTTCTCCCATGCCCCCCGCCTGCCCTGGGACCCTCTGTTTCTAGAGCGATTCATTGGCAACTGGATTTTGAGGGCCAGGTGTTGGGGGTGGTATAGGGGTGGGAGGTTGCAGCCCCGCCTGGGTTTGGGTCCAGGGGGACCCGGAGGGGACCAGGCTTCGGAGGAGAGTGGAGAGGGAACTCACAGCGGCCACCAGCCCTAGCGTCCAGATTAGACCCAATTAAGCTGCAGTGAAACCCTGGAAAGGGGGTTTGGGGTCATCCCGCGCTTGGCATCTCTTCTTGTGCGCTTGGGGTGCAGTGAGCGAGGGCCCGAAGGCTTCGGGCCAGGGTACTGAGGGCCTTTTTCACCGGAACGGTGTTTTAATTAAAGACCCGAGGAAGGTCCGGGGGTCTCTCGGCGCCGGGACCGCGCGAAGTTGCAGCGTCCCGCCCGGGGATCCCCAACCCCGGGCGCGCGCCCTCTCTCCGCCCACCTCACCGGTGCTGTGCCGCGCGTCTCCCGCAGCCTCGCGGGCCTTGCACTGGCCCCCGGTCACTCGGCACCCCCGCCCCCAGGGCTACAAGTGCCCCACTACCCTCGGATCTTTCCAAAGTCACGAGGACCTTGCTGTCTCGCAACAGTTCTGGTGACCTTCCAATGCGCGTGGGTGCGAGCAGTGAGAAATTCCTGAGGGGCAGAGAGTATTTGCACCCCCCCGGGCGTCCACTCCCGAGCACGGGTGTCCCAGAAGGGCCACTCCAGCGCAGGTCTGGGTGGCGCAATCCCAGGCCCATTTGCATCCCTGGGCTTGCCCTCCCTCTCAGACCCTTCCTCTCCCCTTTGTGAAATGCACTCTGACTTTCCGGGGCGCGGGCGGGGGCGGGGGCGCGGGCGGGGGCGGGGGCGGGGGCTGCCAGGCCCGGCCCGGCCCGGCTGGGGAGGGCGCGTCGTTGATATTCCGGGTCCAGCCGCTCTCCGCTCTCATTCTCTAAGCTCAGCCGGGGGGAAGCGTCGCCCCGGGCCAAACATATGCTTCTTTCCAGCGCGCTAATCCACCTTCAGCGTGGAGGCATAATTGCTCCAGTGTCCACGGATTCTCTGCGCTTTGTCCCTCGCTGGCTCCCATCAGCCCTGGCACACGCCATTTCAATCAAATCTTTTCAGAAAACTGTCTCCTTTTATCAAGTCCCAGCCCCTGCGAAGGACAGGAGCGTTTGACAAAACACCCTGCGTGTTCCGCCCGCTTTCCCAGGCCCGGCTGAGAGCTGGGAGCAGCGATTATGACAACTCTTCAGGGAGTTCAGGCTCTGGGAAGGGGTGAGAAGAGAGAGACTGCAGTCCAGACCCAAATAGGTTCTTTCAAAGCCCTTGGTGTCAGGTGTATTGGATAGAAAGGTCAAAGGTCACCCTCAAAGCGAAAACATGTTTCATCTCGGTGATTCCCCCCTCAACCCAGTCCAAGCCTCAGAAATCGGTTGCTTCTTTGGAGCGTTGGGGGGGCAGCCCAGTGGGATAAAAAGGCAGGCAGAGACAGGCTCAGGGAAAGGCCCTGCCTGATGGATGTTCCTGATGGGCCCTGCCTCAGGAAACCAGAACAAAAATCCCCCCACGCAGGTCCCCTGCACACTCTCCCACTTCCCTTTTGTCGCTGGCCGCAGGCATAAAAAGTTGGATCCGAAGCTCTTCAGCTTAGGGGACACTTGCTTGGTAAATGGGAAGTCTCTGGCACACTCTTGATTCAGTATGTTGATTAGATTCTTAGCTTCAGGAGGAAAAGACTTTCACTGTTTAGGAGAAACGAAGGAAAAGGGGGGGAATGAAAGGGTGATCTCTAGAGAAGGCCTTAGAATCAGACGCTGAAATATTTTTGATGCCACAGAAAAACGTAAACCAAATGCAAAAGAGGAGGTGTGAGGTTTGAATTTTGTGTAGCAATTATTATGCAAATTCACACAAACCGAGGAGATTGTAGTTCCGTGATGAGAACACAGCTCTGGCGCTTGTTTATAAAATGAGAACGTCGGGTAATGAACAGTTTTCCTCATATCCCAAATCACCTCTTACTGAGGCTGATTTCAGGGACTTAAGCAGTCTAGTTTTCTTTCCAGAACGATTTATTTCATGATATGCACGGGAAAAAGGAAGGCAGTGTCAGGGATGGTCCCCTTCCTGCAGTCTCAGGCCACAGAAGATCCCGGATGACTGACGCAACTCCAGGGGGCTTTTCAGTGTGTCATCTTCCTGCTCTGGTGACCAGGTTAAGAAGACAGAAGCGCCTGAAGGTGGTAAGTTCTTCCTGCTTGCAGGGACCATGAGTGCCAACCCCTCTAGCCTTGGTCTCCTTCCAGGGCCAGATGAGAGCACTGAGGTCTCCTAGATTTAACCAAGTAGATGAGCTAAATCCATAGTTTGTGTCGAGGTGTTGGTGTTGAAGTCGGCCCTGCATGGCCAGAGTTTTCGTACTGGATTGAAAATATGCTGCATGAAGTCTTCTAACATGTTTAGGCCGTGGGATGGGAAGTGACAGGATTTGGGGGGAAAGGCTGCCCTGACTCATTCTGGAGACTGGAAAATGAGACACATTCCTAGCTAATTAGCTTCATGTCTTTAGTAACAAGAAATCACTGTTACCATTCTGAGACTGAGAGATGGATAAAATCCTTTGAAATCCTTTGAAGACCATCAGGAGAAACACAGGGAGAGTGATTTTTTTTAATGTTTTCATTCATTTGCTTATATTATGATCTTTCTGTAATTGTAGAACAAAGGCAAGCCTCAGTAATTCATTCCTGCAGCTGCATGATAGGTAGCGGTAAAGGGGTAGATTCAGAAGAAACAAAACATAGTCCCTTTTCTACTTTGCATAGTCAACTGAAAAGAAAGACCCAAGATAAGGCATGTGAGTGATGAGTGCTAAAGTTGAGGATGTTTCTTCCAAGCCAAAAATGTCCTGGGAAATTCAGAGGCTGGGAAACTGAGTTTGTTATCTTGGAGAAATATGGTAGGTGGCTCCAGCTCTCGGAAATGGTGGGCTTGGGGAAATGCATTATTCAGAATTTGAGTTCCAGGAGCTTTGTACCAGCATTGGGAATTATACCTGTGAAAGTTTTAGAACAAGACGAGTGAGGAAAGTTCTAACTTGGAAAATCTAAAGTAAAACCAGTCTTTTAATAAGGAGGTTATTCTTGGAGGAGTTTTCCTTTACCATATCCTCACCAAACTCCACCTACATCACTGCTTTCCAACTCTGTTGCAAGGTTGAGCAGGTCTTGCTGGTAGAGCTCAGGAGAGCCAAGCAGAGGGCTGGAAGAGATGACTGGACCACTACTCTTAGACCACTCTAAGAAAGTTGTGTTTCTCAGTGACATAGCTTAGAAGAGGGAGACTCCACCTCTTTCTTCCCTTCCCTTCCTTTTTGCAGGTCTTTTGCTACCAACAGAGAGAGGAAAATCAGGTGCTTACTGAGTAGGGACCCTGGGTGTGGAAAATCTCTTTGTACTCTGTAAATTTTCAGCCCTTAGAAATCAGTGTCACATCTAAGAAGAAGGGCATAAGGAGGATGGAAATGGGGGTGCAAAGGTGGGTTCTTGGGGGGAAGAATTCAAACACGTGCATGTATCAAAATACCACATTGAAACTAGTGTTTCATAAAACTAATAGGCACCAATGAAATAGGGTTTGAAACAAACTAATGTCATATCAAGAGAGTCAAGTTGCTGGTGAGATGCTAGAGCTACTTAGGCAAACGATGTCACTAGGTATAAGTTTGAGAAAACTCTTCTGAGAAGAAGAATCTAGAAGGAAATGACTCCTGAATTCCACTCCCAACCCCATCTTCATCCCTTCCTCCCCCCACCACAGTATTTTGGCTGAACTTAGTGTTTCTTTGTATTTCCCCCTTTAGCTGAGAAAACCTTAAGAACCTTCCACCAGGCTTAGGTTTAACCACAACCTTTACTGAATCTGGCTTATGAAAACCAGACTTTTCTGAGAGAAGGGTCTTCTGGCAGCAATTAGCCCGACTTTTCTTTAACAAAGTTCTTTGTGATGCCATTCAGAAAAGGAGGGTGGGAGTTTGCAGCAGGGCGCGTGCGTGCGTGGGTTGGCGTGGGAGGGGGTCCTGGCCTGTCGGATGGTGTTACCAAGGCCAATTTGTATGACTTGGTGGCGGAGGTGTGTGTGTGGGGGAAGATTCCCAGCGCCAGCTAGCACAGGAACTTGGGGAGCTGTGAAATATTTAATTAGTGCACTGGTGGGGATCCTTGAGGCCACTGAAATGGGCTCTAAATTTTGATCATTCTGCTTGTTCCTTTCCTAGGTGCAAGGTACGGACAGAACTGCTGAACCACCTTGCCACTGATTTCAAGTAGTTTACACCCAAGCAATTTATCTGTCAGAGCAAGGAGGTCCCGGAGTGAAGGAAGAAGGGTCCTATTAGTAAATGCTCGAAGGTAGAGGATTCTATGAGGAGGTCGGACGAAAGGAAAAGAGAAAGTGGAGGAAGAAGGAAACAAAAATCTGTCTTCAGTTTGGCAGGGGCACAGGACAGGAGTACAGCCCGAGAGATCCTCCCCACCAACGTGTATTTAAGAATCTAACCCCACAACACACACACACACACACACACACACACACACACACCACGCACGCACAACAAACAAGAGACCTATTCATTGAGTCTGCAAAGCCACTCTCTTCTCGTGGTTATGCAAATACTAAATTGAATCAACTGGCTATAACGTTCAGCCCGTTGCTGAAACATGATAGAAAAAAAAAGTTGAGTAATCCAAGGAAATTGATTCCAACAGTTGATGTTGAGGCTGCTTGGGTGTCTGTGTGTCTGAAGGTGGAGGAGACACAGATCACAGATACATCTTGTTGAAGTTGAAGCTGCCATTTGGGAAAGTCGCCTGCAGTTTTAGATTCCCCTCTGCCCTTGCTCCGGAGAGGAGTCAGAGGCATTTCGGATGCACCGAGGAGATCTCCGGGCAGCCCATCCCCGGGGCAGGGGACGCCTCTCTCAACTCACTCCTGGTCCTGCTTTCCCCGTTGACAGGACGCGAGGGCCAGTTTAACTGAGTGTCCTCCGAGGCCGGGAGGCTGCGGGTTCCAGCCTCCGACCCTGGTCCTGCCTGGAGGAAGGAGGGTTGTGGAGGCGGCCCCACCCGCGGGGAGCGCTCAGACCTCCCCATCCCGGCCTTACTCTGGGCACAAGGACTCTCTCTGGGCTGTAGAGAAAACCGAGTTTCACTCCCGAAAACCAGCCATTCCTTCTCCTTTCTAGGCTCCGGAAGTCTCTGATTTCTCCCACTTCTGGACAACCGAGCCAGCAGTACCTCAGTTACCCTAACTCAGAGTAGTTTCTTGGGGGCTGGGGACACGCTTCTCAGAAAATCAGACTAGAAACCGGACGGAGGAAGGGATCAACTTCTCCTCTCTAGTCCAAGGCGAGGTTCCCAGACCTAGGACCTTGGGCTGAATCCCAGTAACGCGGTCCCGGCCCAGAGCAAACCCAGCTAGAGACGCAGTGCGCTCGCAGCTCCGAGCCCCCACCATCTCCATCTTAGGCACCGTCAAAAAAAAAAATCCAATCTTCTGCAACCCAATACATCATTTCAATAAGAATGACTTCACTTTAATAAAGATTTAATACGTTAAATCTGTCTTTGTCGCTGATTGATGCTCCTTTGTCTTGGAAACGATTTGGGTTCTACTTGATCACTAATTCTGAGGGAAAGGCGGAGGGTGGGGGGAGTCGGGGTGGTTGTTGTTATTGTTGGCGAGCACTCGCCCAAGAGGCAGGCACCCCCTCGCGTGCGCACTGACACGCGCGCACGCATGCTCCGAGGCCTGCTGCCCGTCCCTCCGTGGGCTCCGGGGTCGAAAAATCTGGAAAGCTCGGTGCAGGGCCCGGGTCGTGGGGGAAGGGCGCACGGCGAGCGGGGTGGGGAGGAGGAAGAGGGGTAGAAGGGGGAGGAGGAGGGAGGGGGGAGGAGGGGTGCGAGGCCGGGCGCCGCGTCTGTCGGAGAATCATTTGCCCTGAATCGCACATTTTCACGGCTTAGGAAGAAAAGGTAAAGCTAATGTCTGGCTCAATTAATAAACATGGTAATTTCACACCCGGAGAAGGACATAATTTCAGCCGAGCGCTATCGGCGCCATCACAAAGGGTCAGGGCGCAGCTGCGGCGAACCCGGGTCATTACGGAGCCGCCGCGCGCCTCCCGCGCCCCTGCGCAGCGCGCGCCTCTGGGCGGGGATGGCTGCGGGCGAGGCCGGGGCTTCCCCCGATAAAGGACTTACCGCCGTGCCCGCCGAGACGGAGACCCAGACGAGACCGGGACGGAGACGGAGACAGCCGCCCTCCCTCGGAGCAGGAGCGCTCGGCCCGCAGCCCTTGCGCCCCCTGCGCCCCCTGCGCCTTTACCTTCCCCAAATCAAAGGCGCTCAGCGCCTCCCCGCTCCTGAGGTCTTTTTATGACAAAGCCGCGCGACCAACGCAATGGGCATCACGCACCCACGCACCTATCTTTAGGTTTTTAGAGGTTGTCTTTGATTCGCTTGGTCGTGGAAAACCTATTGTATCTGTGCATTTGGAGACAGTTGTAGTTGACACATTTCTGATGTCAAGATTTGGGGCCAGGAGCTGGGAGACAAGATATTAGCTTCAATCTCATAATCTCTTAATCACATTACACTTTAAGTGAGCATGTGTAATTTCACCCACCAATGATTTATTTAAGCATTTGGAGCACGATTACTCGTCTCGTACACTTACAGACTGCAGCATTGTTTGATAGGAAGGAAGCCTGAGATTTAGGAGACTAAATGTATCTTTCCCGTTCTAGGACGGGCCCCACCTCGGAATCAAAATTTATCTCTAATGGAGATCGCAGGGCCCGGCTTCTCAAAGGCAAATCCAACCGAACCACAGGGGAAGGGGCGCCTCTTCCCCCTTTTCTGAGCTTAGATTTTAAAGCAAGTCTTCAAAGCTTAAAATAAATGCCCATTGAAGAGCCACATGCAAATGGATGGGGCCGGGCAGTTAAACACACAAAGCCCATATCGCCTAAAACAAAAGCATGATTGATGGCTACTTGGATGCCAGTGTGTTTGGGGGGAAAAAATTACACTTGTCCAGTCTCCCAGGTGTCTAAATTATTGAAGAGCGATGTGCATATTTCAACCGGAGAAGGAAGCCAAGGTTAGGGACCCTCGGCGCCATAGAAGCCACAGCAGGGTGTATTTGGGCTGGGCAAAGTCTAGCGCAAAGAATTTTTAACACATTCTTCTCTGGGAGGCCAAGGAGGCCCCGACGGCTCTGGGGCAAATGGTTAGAGAAAATGGATCGCTTTCCGAGGCCGGCTGTACACCTTCCCTTCCCAGCCCGGGCTCGGAGTCCTCTAGCAAGGTTGCCCGCCGCGTTCTGCACCAGCTCAAGGCTCCCGAAGGCGGCGGGCAGGGCCGAGGCTGGGCGGAAGCTGGGCGGGGCCTGCGGGGCCCTGGGTGCGGGTGCTGCGGTGCCCTGCCCAGTGCTAAGCTCTCTCGGGTCCCCTGGTCTGAGTCTCCTGGGTTTCCTGCGAGAGGGGCCCGCGTCCATGATTCTTTGTTCTGGGTTCTCAGGGCCTGGGATTGGGGTGCCTCTGGGGAGGTTCGAGGGGATACCCGCTCCGCTGGGGAGGCCCAGCCTGCGGGTCGGAGCTTGGAGCTGGACATTTGGGCCGGAACCCGCGCGAGGCTTAGGGCTCGGCTAAACAGGGCGTGGAAAACAAAAGGAAAAGATGGAAGTTTCCAGTGTGTCTTTTTAAACCTTGGAAGATGACACTTGGAAACAAGCACGAGTCCTCCCCAAGGAGCTGGGCTCGAACCCACGACCTCGGGCCTGTCAGCCACTCACTCGTTGACCTCAGGCCAGCCTGTGTACCCTCTTTATCTCTTTTTACCTGTGATCTCCCTGGTCTTCCTAACTCTCTGTATTTCTCCTTCTCTTCTCTTTCTCTTTTTTCTATTCTAAAGTCTCCAACTGCTTCTCTTTCTCTGTTTATCTCCCTCCTCTCTCTACCTCTCTTCCCCTTTTATAATATGAGGGAGAGAAAAAGAAAAGATGCAGAGGAAGAAAGAAAATCTCTAGGCAATCAGAGAGACAGGATCTGTGGCTGGGAAGCAGACTGGATGCCTTCTTGAAGTGGGGGGACCCCAGGTGCCCTTTTTTTTTTAGCCTGAGCTGGGGGAGTCTCGTGAGCCCAGTGTCGTCCTCCGCGTGGGCAGAAGCCGTTGGTTCCCACGCATCGAATCCCAACCCCAAACTTGAATCCATCTTGCTGCTGCAGTCAAGCTCGGTGGATTCATACTAGCGACGACAAAGAGTAATTACATATTCGAAAACAAAACAATAATTACACCACCAACTCGACACACCAGTCAGCGAGGCTCAGTCGCCTGGGCTGGCAGCCACAACGCTCAGGGCTGACTCAGCAAATGGGAAAACTGGTCTACACTCCCAGACCTGGTCTACACTGGCGCAAGCCAACAGCATCTCCCAAGACTGGGGGACTGAGCGCTCCTGCCCTGGCCCGGGTCACCTGCTAACAGGCCTTAGAGGTGTCCCTGCCTGAGCTCTGGGTCCGGAGCTGTCAGGCTTAACAACATGTCTGGAGTCTCGACCGAAATCTTGGAGAGCCACTCCCACCTCCCTGGTCCAGGTGGACACGGAGGTAGAACTACTGTTTGGCCTGTTAACGTCTCTAAAAGAGAGCGGGCTTTGCGTGTTACTTTGCTCCGCACCTGTCACCTGATCCCTGAGCTACTTTACTGCTCCCTCCCTGCGGCCACAGTGTCTTTGGGTTTCAGCTTTATTCTCCCAGGCGTCAAGGTCCGGGATGCGATTTTCACCTACTCTTAGGGGACCTGGAGAGGGTGGCTGGCAGGGCACCGGGCAGAGCGAGATGGGAGCGCGCCCCTCTTCAAGGCCGCGCACACTCACGGCCTCATCCCAATAAGGGAAACGGCTCTCGGGGGCCACCGACGCCCCTGAAGGGTGAGGGGCCCCAGCGCGCGCCCTGGTCCATGCAGGGCCCGGACCCAGGCGGTGGATGCGGGGCTCGGGACAGCTGGCGAGTGGAGGCGTCGCCCGCAGGCCGCGCGCGCCCAGGCCGGCTCCATCTGCAGTCCGGGTGTGCAAGTGAACAATGGGCTTTGGGCCGGGGTGGGGGGACCGCGGCTGGTCCTCGTCACTGAGCTGGACTCACGCGGACTTGGGCCTGCAGAAGGCTGAGCAGAGAGGCCTCTGCAGCCTCCTGCACCTGTCTTCCCCGAGGTTAGAGTCAAGGCGAGGGGGCGCGATGGGGTGCGCCAGGGCGCTCGGGCCGAGGATGTGTCCAGGGGCTGCCACCGCGCTGGGGATTGTTCTCGACAGGTACACGAACGTGCCCTGCAAAACGCCCTGGGCACACTCTTATGCACACATGGGAGCGGTATTCAGGCCCGGGACCAGCTGCACGTGGCCCTCAGCCAGGCGACAGCGCGCGCAGGCGGCGGCGGCCGAGGGGTCTGTTTGGCCCAGGAGCGCCCAGGCCGCGGGGAGCTGGGTGCGCACCCGGCCGGAGCTGGGAGAGGCGGAGGGAGGAGCGCGAGGTCCCACCCCGGTCCAGCGCCCTCTACAGGGCTCGCCAGCCCCGGCGGCGTGTGGACGAACCTTCTTCCATCCCCCAGGGATCAGGGAAGGCCCTGTTTTAAAAAAAAAAAAAATCCAACAACAACAACGACACCAACAAAAATATCAGGTTGACCCCCAAAAGAACACTGTTTAATGAGGTGGAAAATTCTTCCACACAAATTGCTTTTTCTACTACTTTATGAGAGTTCATAAATGTTAATGAAATCCAGTTACCAAAAAGTAACATACATCATTGCAGCTGAAGGGAGGCAGGGAGAGGAAGGCGGTGGTTAACGCACGGTCATAATTAAAATAACAGCAGCGGCAGCAACAGTGCCGCCCATGGCCCATGTGGTCAGAGGCCCAGCCCTGCACGTCGCGCCTCCCGATCGGATCCACAACGTCCAGCCCGAAGCCAGGGCAGCAGGAACACGACCAGGGCAGCGTGGAGCTGCAGGAGCCGGTGAGCCAGGGTGCAAATAAAACCACGCACGCTTCTGTTTCCTTTCCTTTGCGAATGACAGCTTGTTATACGCTCAGTCTTCTGAAAACCTGTAGGAAAAGGAGCCCAGGAGGAATGTCCGGGGGAAGGAGAGGGCGACAGATCCCTGTTCTCTTCTGGATCCAGCAGTTTTATTCGGACCTTTCTTTTTCACTTTTTTTGCTTGTTGACGGGGCTGAGAGAGGGCTCGAATCCAGGGCCTGACACATGCTAAGTCCCTGCTTTAGCACTGAGCTCCTCTCCAGCCGGTATTCTGGCATTTCTGTGCCCAGCACCCCACCTGGTGTTTGGCTCATAGGTGGAGCTTCCTAAGTGTGTCGGATAAGTGAATGGTTATGGCCCGGAGACAGAAAACTAAATGACCCCAGGGAATCTACTTGTAATACTCAGAGAAGACTGCTATACTCATGCACTGATATTTCCTTTTTAACCTTTTCAAAACAGGGTTTTCACTATGCAATTCAGGCTGGCCTTGAACTCATTTTGTAGTCCAGGCTGGCCTCAAACTCATGATGATCCTCCTGCCTCAGCCTCTTATGTGCTGGGATTACAGGCATATGCCACCCTGCCTTGGGCTATATTTTCAATACTTAACAAATCTATCTGTCTGTCTGTCTGTCTGTCTATCTATCTATCTATCTATCTATCTATCTAATCACAGGGATACAGTGGCCGGAGAGGATAGATTACCCATCCCCAACTCCCCACCAAGCTTACATTTTGACCTGGCAGAGCTAGACATATTTCACATGGCTTATCAAATGGCTTGTTATAGGAAATACTTCAAATGTTACCTTCTTAATTTTCTTTTTTTCCTCTTTCTTTTTTTTTTTTTTTTTGGTGGCTCTGAGGATTGAACCCAGGGCCTTGCGCATCTGGGCAGGTGCTCAAACACTGAGCTGCACTCCAAACCCAGAGTTCTCTTTACGACATGGAGTTTAGAGGGGAGACATAAAGTTACTGGTGAAAGCCGTTAGGCAAAGAAGATAGTTTTCAGAAAGATGCATGTTTCTGTAATGGAATCATTTTGTCTTAGGACTTTATTGCTGCAGGAAATAATTGTACATTCTGTAACTATTGAGGAAAAGTTGAATACTTCCCCGTCCCTTTGGGAATCCCCAAAATCAAGTCATTTTGACTCTCTGTGTGTTGTTTAATATTTCACGTAACCCCAACGCAAATACTAATCATACTAAAATATCTTTTTGTCTGTATTTTTTGTCAGTCACTGTGATCAAGGCCTTATAAACTTCACATCGTTTAAACTCCCAGCCATTTGTCTGTTTGTTTGTTTTGTTTTTATAGTATGCAGTGCTGGGTATGGAACTTAGGACCTCATGCAGCCTGCACCAGCGCTCTACCACTCAATTATACCTCCAGCTCCTGTGTCTTTCCTTTTTAAATGAGGAAATCAGAGCTGAGAGAAGGTGAATAATGTGATTGACAGTGTCCCATGGGGACTGCAGGCATCTGGGACCCCAGGCTGGAGAGTACATTACCGAAGGAGTTTCAGCTCTTATAACCTCTGCCTTCTAAAATGCAGCTAGGAGCTGTCTAGTCTGTGTTTCCCTTGTGGCGAAGATAAACTCCAATACATTTGTGAATACATCTTGGAAATGTTAACTTGCTCCATGAATATATGGCTGTTTTAAAAATATATAATTGGGAGGCTGGGGATTTAGCTCAGTGGCTCAAGCACTTGCCTGGTAAATGTGAGATAATGAGTTCAAACTCCAGTATAATATATATATATATATATATATATATATATATATATATATATATATATATTCTGGGGGGGGCCAGGTGTGTTGGCACACACCTGTAACCCAAGCACTCAGGAGGCTGAGACAGGAGCTTTGAGCTCAAGGCCAGACTGGGCTACAGTGTGAGTTTAAGGCCTGACCTACAAAACAAGACTCTATCTCAAAAAAAATTATTATGTGCTCTTTCCTGTTCGTAACTGCTAGTATCTACCATAATTTACTCTGTAGCAGCTGCTGCTAAAATTGAATTTGTCTGCTGGTTTGGGATGTGGGTGGTCACAGATTTGATAAGAGTGAAATAGGAGACCATAGGTTTAATGGAGGAAATAAAGTTGGGGAAGACTTAGTTCTGTTGGCCCAGTCTCCTTGCATCTTGTGGGGTCTCAGGGTCTGGCAGGAGTGGGGGAGCCCCCGCCCACCTCGGCAGTCTTCCTTGGGGATATCCTCCCTCCTAATTACAGGGTGCTCTGTTCCACCTTGCCTGGGCCATTCAACCCGCTGCTGGCTACACTCTTACCAGCCCGTCCAGGCACAAGAGTGAGAAAGGTTAAATGTTCATTTTTGCGCGTAAATTTGCAATGCTGCTTTGAGACAACATAATTACTACTTCCCACACCTTATTGTGTCTGGTAGAGAAATGGTCACAAAGACATCAAACAAGCCTGGAGTCTCTGTCACCGCCTCCTGCACCTGTCATCCTTCAAAAAAAAAAAAAAAGGTAAAACCCAATGGGCTTTGAAAATGTTTGGAGCCTTGGTAGACTGGTCACTTGTCTGGAGTAACACCTGGAGGTGCCTTTAATGTCTGAAACTCTTGTCAGCCATTCAGGGGATGAACAGACAGCGCTACTGGGCACACACTGGCTCCCTAATGGTCACAGTAATCAGTCTTTCACTCATGTGTCAGTCCATGCATTTTTAAAAAACACCACTGATGCGTCATTGCTTGGAATTTAAAAAATCCTACTGAGCCAAGTATCTAAGCTAGTATGAGGAATAATTGCCAAGAGTAAACTAAATTTCTGCAAAGGTTTAGACATAGAATAGGACTGGGACTGTTAACCACTGTGTTATATGGACTTCAGCTGGGGTGTATATTCTCAATTGGGGTGATAAATGTCCTTCAGGTGAATTTTGTGGGACCAGAAATCTCAGATACTTCAATGATTTGTGGCCCTTCCAGCTCAACCTTACCTGACAAAATTCGATTCCTTTGTATTCAATTTCTCTTGTTAGACTTTAACTTGAATTTATTTTTTCTCCTTTGAGAGGTGATAAGAAGAATAAAAAGGTGGACACGATTGGGCCAGATCGAAGGACTTGGCTCACTAATGCAGGCTGCAGGCTCAGGGTGTTGAAGGTGACCAGCTTGGGCCTGGGGGTGTGGCCCTGGGGTGGGGTGCTGGCTTAGAAAGTGTGACAAGTTGGGTTCCACCTGCAGAACCACAAATAACCACGGCAACAACAGCATCATCAACGACATCAACACACCAGTTTAGCTCTCATGGCTGATTTAACCATCTGCTTAAAAAGCAGCAGCAACTTTTATAGCTGAGTTGTCCAAAAATTTGTGACTATTTACCAATAAAAAATACCCCTGGTTGGGGGCATAGCTGAGTGATAGAGCACATGCTGAGAGTGTGTGAGCCCTGGGTTCACCAACCTAGCCCTCAGAAAATAGGTCCAATTCTCATATTTCTCTAGACACTGGTTGACTTTGGAAGAGCACGAAACATTAGCTTTGGCCCTCAGTTTCCCCATAGCAAAACAAAGGTCCTGGGTAAACACTGATGCTCCTGGAAGAGTGAGGTCTGGGACAGAAGAACACTCATGTCACAAGCAGGTGATGGTTGAATTGGCAAACATGCGTCCTTCCATTCCCACAGAGGTTAAAAGAACAGATTTCTCTACACAAAGAAAACACTCAAAGCCCTTCACAAGGTGGCACATCATTTATTCTTTTGGTGAGCAGTTTTTGTCCTTCAGACTAACTGTAATTACTTCTTCTATATCTTGTCCAAAGCTCAACTTAAGAAATTGCTGAGCCAAGATCTGGCATTTTGGTAAAGCATTGGTAGGAATTTTGCACTGTAGAAAGACATTTACATGGTAGAGTATGAGAGGAGCTTGGACAGTATACTAAAGGTTAGGCTTTGAAATAGTGATAATGAGTGAGGAGGGGTGTGGTAGAGGAGGAAGAAAGGTGGCCTTTTGGGGTACATGGCCATGAAAAACAGTCTCAAAAATTGCTTTACTTGAAGGGGACTCATTTACATAGAATAGAAAAGTTTGTTTCTCTTTTTGCCAAACTTTAAAAAAATCGAAAGCCCTATCACCCTAAAGACATCCTGGGGACGTCCTGGGAGTCCCCGGAGATGTGAGAGTGAGGGAAAAGTGGGTTAGAGGACACACAACCACCCAAGGACTGGGACTCCCCGGAGCAGGGCTGGGAAGATGCGAGCCCTCACAGAAGCCCTTCTTGTGTGAGGAGCTGCCTGCCAGTCGCTTACCACGCACGCAGACAGAGACACAAGGGCCACTTGTTGAGACCCAGACAAGGCTGTCCGGAGGCATGAGAAGGCCGACCCGCATTCCTCAGCCAGGGGAGCAAACAATTCTGCTCATTCACACCACATTCCTATTGACTGTTTTATTGTAGTCTTGTTATTGTGGGTGTTACTCCTTTACTGACACCATTTTCAAAAGTTTAAAAGTTGACTGCTAACATTTGCTTCCCTCTAAATCTTTGCATTGAAAGTTCTTGGTGGAGACAACAAGGGAGGGAGGTAGGGAAAGAGAAAGAGGGAGGAGGGAGGGACGGGGGGGGGGCAGTTTTGCTTACAGGAAACTGATTTTTAAGCTTTCAAATATTTCAATCTTTTTAGCTACAATATGAATTATCTTTGAGTAAAGCACTTGTAATGTGAAAAAAAAAAAAAAGATGCTTAAACCAAGCTTGCGGGCACAGGCCAGCAATCCCAGTACTCTGGGAGGCCGAAGCAGGAGGGTCAAATTCAAGGCAGTCCTGGGCTGCATAGTGAGTTTAAGGCACAGCCTGAACTACATACTGAAACTGTCTCAAAAAAACTAAAGGCAAACAGAATAATTTTTCTCTTTGATACTGGGGATCAAACTCACAACCTCACACTTGCCAGGCAGGTGCCTATGCCCTGAGCCAAATCCCTGACCAACATCTATTCTATGTAAACGAGGCCACTTCAAGTAAAGCAATTGGGAAAAAAACAGGAATTACTTTTCCTCCTGACTTGCTATGGTGCACGTCTTATAACTTTGTTTAATGCTGCTGTATTCTGTTTAAAACCTCTTGCTGTGAACCTCTAAACCATCATCATTATTTATTGAATATCTTTATCCTTATCACAAAGTTAATAAATATAAATGCCATGCATGCATCAGGTAGAGCGAGACCCTGTTTAATAGAACATGAAGAATACTTTCTATTTTATATCTGATTATCATGTCTATTTCCTTTTTTAAAAATAGGAAATTGCGACACTTTATTTTCAATAAATTAAATTCGTCTGCTTATGTTTACTCTTCACGTATTTATTCATTACTTCAAAAACTCCTAATTATCAGTGAAACCTTTCTGGGACAACCTAATCACAATTCTAGTAGTCGTGCTGTGTCTGCTTCTTTATTGGATAACATTCGTATTGAGGACAGGGAGACAGGGCGTGTGTCTTTTTTTGTTCTAGGGCTAGAACCCAGGGTAGTAGCAATGAGCTACATCTCCAGCCTCCCCCCCACTCCTCTAAATTTTGAGACTAAATGGCCAAGATGCCAAGGGGGTGGGAGGTTGAACGTGAGACCCTCCAGCCTCAGCCTCCCAGGGTACTGGGATTACAGGCATTCATCCCCTGTATGTTATTTATTTATTTAAATACCCTCTCAACTCTTATATGTTTTATTTATATTTCTGTTCTCCACAGTGTTGGCAGAAGGCTTTGGTTTAATAGTAGCAACCAAAAATGTTAGGTTGGGCCTGAGCTGTTGGTGCATGAATTGTAATCCTGGCTACTCAACAGCCACAAGGGAATTACAAATTCAAGACCAATGAGGGCAGTGTAGTGAGATTCTGTTTAAAAAAAATCTAAAGACTGGGATGTAAGAGACTGGCCTAGTATGCTCAAGGTCCTGGAGTCAATCCTTAGTACAGAGAGAGAGAGAGACAGAGAGACAGAGAGAGACAGAGAGAGAGACAGAGAGAGAGAGACAGAGAGACAGAAGTACAGAGAGACAGAGACACAGAGACACAGAGAGAGTTTATTAGATCTATACATTTTTGCTTTTGGGTAGTGCTGGAGTTTGAATCCAGGCCCTTTTATGTGCCAGGAAAGCGGTCTACTCCTGAGCCAACCCTCATCATGAGCTGTATTTTGTGAGGCATTATATTTATTAGAGTGAAAAATGTTAAGGAGAATAATCAAACTATTTGAGAAGTAGGTGCATTAAGAGAAATGTGTTCTTGGAAACAGGAATTCTTTGTGTATGAGAGCTGGTGTTCAGAAGATTTTTCGTCTAGTACTTTTTTATTTTAGGAAAAAATAAAAATAAAATTTCATAATCCAATAGGAAAATAATGGTTACTACACTGTGTATTGTTATCTTCAAAGTAGTTACTCAGAGTACAAGACTTGAACCAAGAAGATTCTTAGGAAAACAAAAGGAATGAACAGACAATAGCACAAATCTCCCTTTTCCATAAGCGAGGGAAAACTAGTAGTATAAATGTAACCAACTAGTAGTGTGGAGATTGCTCAAAAAACTAAAAATAGAAATTCTGCTGGACCCAGCTGTCCCTGTCTTTAGGGCAGCACAACCATAACAGCTCAGTCTTGGAAACAGAGTGTCCGGCCCCAGATAAATGGATAGGAATTCGTTTCAAGGAAACCCAAGTGTTGAATTCTTTTGTCAGCGGAGACTTTGTAACCACTGGGTCATCCCGGTGTAGAGAGTTTGCAGTTAACCTTCCCTAAATCTCCTAGAGTTGTTGCAAAAGAACAATTCAGCTGCTTTTTAATGTTGATAAACAACTCCATGGGGCAGCACAGTTGAAATACCCGCTGCTGGGTGGACGGTGGCCTTTTCCCCACCGAAATTTCCCAGGCTTTCTATGAATGGGTAGCTTCTGAATTAATGATGGAGTCATTAGGTTTTATTGGATAATTAATAAATGCTGGGGCAGGAGTCCTGGGAGCTGTGTATTTTCCAGATTTGTGAATCTATGGGAAAGTACTGTAAACCCAAACTGAGAGCAGGTCCTGGTGGGTGGGTCTCTCGACTTGTGATTAAAGCAGTGAAAAATCAGGTACTGAGGTAAGCTTGCACTCGCTTCCCTTGCAGGTATTTAAAAAAAAATTTTTTTTTGTAGTTTGCTGGAACATAAACAAACAAACACACCTCACCAATAGCAGCCCTAAAGGAAGTACACATTAAGCAACAGGCAGAATTGTCACATGGTGACGTGCAAATACAGCCAGAATGAAGAAGAAACACCCTTTTCCCAACCAGTTACTAATTTCTTTGAGATGGCAGATGTTTCATATTTTGAAAGTCATGCATTTCTTTTTTGCACAAGGCATGAAAAATAAAATTTAGCAATTTAGTGAAACCCCATCTCAAAAAGATTTTTAAAAGCGGTGGAGATTTACAGCTCGGTGTGAAAATTTTGGTTCAAATTCTGGGGGAAATTGGAACACAGAGATAGATGAGGGGTGGGGTCAGGTTAGCGACCTCATTGTATAGTGGCCAAGGTAGAGACTGGAGTGACCACCTGCCAGACGCAGAATGTCAGGGACTGGGAATTACAACCAGAAGCTACAAGAGGCCACGAGTGAGCATGGGCCTGCTAATGAGTCAATTTTGAATTTCTAGACTGGGGAACTGTAAAAGAATACATTTTTTTTTGGTAATCTTTTTTTTTTTTTGGTACCAGGGATTGAACTCATGACCTCACGTTTGCCAAGCAGGCATTTACACCACTGAGCTAAACCCTCGGACCCTGATAATTTTTATTTTAAAGAGAATACAACCAAGAAAAACAAAACAAAATAAAGGCAATCAAAGCAAAACAATGTAAGTGACGCAGGACTTCAAAACAAGATAATAGGAAATCCAAACAAGATAATAGCAAATCTTGTTATCTTCAAAATAGCTGCTTATATCCTCAGATATGGTAAAATCAAACAAAACAGAACACAATAGAATCAATAAAAACATAATGCAGTAAAGGACTTCACATAAGACAATAGTAAATCCAAAATGGCCATCACAATATATCTTATCTTTGAAATAGCTGCTCATGCCATTAAATATAACAAAATCAAACAGAACAAAACAGAATAAATCCAGCCAAACAAAATAATGAAAATAATACAGGACTTAAAAAAACAAGACAACAGGGAATCAACAATGGCTACCACCTTCAGAAGGAGATACCCTCATAGATGCTGCATTGTGCACTGCCATCCTCTGAATAGATGATCAGACTACCGGCTTTAGACCTGCAAAGTCAGTGAAACTCTAAACACTACAAGCCTTAAGTTGTATTTTACCTCAGTAGCTATCATGGCAGCCTGTGTGTCACTGCACCAGCTGGTCCCTTACGGGAGAGGGTGAAGACCGTGGCTCTTCTTGTCTTCCAGTCCACGTGCCAGAAGGGGCTGGAGTCTGGTTCTCCCCCCAGCCGCCCACACATGGTACCAACTTGCAGGGAGGGTTTGGCTTTTTGTTGGCTTCTTCTTCTCCTCCCCTGCAGTCTGCAAATGGTGCTGGGTCACAGGAAGGGGCAGGTGTCGGGCTTTCCCTTCAGTGGCCCGCAAATGGCCCATTTTTATTGTTTTAAGCCACTCAGTTTGCAGCCTTTGACAATGGTGTTCCTAGGAAATACAGAGAAATCCCACCTTTGGATTTCTCTATCCAGGGGTCATGGATGCTTAATACTTCTTATGGTGGCAGTTTACTTTAATGTAAAAATCAATCTGTTTGATTTGTGAATAGCTAATACCCTCACATGGCTCAAAAGTAAAAATACATGAAATATCCCATGGTGGGAAATCTCTGTTTCTGTCCACCTCTGCTCATTTCACATCTCAGCTGACCTTGTCTCTCCACTGTGGTCACTTGTGCTATTAGTTAACTTATGCACACACCAGGCACAGATTGTTATCTTCTTCTTCACAATAGAAATCTATAATACACATGACTCATCACCTGTCCTTTATTTATTTTATGACTTTTATTTTTCTCATAGGAAAAGTATTTTCCAGTTAGAAGTTATCCAGCAGAGAAATGAATACATGTTGTTTTTGTTTCATGATTCAGGAGAGAGAACAAAGCATGGGTTTTTTGGTTACCATCTATCTCAGCATCAGAGTTAGGCTTAATTTCCAGTTCTTGGCACTTACAGGCTCAGAAACTGTAGGAGAAATACACTAGCCAAGACTGGGAATGCCTGGAGCATGGCTTCCCACCTTGGAGTGATCAGTTTTTGGGGAGTAGGGACCTGAGACTCAAACTTGCAGGCTGACCTTGGGAGCCTCAGTTTTTCGAGGTGGGGACCTGAGACTCAAACTTGCAGGCTGACCTTGGGAGCCTCAGGTTTTGGAGGTGGGGACCTGAGACTCAAACTTGCAGGCTGACTTAGCTACTGTCTCACCCCTGGGACAAAATACCCCATCCCTACAACCTGAAGGAGGAGAGGCTTATTTTGATCCATGGTTTTAGTCTATGTTCACCTGGCACCAAGGTCAAGCATGGTGGAAAGGTGTGGTGAAATACCATAGAAATACCGTAGGGTGAAAATTTAGCCATGGCCCACCTTGGGCAAAGGAACCTTCCTTTTCTTCTCTTTTGTTCTTCTGTTGTTGTTGGAGACTGGACCCAGGATCTCCTGCATGCTAAGCCAGCCTCTCCTGTTCACTCTCATCCTCAGCTCCTTTCTTTTCCTGGGTGGGCTGGAGTGACTTCCTTCTGCAGAAGCTGGAGGGCACAGGGGATGCCCACGATGAAAATAAATGGGCTGAGGGGAATTTATGTTCACTGTGACCTCAATTAACTTATAAAACATATAAGAAATTATATGCAAATAAGTAGCAATTATTTTCTGTCAGGATCGTGCATTGCTTTTGCCGTCTTGACAGCTACACTTTGCTGGGTCCTTTGATCTTTGCTCTCCCCAGGTGAACCATCACCCTCGACCTCTTTTGTTCCCATCAATCTGTGCTGATGGCCTTGGCAAGCACAGGGTGCTGTCTTCATATTTATTCTTTGTTCTGATCCTGATTGCCCTTGTAAGCCTCCTCATTTTCTTGAATTGGCTATATAGCATTTCATAAATTAATAAATATGTTGCTTTTTAAAACACAGCAGCAAAATGACTGGGAAGAGGTTGAATTCATAATGCATATGCTTAACAATTTTCAAAGCATCCCTTAAGGTTTCACTGCACAATCCCCATTAAAGCTGCATATAATTAGTATTCTACCCTTCAGAGATCATTGCAAAGTAGTTCTTCTTGGATCTCTTCTTGGGCAAACATCCCTTGATTCGGATATTTGGAAAAATCAAGCTGAGGAAAGGGTCCATCTCCAGCTGGCTATGGTGGCACATTGTTTAACGCCAGCACTTGGGAGGCTGAGGAAGGAGAAAAACTGAGTTCAAGGTCATCCTGGGCTACATAGTGAGTCAGACCACCCTGGACTACACAACAACAATGACAATGATGACAATGACGACGAAGAAAACATAGTATAAATGATATAACCAATTTGCCCGTCCATTTAATAACTGTTCAGATGAATATCCAGGACGTGGCAGGCTCCTCAAGTAGGATAGCTGTATAAAAAAAAGGCAGTGGACACCTCCAGTTAATACATTTAAGTGATACATTGTCAAAACAAGCCTTCACATTGAACCACATCTCTAGCTCTTTTTAAACTTGTCACTTTATTTAACTCTGCTTTAATTCTGTTCAAACCTTCTATTGTGAACTTACAGCCATCATCACTTATGGAATGTCTTTTATCTTTACTTTAAAGTTAATAAATGTGGTGTTGTACATGCTTCAGGTACAGCGAAGCCCTATGTAATAAAGCATGAGGAATACCCTCATTCTATTTGGTGTCTGACTAGTTGTTTATGCTTGTTTCCTTTGTCAGATAATAGGCCCACTGAGGCAGAGCATTGAATCTAGGAGCTTCACCTAGATGTGAGCTTGAACCCTTTTAAACTTTTTTTTAAATTTAGAAACATGACCTCGTTAAATTGTTAAATTGTCCAGGCTGACTTTGAACTTGCAGCCTTCCAGAGTATTGGGATTACAAGTATTACATGGAGGAATGGTAAGGTTCATCTCATGACATAAGAACCTCTGTGAAGGACATGAGTCTAGTCAAGAGGCCTCCTCCTGAATAGCCTCCAGTCTCTCTGTGGGCAATAATGTTGAGTCAGGAGGAAGCCGAGGCCCTGGTTTGATTCCCAACATGTGCGCGTGCACACACACAGACACACACACACACACACACACACACACACACACACACACACACAATCCAGGCTGACTGGTGTGAGCAGAGGGGTTTCATATACCCAAGGACCTTGTACTCACAAGTAAGTATTCTAGGGTAAGTTATTAGACTAAGTCCATCTAGATTTATCATCCAACTCTCCGTCAACATCACAAGGAGACCTTATAAAAAACATCTGAATAGTTGAGATCCTGGTGTTGGGAATGTTCTTTAGGCTGGTAATCTTCCATGAAGAGGACCCTTCCAACACTGCCTCCCCTGAGGGAGACCAGACCTTTAGCAAGTGGACTTGGGGGACCCTACATCAGTCATCCTCTGTAAAATCCTAAGCTACATTTTGATTTGATCTTTCAAAATCTCATTGGATTTCCAATATTCTTTCTGCCTTCTCATGGAAATGTGATGCCTTATTGATTTATTCTTACGATTGACTTTATTTTGTTTCTACCACAAAACATGTGTCTAGTTTTCTTTATAAAAACTATGTTTGGTCACAAATGTTGCTTTTTTTTGACAGCAGCAGCAGCAGCAGCAGCAACTTTGGAAAACCTACAAGCAAGAAGGTTCCAAGATGTAATAATAGATCATAATTCTCAAGGTCAACAACTTTAGCATAAAAATCACTAGAAAAATGGGATCAAGGGACCAGTGAATAAATGGCAGTCATTTAGTGTGAATACGAACTACAGAAACTGCAGAGATTTTCTAGCATTATCATTTAACGTTTTAAAAGATGCAAAGTCTGTAATATGCAGAAAGGTAAAATAAGTCACTGAAACATAGACCAATAAGCCTTGAAATAGTCTCCTGCCTGAGATGACAAATCATAGCAAGCAATGAAGACTTTATTCTTCACTGGTAGAAAGTGACAGTCTCTTGGAGGCTGCAAAGTGTGTTGTTACAAGAATAAATACCACTGGGGAAGTGGAAGTGGTAGCCATTACCCCCAGGTGAATCGGAAAGGACACAAGTCATATGTCCAGAAACCTGTTGGAAGAGTTGAGGGTCTTGACAAATGAACTCCTCAGAGTCTTGGGAAACATAGGCAGACAGTGAGAGCAACTTCCCTTCCTGTGGCTGAGGGTGATTGGCTGTTTCAACTCATGGTGATAGTAGGGAAATGCTCCTCTCTCCGTCTCTTCCCCTACCCTGTTCTCAGGTGGATCTATAGCATCTCTAGCTGCCTTGAACAATGACAAAGTAAGGACCCTGCAGTGCCCTCTGATGATGTGCCTTTTCCTTTTCTCTCCACATGTACAAGTTGTGCTTATTTCAAAAGACATCCCCCGATCCCATAATCTCTTCCATACATCTACCACTGTCCACTGATCTTTCCCTAGTTTAATGTCTTAGATGAATTCTCATGCTACTTCTCTCCTTGGCTGTTTATCTGTTTTGTTATTTTTGCTTCATCTGTCCCAGCAATTTCTAATGGTAGGAACTTCATTTAAATTTCATTTTGGCTGGTTAGTTTTTCTTTTGAGTGCTTTTTCTATAAATGCATTAATGAATTAATATATGCTTAGCTTTTCTACATATTGTTCTTGCAAAATCTGGTTATTTTTAAGATTTTTTTTGGCTGAGGATTGAATGCAGTGCTTGTTCATGCTAGGTATGTGCTCCATCACTAGAGCTATGTTCCAGCTGGAAACTGGAGCTCTTAATCTGAGGCAGACAGTCCCAACTCTCCCCATGAATACTTCTTAACACATGAATCTCTGCTTTTGGTTCAGAAAACATGACCTTGATAGGTCATCAAATACACTTCTCCAATATATCAATCCTGATCAAGGGCTTGGTTGCCAAACAAATTCCAAGTGAGGTGTGATAGCCAATACTCTCCCTCTCACAGAGTGTTGTGTTCCCTATGGTCCACACCAGTTCCTGCTCTCCTGGTCCTTGAAGGTGATGAGTATTGTCATCACCTATCAAAGTCAGTTTTTTCTGAGAAAAGCCTGAGATCTCCTCCTTTAAAAGCTGGGACTGCATTGGTTTTTGTTGATGCTCTGACGGCAGGATATGTGTTTTCAGGGATGTTTTTGCTTCTTTAACTGATCCAGTTTTGCCTATGATCAGTGGCTGATAAGTTTTAAAGGTGCAAGATTCTGGGTCTGAAGCTTTGTGTGAAAAATTGGGTGAGTTCCTGGATACCTCAGCTGAAATTCTGACCAAATTTGTAACCAACTTCTGTACAAAGCAGAGGCTGCCACCAGCTTAACACACACACACACACACACACACACAGAGCAGGGTTAGACTAGGAAAAAATTTCTTGTTGGTTCAGATGTTTCAATTCTCATAGCCATAGGTAGGGAGATGTACAAAATCTTCTACAGTGGGGTTTCCTTTTGTGTATACCAGAATCCTTTAGAGAGTGAAAAGAACACTGAAAGCAATTTTTAACAATGCCTTAAACTACAGTGGAGCAAGCTGGGATTGTCTAAAGAAATAATTAATTTTAAAATTCTTAACCTCTAAACAAAACTTATAGTCACTTTTGCTTACAAAATTGTGCATAGAAGCATTGGGGTTTCCTGGAGACTTGTTGAGGCCAATCCAGGAACCCAGTTGGCTAGGAAAGAAGGACCTAAAGCTAAAAATCCCTGATTTGAAAATTCTGCAATTTATTTTGTGCCAGAAATCCTGCCAAGTTTTAAGCTAGTGTTTATCCATGTTGTAACTCAGTGCAGAGGTTGACTTTCTGCTTTTATGATAAAATATGGGAGACAATCAACTCATAAGGAAGAAAGGCTTATTTGACTCACAGTTTCAAATGGTTCAGTCCATGGTTTGTTGGTTCCATTGCTTTTGGGTCTGTGGTGAGGCAGTAAACGATGGTGGAAACACATGGCAGTTTTCTAATTGCTTTCCTCATAGCAGCCAGGAAATGAAAGGGAACTATAAGAAGGAGCCAGAGTCTCACTGTCCCTTCAAGACTATGCCTCCAGAGTCCTAATGTCCTCCCAATAGGCTTCATCTCTTTAGGGGCCTGTCATTTTCCAGCAGTGCCACACTGAGGACCAGACCTCTTATACTCTGAGGGGTATTTAATATCGAAACTTTAACACTCAGCATACATTCATTGATCAATTGACCCTTCAAGCATTTCACTAGATCAGGGAAAGGTGAGAATCATTAGACTCTTCTCCTGAGAGAATAAAATGCATTAATGCATTGAAAGCACTTAACAAATTGCCTATTATGGGTTAAGGAGAAATATTAGGTCTCAATTTAATGTTAGTTTACCATAGTGTACCATTTTGTTCCTCAATTTAATTTATTTGAGGCATGGAAATAATACAAGCTTATGTATCATGCTAGCCTTCATTTTCCTGGGGGACAAAGAATGGCATTTGCCCCAGCATTTTCTAACAGCTGTATGAACAGCTGCAAGACTGTTCTGTAGCCGCTACTGAGCCAGTAAAGTGGGCCACTCGCAAGGGGGACAGTGATTCTGGGAAGATCAGTCTCGATATGGGGAACGTCAGCTCTGTTCACCGCAGCGACTCAGGGTTTAGACTACGAGGAGTGATTAAAAAGTCTAGTGAATGTTTAAGTTATTAAAAAGTTATTGCAATTAAAGACATATTGCTATTAACCTTCCTTAAAATACCACCCCAACAACGTGCACACCCACACACACACACACACACACACACACATCATATTAGCCACTTTCTGCAGCAGTTCTGAAATCTTCTTTCATGAGTGTCTTCAGTTGCACTGTCATGGCAGCCTAGATGTTCTGAAGCAATTCAAAACACTTACTGTTCATGGTCATTTTGATTTTGGAGAAGAGCCAAAACAGTGCCAGGTCTGGTGAATAAGCTGATGAGGACACCATAATTTTTTTTTTTTTTGTCTTTTTGAGACATGGTCTCTCTATGCAGTTCAGGCAGGCCTTGAGCTCACTTTGTAGTCTAGGCTGCTCTCGAACTCACAATAATCCTCCTGTCTCAGCCTCCTGAGTGCTGAGATTACAGGCGTGAGCCACCACGCCCAGCTCATAACTATTTTTTTGTGTGCCAGGGATTGAACTCACAACCTCGTGCTTGCCAAGCAGGCACTTATGCCACTGAGCTAAATCCCCGGCCCCACACCATAAAGTTTTTATGAGCCTCTCTTTCCATCAGATAGCCCTTGGCGGCAGGATTCACCATATTTTTTGATCATATCTTATAAAAAGACACTCATGAAAGAGGATTCTGGAACTTCTCATAAAGTGGCAAGAATGGTGGGATAAATGTATTTGCAAGGAGGAGGAGCATTTTGAGGGGGGACTGGTGGCAGTGTTTCTTTGCAATAAATTTTTTAAAAATTTCACCTTTCACCGTATATTTTGATCACCCTTGTGCATATACACTGGGGCTCTGTTGAGACCAAAACACTGCATGTGTAGCTCTGAGGCAAGAGGCGGTGCCCTAAATAGCATTAGTCTCAGATCACATGAAGGTTCCTTAACTTCGGTCGTCCCTTGGCTGGAGTAGAGTGCTTTGCAGGGGCGCCCAGAGAACGGTACGTGCTGCGTGGAGCATTCAGTCCTTTCCGCGGCAATCCTGCTGCATGTTTGTGTACATGCTCGGAGTGTACAGAAGAGTCTGCGTGGCACAAATTAGCTGAATGAGAAAGTCCAGTGTCCAGACTGTACCATCAGTGCTAGTGAAAGCCTCTGGAGAGATCTGTGCTCCTTGGGCCGCACTGAGGGCGGGTCCTCAGTGGGGTTTGTAGAGAGCACAGTGGTTTGCTGGGAATGGAACCTTCCGCAGACAGGACATCCCAGCAAGGGGATCTGAGCTGTCCTGAGCATGGCTACATGGTGAGCGTAACTCTGGAACTGGTTAGTGGCGTTTCTGATGGAGGTGAGACGTTTGTTTAAAGGTAGCTTGAACATAGATCAGTGAGCCTGTTGATAACCTGAGAAACCAGTTTTCTGTTAGTGGAAGACAGTGTTATAGAATAAAGATAAATTTGGAAAAAATGGGAAGCATACACGAAGATCACTGATTTTCCTTCCTAAATGCCAAGCAAAGAAAAAATCAAACCATGATTAGTTAAAAAAAAAAAAAAAAAGAAAATCTTACTTTATTTCATTTCTTTTTTTCTTTTTTGGTGGAAAAGGTTGCAACAGGGTGATCAGGTATTTGCTGTACATTTGAGCTCCCTTTCTCCCTCTGGCTTTGAGCCTGGGCTGACACTCTTGAACTATCTGTGTCTTGCGGGGGTCAGTCCAGTTGAGGCTCAGACAGGATGGGTTTAGCACCATCTTAGGGCAAGTGGTGGTAATAGGTATGTCCCTCTGGGCACCAGTGGATGTGACGGTTTGGACATGGTGTGTCCCCCAGGGGTCTGTATGTTGGAGCCTGGGCCTGAAATGGTGTTGAGAAGCAGAGCGACCTTTCAGAGTGGGGGACTGATGGAAAGCCATTAGGTCATGGGCACACTGCTCATGAAGGGATTAATTCCCTCTCCAGAGACTTGGGGAGCTCCCTACAGCTTGGTTGGATCTCACGGGAATGAGTTAGGATTGGAGCAACTGGATTAGTTACCAGAAAAGTGGGTTGGTGTAAAGTGGGCCAGCCTCCTCTCTGTGTCTCTCACATTCTTGCCTCTTCCTTATATACCACAGACTTTCTTCTCTCTTTCCTCCACATTGTGACATGGTGTGAGGCTCTCACCAGAGGCTGAGCAGAATTGACACCACGCTCTTGAGCTTTCCCACTGCTGAAACTTTTGGCTCCATTAACTTCTCTTCTTTAGCCAAGTACTTAGCCTGAGGTATTTTCCTTTATGGTGGTGCTGGGAATTGAACTCATGGCCTCACACATGGTAAGAGCATGCTGTAACACTGAGCTGTACCTCCAACCCCATGAGGCATTTTGCTATAGCAACCGAAAACAAACTAAGAGTAGGATTGCTCTGCTTGGGGGTGGAGAGGCCCAAGGGACTGACTCTGACCAATGGAAGTGAAAGTGGCCTGAGTCACTTCTGGGTCGGACCTTATCATTATCTGTGAGAGACTCTCTGCTTTTTGTGTTTCCTCATCAAACAGCCACTGGCAATGTTTTAGATAATAACTTGTCCATTGACTTGAGTTCCTGAGTGGAACCTTCTTGATGCCACAGCATGACCAAGGAACAAATCCTTTCTCAGTTCTCCCTGGAGACTCTGGGGTTGTTTGTTTTAGGCAGCATAACTCAGTCTACCCTGAGTGACAGAGACAGCTGAATCCAAGTATGTCATGTAGCCGAACTGTCTTGCATTCCTCAGACATATTTGCACCCTTAAAAGTTAATGTCACAACCCCTATGGCCAGTCAGTCCTTTCTCCTGGAGGTGATGCTGAACAGGCCAATGCAGACCCCTGAGCAACAGAGGCCTCTGCACCTGGACCCACAGATGACCACCTGTGGGCTTGCATGGGATTTGATAGGATCCAGACATGAGGAAGTAGGAGAGTTTTAAAGTTATTCATTGTCATTTTAAAGTTACTGTCAGTCAGCACTGAGAGAGCTCCTTGAAATCAATCACCCAAAATAATTTTACCAGGAAGTTGAAGCCCGTAGAAATGAAGAGAGTGATTTAACCCAGGTCACACAGTTTGATGGTTGGCTGCAGAGATAGGAACAGAACTCACAACTCTTTGTTATATATGTGTATCTTTTCCTGTCTAACCGAGGGACTACATGTAAAGGTTAAAAAAAATCAGCTCTGTCCAACAGAAAAATAATGCAAGGTACAAATGTGCCATTTTCAGTAGCTACACAATACCAAGCAAAGAAAGAGATGAAATGAAATTTAATGATATATGTTTATGTAAACCAGTTTATCAAAATAGTATTACATTTGTATGTATAATCCGTGTAAAATTATGAATCAGATATTTTGCTTTTGTATACTGTCTTGAATAACTGCCTTTTTTTTTTAAAGTACTGGAGATTTGAACCCAGTGCCTTCAACACTGAGCTATATCTCCAGCTTATCTAAATTTTTTTAATTTTGAGATAGGATCGTGTTAAGTCACCCAGCTGGGACTCAAACTTGCACTCCAACCTGCCTCAACCTCTCAGAGTGCTGAGATTCCCAGAATATACCCCCATGCCCAGTATTATGTATTTTTTTTTTCTTTTTTGTACCAGGAATTGAACTCAGGACTTCGTGCTTGTCAGGCAGGCACTTGTGCCACTGAGCCCTTTCCCTGCCCACTGTTAGTGTATTTCACACTCGCAGTGTGTCTCATCTCTAGCAGCCTCGTTTCAAGGTCCTCTAACACGGCCACTATACAGACACACAGGTCCGGGTTCCTGGGGCGTATGGAGTTTCAACCCAGCTCCCTTTGTGGAACGCTTAATACCAACTGGATGACGTGTTTCTCAGTTTCTTTATCCAGATACCAGACACCCATAATAGTTGGCCCCTAGTCGCTTCACAGCGATGTGAAGGTAATGAGATAAGGTCTGAGTTCAGCAGAAGGTCCTATCCAAGTGTAAGCTCCCTTTCATGTGTCTGTGGGGGAGTCCCATTAGCACCCATGGGAACTATGCCGTTGCAGCAGGGCGAACACAAACATTCCTCTGCAGGCAGGGCGGCAGCGACACTGTGTTCCTGGCAAGGCTGAGCTTTTCCGCGCGGGTGGCGACATTGTGCTGAGAAGTGCGGAGCTATAGCCCTGTTGTGTCGCCACACAGAGGATGGGCCAGTTCTTGGGTAGGGAAGGTAGCAAAGGTAAATCCAAGACAGTAAAGACGGCTGTGTTTGGAGCTCACCTATGACCAGCGACCACCGGCCTCCATCCCCTCTAGCGACAGAGCACAAGACATGGCCAGATGGGCGAGGCTCCTACAGGGCCTCGGGATGGCTACTTCAAGTGCGTTTACGTCTGTCTGTTTTTGTTTTTTAGACAGGGTCTCACTATGCACTTCAGGCTGGTCTTGAACTCACTCTGGAGCCCAGGCTGGCCTCAAACTCATGGTAATCCTTCTGCCTTGGCCTCCTGAGTACTGAGATTACAAGGGTGCGCCCCCACGCCTAGCTTTAAATTCACTTTTCATTAACCAGGCTACAGGGCAGAAGTCCTGAGAACAGAAAACTGCTCTCTTCTCTCATGAATCAACCCTCTCCAAATCGCCAAATATACAGATTACTTCACAAAATGCCAGGACTTGTGTCCCCTTGCTTACGTGGTCAAGTGGGCCAATACCTTTGAGCCCTTTAAAACAGCACCATGAACCACAGGTGGGGGTGGTTTGCCTTTTTATGCCAGATTTTATCTTTAGCTGGGTGTGATGGTAAACATCTGGAATTCCAGCACTCAGGGGGCTGAGGCAGGAGGCTAGGTGCGAGTTCAAGGCCAGCCTGGGCTGCAGAGGGAATTCAAGGTCAGCCCGAACTCCATAGCAAAACTATCACAAAAAAGCAAAAGCCAGAAAAACAGATTCTATCTTTATATGAATGAAGGGAGCCACTACTCACTACCGAAGTCCCCCCAGCCAGCTCCTGAAGGTTAGGGCACATGCATTCTTTTCAGCCAGGGAGGACAAGTACGAAACTGGGAGGCTGGGGAAGAGGGTCTGACTGCAGGAATCCCGCTGCTCACAGCTTGCTGGCATTATTTATTTATTTAGCTACTGGGGATGGAACCCAGGGCCTTTACGTGGCCCGCTTTAACATGTCTCATTTTGAGGCTGGTTCTCACACTAACTCACTAAACTTCCCAGACCACGCTAGAACGTGGGATCCTCCTGCCTGAGCCTCCCAAAGTTCTGGAATGAGCAGCATGCGCCTCAGACCCGACCTAACGGCTATTTTCAATTTAACACTGATTGTTGGCAAGACACTTAGTATGTATTACTATTTCTCCTCCACACACTGTCCTTAAACATGGATATGAGCTGTATTTTAAAGATGAAAAAATGAACTCCTGAGAAGTTAGATAACTTGTTCAAGGAAGAAAAAAAATATATGAAATGTGGAGATAAGAAAAGGATGACAGGCTATAAAGTATATCTTTTCAGTACTATCAGAGGTACAGACAGGCTCCCTGAGGATTATTGAGTTCTCCAGTGGGAGGGTGTGTGTGCGTGTGCGTGTGTGCACTGGGAATGGAATCCAAGGCCTTGGGCATGCTAAGCACTTGCTCTACCACTGAGTCACACTCTCAGCCCCTGAGGGAGAGGATCTTTGATTGGCTCTGTCTTATGATTAAGGCCCATATTCTGTGGACCTGGAGAGCTCACTTTTTAAATTTGTAGATTGCCAAATTTTAAATTGTCTTGTCCAGTAGAGATGGAAATTGTTTCTTTCCTTTAAAAGATAACCCTAAGGGTTATAATTTTATTGGACAGGCTGCCACTGCCCAGTTTTATAAACACATTTCAGCACTTTTCTCCCCCAATAGGATAAATGCCCATTTTCAAATGCTCTTAGAACCACATCATCATCTTATTTGTTGCCCCATTGATGACTTAAATGTATTTTTGATAGGCACTTGCTACATATTTCTGTGAGAGTCAATGCAAAGAACTATGAAAAACTGAGATTGGACCCTCCTTGATGCTAACAAGTGATCATATTGTTTCACGGATGTTGGCAGAAGACATGAGACTCCTGGGTCAGAGGCAAAAGACTTTCTAATGATGAATGGTACATCAAACAGCATAAGCACCAGTGTGTTTGCCTCAGTTTCCCGTGTCCTCCAGGTCCCTCAGAGATGATGGGCCTAAACTCAGGTGACTGTCTATATATTCAGGAGATGCCTGTACTGAACATAGGGAACCTGGATCTTTAATAATGGGCAGTAATCCCGTGGTCCTTTTTATCTAGTAAGATATGGTCTGTCTTCTAAGGCTGTTTGTTAGGTACACGTCTTTGCAAAGGTAGCACAGAACAAATGGCAATTGGTAACTTGCTTGTAAGATACATAGAAACTCAGAAGACTCTTGGAAAATTGTCTTTCAACAGTCAAACTTGTTAATTTTAAAAATTATGCACTGAGATTCCTGCTTGTAATTCCATCAATGTAGGAGGCAAAGACAAAAGGACTGCAAATTCAAACCCAAGCTGGGCAACTCAGTGACTTAACGAAACCCTGTCTCAAACAAACAAAAAATTATGTATGAACTAAGTAGGTGGCCAAGCCTGGATTCTTCCTGGTTGCCAAGATTAGACATTTGTTGTGTACTAAGAAATCTTCAGTCCCCACTGCGTGTGACCAACAAAAGCATCTTCCCAATATGAGCTTTTTGTTTTTTTCTATTTTACATGGAAACAACATTGGTTTGGAAAAGAGGCATCAAAGCACCCAAGAAATAGACATTAATTCTTCTACCAAAGTTCTCATCATGTCTTGACATGTTGAAAACACTTCCTGTGATAATTAAGCACTAGTCAGTGAGAAATTTTTAAGAGCAGGCACGGTGTGTATTCTTCCTGTTGTCCTGGGAACCCAGTAAGAGTTTGGTATCTAGTTGGTGCTCACCAAGATTTTTGTTGAATCAATGAATGCATTCATTCTAGGGAGAGGGAAAAAAACAGGCCTATTTGCTCCTTTCTAATTCAGTTTCTTTTTGGTCCTTTCTTCTTTGAACAAACCACACAGATATCTGTTGAACTCATTTATGCCCTTTGCTTCGGCTTCATGTTCTAATAACTTATTCCATATGTTGATTTCCTTAAGTGTGAAAAGATTTGGCTCGCGTTTTCGCTTTTATTTATAGTTTCCTGACTTTTCAGTCCAGTCTCTGCTTGCTTGTTTGCCTTCCCACACGCATATGCCAAAGGCGGGTGAAGCAGCCGATTGTGGACAGCTGCGACCTCACTTCACAGGTTCTGGGAAGGGTGGCTGTGACCCCTGCATCTAGATCCCTGCAGTCACCACTGTCCCCAGGCCAGCCAGGTGACTGCTTAACTTATGGTCCACTGCGGTCTTTACTCCCAAGACCAGATGTCCTCTCCCTCTGCAAGAAAGAGCAGCCCTTAAGGTGAGAGAGCGAGCTGGGATCAGACCACCGAGCGAGCGCCCCCCAGAGGAATGGGGGTCACTGCCAAAAGCCATAGCTTGGAAGGACGTGGAGTGTTGTCTGCTGGCCCAAAGGGAAACCAGATTAGAGATCTCCCCGCATTAATAGGGCGTGAGGTAGCTAACTGTAGCCAGGCCTGGTGGTGCATACCTGTCACCCCAGCACTCTAGGAGGGGAAGGTGGAAGCATTGCAAGTTTAAGCTCCTCCTCTCCAGCAACTTAGGGACCCTGTTTCAAAAGCAAAAAAGGACCGAGAATGTACCTTAGCCTGTAAGCCCTGGGTTCAGTTCCTAGAAGAACCCTGCCACCCTGCCCCACCAAGTAAATGATGAATTAGTGCCTGCAGAGTGGGGCTGTAGGGGGTGAAGTCTATTTTTAAGTCCATTTCAGAAGCCGGACGAAGGGGGATGGATGAAGATTTCTAAGCTGACCTGAGCATGCTCCCAGGGTTGGACACGGCAGCATCCTTTCTCTGGGTGGTTTAAGGGAAGCCCTAGCACAACTAAAAGCCACCGGGTTTCCTTGTCTGTGTCTCCACAGAGGCCACTCTGAAAGAACAGAGCTAAGACTGCGTGGCTCTCTTTTCCTCCCACTCAACTTGGGAAAACGGCTTTCTCTTGCTTGGCTTCTCCCGGGCCAGTAGACTTGATAGATGCAGCAGGCTGCAAGGCTATCTCTGCAAAAGGCATTTTCTCTAGAGGGTGGGGCTGTCTAGTGTTTTTTTTTTTTTAAGGGGGGCAGGTTTTGCTCTGGTGAGGGCTCTGCAGCAGTGGGACTGACTGCTGTCAAGTCCTGAGTTGTCCAAGCTACAGAAAGACTTCCCCTTGGCGTGGGAGGCTGAACAGATTGTATCTAAGGTCTTTTCTACACGAAAGGCTGAGGCTTCTGACACTGAGCTCTCTGCTGGGGAGGCAGAGGAATTATGTTGAGAAAAAGCAGAGCCCAGCCCCAGGCAGCCTGGGTTTGAACTCCGCTACCTCCACCCTCCGTGGTGTCATCTTAGGCGAACTCCTTGCCTCTGTCTTTCGTCTGAAAGAAGGGCAGGAGGATGGCAGGTTCGATTGCATGGGAGCGGCGCTGCCTCATTCCAAGAAAAAAAGGTGAGTTACTACACACAGGGTGTAGAACAATGCCTGGCCCAGGTCCTGAAGCATAAATATTTATTTTTATTAACTGTTCAAAACCACATACAATAACAAAAAGGTTCTAAGTTGCCATCTATCATCACTGCCCCCGTCCTGGTCCCGGCATGGTCCTTTCCCAAGTGGCTAGAAGATTCTTAGTCACAAAATAGTACAACGACAAGATGCCCAGAATGGCCCGGGCTCAAGGGGGAGCAGAGGTGCAGGGGTGCAGAGCAGCCCAGAGCCCGCCCCAGAGTGAGTGAGGGCTCTGAGGGTCCAGGCTGGTAGCTCCTGGCTCTGATTCTTCCACCGCCCTGTCTCCTTCCTCTCCTTCCAACGCCACGGTGCTCAAATCTCTCCAGTCTCTCTGAGCCGCTCCTCCACTGCCTTTATGTGATTGGTGTTTTTTGTTTTGAGTTGCTCAGGCTGGCTTCAAACTTTTGATCCTCCTACCTCAGCCTCTATGTAGCTGGGACTGCAGGCAGATGTACCCGACTTGGCTCTTAACCCTCCACCTCCAGACAGGGTCTCACTGTATGGCTGGCCTTGAACTGACTATGTAGCCCAGACTGGCCTCAAACCCCTGGCGTGCCTCCTACTTCAGCCTCCTGAGTGCTGGGATGACAGCTGTGTGGTGCTAGGCCTGATTCAACCTTACTCTTACCTGGTTGTATCATCTCCTTCTCTAAGATAGCAACTCAGTTTCCTGCTTGGAGGGCGGGCTGATCCGTGCAGTTACTTGTCGGCCTCTCCCCCTGCAGAGAACTCTGCGAGACTAACCGAATGCTATAGCTTCACCCCTCCCTCCCCTCCTGGATTTGCAGGAAGGGCTCCCTTTCCTGAATTTCTGTCTCTCTCCTTTAGCTCCTTCCTCTTAGCCGATGTCAGCGTCCTTTCAACCTAAGATCATGGTCAAACCCTCACTGTCCCACCTAAAGGCACCGTGCTGTCTCCTCCCTCCACTACCAAGTGCCTTGGAAGACACAGTCCTTTCTCTTGGAGCTCTGTGCATTCTCCTTGGATGACACAACAGGGTAGGGACAACTGTGACTCGCCCTTATCATGTGCTCCTGAGGTCCCACGGGCACCCCAGGTTAATGCATCCCAAGCCAGGTGCACCGTGTTCCTCCCTGACCACCTGGCCCAGCTCCTGCCGCCTCTTCTGTTGTGAATAATGCGTCACCACCTGTACTGTCCCTGCCAGAAACCTCAGCGTCATCTCCATCCCCTCCCCTCCCTCAGCCTCCGCAGCTAATGAATCACAGGGTGATTTTCCCGGGAGATAATTCCCAGCCTCACATGCTCCCTCCGAGGAGCTCATTGCTGACTTCCTCCTCCTCAGCCATCATCATTCTTGTGCTGCTCCTCACCTTTTGCCTGATCTGTGGCACTGTCCAGCTGGTCTCTCCCTTCTCCCTTCTCTCCCCTTGCTGTGGCTCAAATGCTTGTGTCTCCCCTCCCCTCGGTTCCTGTGTTGAATTCCTAACCTCTAAGGTGAGGGTATTATCAAGGGAGACTTTGAGAGGTGATTAGGTGGTATAATGTCTTTGCGCCTCTTGAGGGGCTAAAGAGACCAGAGATTTTCCCCTCCCCTCTGCTTCCCTTCCCTTTCCTTCCCTTCCCTTCCCTTCCCTTCCCTTCCCTTCCCTTCCCTTCCCTTCCCTTCCCTTCCCTTCCCTTCCTTTCCCCTTTGTGAGAACTCGGTTGGGAGACACCATCTTTGAACCAGCCTGAGAGACCTCACCAGATACCAAGTTTGCTGGTGCCTCCATCTTGGATGGAAGAGCTAAGTTTCTGTTGTTTGTGAGTCACTCAGTCTGAGCTATTTCATTACAGCCATCCTGATGGACTAAGGCAAGTCCATTTTCCAAAGTCTTGCCAGCATAACTCATTTAAAATTGAGATCACTAAAATCTCCATGGGTCCTTTCACAGGCCAAGCACCTCGAATGAATGCTTCATGTGGTGAGCAGAGCTGGTCTACCATCATTCCCTGGCTGACCAGCCTGACAGGATTCTGCCGCTTGGCCACTTCATCACCCTTCCCAAACGCTGTGTCCCTGGCCCAGGCTCAGCCTGTCCCTCTCACACCCCAGTCCCTTCACCCCAGTCTAGGTCCCTTTGCTCTCAACTGTCTTCCTTATTCATTTTTTTTTTTGTCAAAAATGGATGAGTATTTAAATTATATTAATACTATTACCATAGTACTTAATTTGCTCTTACACAAATGTTGCTATTTAAGCACAGCAATAATGGGTTAGCTGGGCATGGTGGTGCACACCTGTAATCCCAGCAGTCAGGTGACTGAGGCAGGAGGATTCCTGTAAATTCAAGGCCAGCCTGGGCTACACAGTGAGTTCAAGTCCAGTCAAAACTGCACTGTGAAACCCTGTCTCGAAAAGACAAAAAACAAAAAAAGTTTTAGTGAAGAGTTGTAATTAGTAGTAATTAACAGTGGATTAATTCAACAAATAACGTGTATAAAAAAGACAATAGTTAAAATTTTTTTCTTATCCTCTAATACAACACTTTAATTATTCTTTCTTTTATTTCTCTTTCTGGTGTTGGGGGTGGAACCCAGAGCCTTCTCACTGAGTTAAATCCCCTGTCCTTTAAAATGTTTCTTTGTTTGTTTTATATTTATTTATTTTTATTTTGCAGCGGGCACTTATTGTGAGAGCTTGTTTGTAGGTTCTAGCAGGGGATCGCAGCTGCTCATGTACCCTTGACCAAGGAGCTGTCCTCCTCTATTGGGGGTGGTCGTCTTCTCTAACCCGGGGTGCAGCTTCGGGAGGGATGCCCAGGAGTAGCTGAGGGAGCAAGGGGACACCCACCCGCCCAGCCAGAACAGCTGGATCAACTCTGGTGATCAGTGGAGTGACAGACGTCACAGCCAGGTCACCTTCACATGAAAGGCAGGGTCTTACTGAGTCACTAAGTTACCCAGCCTGGGCTCAAACTTATTATCCTCCTGCCTCAGCCTCCCAGAGTACTGGGATTATAGGCATGAACCACCACACCTCAGAACACTTTAACTCTTACAACTCTTTCTTGGACATTAATTTTTGTTTCCAGTTCTACCTTGGTACCATTCTTTAAATTTAAGGTGTATAATACAGTGATCTGATATATATGTGCACTGTCGAATGATTATCACCTTACCTAGTTATGTGTGTGTGTAATTTAAGATCCATTCTCCTAGTAAGTTTCAAATGTATAATGCAGTATTGTTAAGTGTAGTATCCAAACTGTCCATGTGATCCCCAGAACTTATTTCTCTTATTGCCAGAAGTCTGGACCCCTTGACCAACGTTTCCCCATTTTCTGCCCACCCCAGCTTCTGGTAACCTCCTTTCCCTCTCTGCTCTGCGAGTTCCACTTTCTTAGACTCTGCCTGTAGGTGAGATTGTGCTGTCCTGCTCACAGATTCTCCTCATTCTTCAGAATCCACCTTCAGACTCGGGCCTGCTCTGCAGTTTTCCCAGCGGGCCAGGCCAGCAGCCCACCACCTCCTCCTCCTCTCCTCCTTCCTTTTTTGGTGCGGGGTGTGTGTGTGTGTGTGTGTGTGAGGTGGGGGGATTGAATCCTGGGCCTGACAGGTGCTGGACCAGCGCTTTCCAGCTGAGCTACGCTCCAAGCCACCTTGCTGTGCTTTTCTACTCCAGCCCTTTCCAGAGGCTTCGTCTAAGTTATTTGAAAGTGAGCAGCTCCAGGCGGAACCAGGTGGATGTAAGCAATTGACACGCGCTGCCGGGGAGCCCAGGGCAAAAGTCCTGTGTGCATTTGCAGAAACAGGAGGCTCTTGGGGAGGGCACCGCGCGGTGTAGGTCAGCTTCTCAGTGGCAAGTTCTCACCTGCGTGGCGTGAGCCGCTGCTGGTGGCTAGGTGGAGGCTACATGAGTCCAAATCACAAAGCTTTAAATGTCTGATCACACTAAGTCGAAGTGAAAATTTTATCAGTAACAAAGATGTTAGAGATTTTGATAATGGCAACTTCAAGCTTCCATTTCCTTGTAAAGAAAATGTTCAGATGAGAAGAGAAACAAGGGAGGGGGGAAGGAAAGAAGGGACAAGATAAAAAAAGAATAGCAGGACAAATGGAAACAGAGCCTTTGTAAATAGAGAGGGGACGAGGACTTGAAGGGCGGGTACAGGAATGGCAAAAAACACAGAAGCAAGATATGTACAAATCTCCTATGATGAATGTAAAATGCACCCATAAAATAAAAAGTCAAAAAAAAAACAACCTTCCGCTTCCTCAAGTGTATGAGTTTATAGAAGATGCATGGAGATCTATTACACAGGCAGCACTTTGGGGGACACCCGGGGAGGGGGAGGGGTGGTGATCTTCCTGTAGCTTCTCATGAACCCCCCCAGGAGCCCCCTCTGTGAGAGAAAAGTTAGCAATTGTGCCAGGCTGGCTGGGATCAAGGCAAACTGCACCCCACAGACCTCAGGCCCTGGCGGGGGAAGGCGAGGCCGGGGGAAATCTGAAATAGAAAGGGGGTGGCGGGCACCCATTGGAGGGAGAGGGGCAGTGTTTAAAACTTTCAAAAGTAAAATAATAGTTGGAGAGATTTAGGAAGGAAGAAAACCCCTCGTGGTGAGCAGCAGATTTTTAATCAGGGACAAAGAGGGAGCAAGAGACTCAGAAAAGCATGCCATAGCCTGAGTGGGTCCCCTAAATGTGTGCCCTGAAAGATAATGGGGAGCATCGTGGTGACGAGAGGTGGGCTATGGGGAAGCGGTGAGATGGTTCAGCAGGAACCAGTTTCTAGGGTGCGTAGGTTGCCCGGGCCGAAGTCTTTTATGGTGTGGCTGTTTGTTTTTGAGACAGATTCAAACTCACTATGTAGCCCAGGCTGGCCTTGAACTCCCAGAGGGAACAGTTTAAAATGGGGTACAAGAATGTGTTCTGCAGAGACCCCAAAGGGGGGCAGCCTGTCCACGGGCAGGCCGGGAGGGTGGCACGGAGGACTTTCTGGGGCCAAAACAGAGTGGGGTGCATGTCAGGCTGGAAACACACATGGAGATGCTGAGTGTTTCTGGTTCGGACCTGACTTAGTCAATGTCTACCAGGTCTTTCTTTCCTCAAGGCTGGCATAAAATATCTCCAGGCAGTGGTCTTAGAGACATCTAATCTTGCACAGAGGCTCAGAAAAGAAAAAAAAAAAAAAGACAGCGCTTCCTCTGTCTACACTGGCAGTTTACTGTGCAGTAATAATGGGTGGGGCCCTAACCTCCCTGAGTTCGAATACTAAAGGGCTCCAGGGTGGGCCTGGCAGTGCCATCAGCCTATCTCTCTTATGGGACAGACCCTTTCTGCAGCAGATCCACTCAAGATCCACTAAAGAATGCACCTGCTAGGGAATCCAGATGGGAATCCAGATCTGGCACCACACCCTCTGATTTTAAGAGCTAACTCTGGTTGGATGCTGAGTTAGGGGGCAGGACCGGGAATCTGCTGCCTCTGGGCTCACACCAGCTGTTCTGCAGAGCTGTAACCCTGAGGTGTTTCTGTTCGCGCGGTGACTTTGGCTTTTGGATTCATGGAAATGACCTGATGTCAGAGTACTTGCTTTCTCTCCCTCCTTATTCTCCCTTTCCTCTCTTTCTTTTCCCCGCCTCCCCCTTCCATTTCTCCTTCTCTCATTTCCCTTCCTTTCTTTTTCAGAGGTACTGGGGATTGGCTGTATGGCCTCATGAATCTGAATGCTTCTCCCTCTTTTTCTTAGCAGTATTTTTAAAATGTCTCATCTTTGGCTAGGTATTATAATGACGAAGAAGTCAAGCATGATTTTCTTCCTGTATTAAATCTATATTCCAGACGAGGCCAGATGTGAAGGCAAACACCCGCAATGCCAGCACTCAGGAGGCTGCAGCAGGAGAGTCCTGCAAGTTTGAGGCCAGCCTGGGCTGCCTCGTGAGATCCTGACTCAAAGAAAAAAAAATATAGATAGACATTGCAGAAGAAAAGACAGATAAATGAGTCAACAAATTGGTAAATAATAGTCTCCTAAGGTGATGAGTGGTGGGAAGAAATAGGGCAAGTAAGGCACTGGGCTGGGGCGTAGCTCAGGGGCAGAGCCCTTGCCTAGGATGTGGGAGGCCCAGGTTCGATCCCCAGCATGGGAAAATATGACACTGGCGGGATCCTGGTGTCATTGCCAGGCCTCTGAGGCACACAGGAAGCTCACCCTGAGCAGGTGGAATGTGGGCAGGGTCCTGGGTTGGAGGTGGGGGTGGTAGTGGAGGGTTGGCTGGGGACCGAGGCAGGAAGTGGCAGGAAAGAGCAAGAGTTGGTCCAGGAAGCGCGGGAGAGGCAAGGTAGCCGAAGAGGGGTGGCCTGGCCGAGCAGGAGCAGGAGGAGGCCCAGTAGACAGTGGGCTGGCCATCAGGGGCCTGGAGGCTAGCGGAAGTACCCTGAATTTTCTTCAGACCCCCTGGCTGTGGATTTAGAGCCATCGGAGGTAGCCGAGCAAGGCAGGAGGGTGACCTTTGATTCACAGGTTCAGAAGAATATACCCCGGCTGCTCTTGGATAACATTCCGTGTGGAAAAGGAAGGCCGCAGAAAGTGCAGCTTGGAGGCCAGGAGGCCTTCGGGATGAGGGGCCATGGGTGGGCACAGGACGGGTTCTCAGGAGGGGACAGAGACCAGGTGATAATGAACTGGACGTACAGCAGGATGGTCAGGGGGAGTCCGGGGTGGCTCCCAGGTTCTTGGCCTGAGCAGCTGGGTGATTTGTGGGGCTATTTTCTGAGACGGGGATGATTAGGAAGCAGGAGGTAGTTTAGGTTGAAATTAAGGGCCCTGTTTTGACCCCTTTGGGTGAAGATACTGAGTATTGGACCATAGGGTAGTGCTATAGATTAACCTTGAGAGTCACAGGTGTGCAGATGGTGTTTAAAGCCATAGGTCCTGAGGGTGTCGCCTGGGGTGGGAAGGTGCTGAGAATCAGCTCAGGGCCCTGTAATATTTCAGGGCCTGTGTGAGGGGGAGGGGTAGCCAGGAGGGAGTTGCTGGGAAGCTGGTGAAACTGGAGACCAGGGAGGTTCGGTGTCCTGATGACCACGTTTCAAGGAACAGGGGCGGTGGTGATGGTGGTGGCTGTGTCAAATCCTGAAGAGATCCAGGAAAAGGAGGACAGAGAAGTGACCACTAGACGTGCCGTGATGATCTCAGCCCGAGGAGTGGTGGGAAACTCAGCATGGGATGGACTGAGAGGCAACTGGGGAAGGACTCGAAGACCGAGTGTGTAGACAACTCCTTCGTGTTTGGTTCAAAGGGGAAAGAAACCATGGGAATTTGGGGGACAAGGTAGAGCTTTTAAAGAGGGGAGCCATTAAAACATTGCTGCATATAGATAAGAATGGTTTGGAAGAGGGAGGAAAATGGATGAATTCTATGAAAATGGGAGTTGCTAAGCCCTGTGTAGGCAGAGGTCACGGTTCACGGCCTTTAGGAGACGGCGAATAGGGAAATGGGGGTCAGGCTGCAGGTGGGTGGAACCCTTGGGCGGCGGGAAGCAGAGTGGATTCCTTCCTATTGCTTCCATTTTCTTTTCTTTTTAATTTTTGAAAAATAAACCAGAATCATCCAAGAGAAGGAGCGGTGAGACGGTGGTTCGGAATTTTAGGAAGAGACGAAGGGATGTACAATTTTCATTTTGGAGTATGAGAAACTGAATCAGCTGGAGATCCAGTGCTGGGTAGTTTTACCCAAAAAAGCCACTTGGGAGTTTTGTTGACAGATTTAAAATAAATTCTAAATTTAAAAGGAACACAGTGGGACCAGTGCTGTGTTTTACTCAGGGCGGGGTTGGCGGGGGGAGGGGCGGCTGCTGACCAGACAGCGGCTGGGGCTGGACCAAGCCTGAGAGTTGTGAGTTCTAGAAAATACAGACAGGGTGGGGGGGTCGAGGCTGTGAACAAAGCAGGGAATATCCGGAGGGATCCCAGACAAGGTGAGGAAGAAAATGAACATCCTACGGGGCTGAAGGAAATGAGGAAAAAGTAAAAAAAATCTGGTGGACAAACTAGGCTTGGGGTCAAACGTGTGACTAAGCAGTGTGGACTTCGCCCTCGGGGTCTCATCTTTCGGTTCTGTTGATGTCACATGAGTGTCTGAGACCCAGGTCACTGTACGTCCCTGTGACACAGGTCTCCACAGATGTCCCCTCTCCCTGGGCTGCGTTTACATCTCATTACATTCACCTCAATTATGTTCGTGAGAAGCTTCTTAGAGCCAGGCCTTGTTGTAAGTACTGAGGACATGGGGTCTATCAGACACACACACACACACACACATACACACACACACACACACACACACACACACACACACACGCGCACGCGCGCTGTGTGTTACAGACACACTCATTACACAGGACCTGAAACCATTTCAGGAGTGACGAATGTTTCCTGACGACGAGAGGATAGACACATGTGACCGGGAGAAGGTGCCAGGAAGTTCTTCCGTGGTTCCTTGGAAGTTCTGAGTCTGAACGCATGATATCCACCAGGTTTGGTAAAACCTGGAATGATGACAGAATAATAATGGCAAGGAAGCCTGGCTTTTTCCTCAGAGATAACGCATTGGTACCTCAGTTCACCAGCATTTCTGTTTGTAAATCATCTGGTTCGCAAACGGAAGCGTGTGGCAAAATCTTATTTTTGTTTGCAGACTCCGCATTGGGTGATGAACACGAACACAGCCATCTTTCCCACACAGACACGGAGAGGGCCGTGTTTTCCAGAACCCTAGAACAAACTAAGTTCTTGAACCAAGATACGACTGTAATCCCTTATGTTTATACCATGGTGTGTTGGGACCATTTGTCCCCGGCAGGCCATTCTATGCCTTGCGTGTCCCTCCCCATGTTTAAGTGAGTTACCTGGGAAAGGCTGAAATGACATGTGACAGTCAGGCCCTGGAAATAGGAGGCTTTCAGCATTGTGTCACCCGAGCTGGCTGGAAAAGCTTGTGTCTGAACAGCGGCCACATGCTCGGATCAAACACCACTTTCTCCACCAGTTGTGCACATTTATCAGGGATTTGGTGCTGACTGTACAATAGGGTCTTAGCAGTGTCCCCGCCTTGAGGAACACCCGTGCTCACAGTACTCGGTTACAATTATTTGCAGGTAAAAGATCAACAAAGATTCATTGCTGCCAATTCATTCATTTCTGTCAATGACAAGATGCACTTCCAGATAACATGCACTGTGAAAAACTCAATTTTTTTTGGTTTTGTCTTTTTGAGACAGGATCTCACTACTCAGTTCAGGCTGGCCTTGAGCTCACTGTGGAGCCCAGGCTGGTTTTGAATTTGCAATGATCCTCCTGTATCAGCCTCCAGAGTGCTGGGATGACAGGCATGTGCCACCATGCCTGGCTCTGACACCTTCTCCGTGTATGGTTAATATTGTGATAGGACTAAGGACTATGGGAAAAGGGACTTTAACTTAATTTCCTTTATAAAGAGCCTTCCCTCAAACACAGTCAGCTTCCTAAGTAAGGGTGAGTGCTGCGTGCGTAACTTGGTGGAAGACACAGTTTGGCCTATGACACCTGAAGAACTGGAGGAGTGGAGCATTTCTTCGAGGAGTTCATTTGTTTAGGCTCTAAAATAAAACCAAACTGAGCTTGTAAACAGTAAGAGATGAATTTTCTAAGTTCAGCATTTAAGAGTGTTACTTAACTTCCCTAGGGGCTGAATTGGAAATATTGCTCATAATACCTGCCTTAATTTCTTTCTCTGATGCTCATCTGATTAGATGTTGGCTCCTGTAGTTACTTAAAAATGTAAACTACTATCAATATAAAAATGTTAATATTAGTGATAATGCTAATAACTAAACCACTGACATCTGGAGAATATCCCGGGTATTAAAGTTCTTCTGCCAGGGTACACACCTGCTCAGAACAGTGTCCAAGTCGCTCTCTCACTCCTGCAGGAAAAAAGAATTTTCATTCTCTTTTTTTGGTGCCAGGGACTGAACTCATGACCTCGTACTTGCCAGGCAGGTGCTTATGCCACTGAGCTAAATCCCGGCCTAAATTCTCAGTCTTGACTGACGGCTGCCTTACCTCCCATTTATCTGGCTGGTGAAATTTCTTATCTAAATATATAGAAAAGAGAGGCAGGAAGTGAAACTCCTGGTCTTTGTCTTCATTTTACTTTTAACGTGGGGCACCAATATTCAATTTGGTTTCTAGAGGTCCTCCCGGGCAATATTCTGGATGGAGAAGTCTTCTTTTTCTCCTTCTTCGTCACCTTTTTACTGAGCTGAGGATGGAATGAAAAGCCTCGTGCCTGCTAGGCAAGAACTATACCACTGAGCTACACCCCCCGCCTACACACAGGAGCTTTCTAAGTTGGTCATCTAGAGCCATTTATTAATGAAATTTTTGCTTGTAGAATATATTCATAACAATAGCCCATGAGACTGAATTATAATCCCATTTCCATGTGTCTATTATAAATTATGGGACAGCTGAGAGAAAGGATGTTTCAAGTCTTTTTTTGTAATATACGTTTTCCTGAATCAAGGTCTCACCATGCTGTTCAGGCTGGCCTTGAACTCACTATGTAGCCCTGGCTGTTCCTGAACTCATGTTGATCCTCCTGCCTCAGCCTCCTGATTGCTGGGATTACAGGTGTGCACCACCACACAAGGCCTTCAAATCTGTTTGTTTCTTTGTTTATTTTTAATTTGAGAGTGGAGCCAAGAATTATAAATGGAAAGGATGGATGAAGGTGAACAGATTTCAACTCATTAGAAAAAAGAATCTCCTAACAGCCAGAAGACAAAAATAAAGTTTTTTTTTTAATAGAATCTGTTGACAAAGTCTTCTAAGTCAGAAATTTTAGAATCTGTGTTTCTAAAATTGGCCAGTAAGGGGCTGGAGATTTAGCTCAGCAACACAAGCGCCTGACTGGTAAACGCAAGGTCGTGAGTTCGATCCCCATCACCATCAAAAAAAAAAAAAAATTGGCCAATATTTTGAAGACACCAGTTGGGAACACAGCCCGAAGTGACCCTGACAAACGCACCTGCCAAATGCATAGCCTGTGTGTGTGTGTGTGTGTGTGTGTGTGTGTGTGGCGGGCGGGACTCTGATATCTAGTTTAGTTAGGTTGTGGGGTTACTCTGGAAGCTGCGGGGTGAGGGTCCACAGAGCAGGTGAGGTAGGAGCGGCCTTGGCCGGGGAGAAAGAAATCGGGCAAACTCAGGCGCACCGGAGCCAAACCATGGTGATGGTGAAGCTCGGAGCCTCAGGCCCGGCTCGGAGGCCTGGGTCTCCCTCTCGCTCTGCTCTATCTATGTTCTTTCTGTTGCTGCTGGGCAGCGGGGCAGATCGATTCGGGGAGGGAAAGCAGTACTAGTTGCAATGCACTGTGAAGGCCTGGGCACTTTCCAGGTCCTAACTCATCCCGCTTTTATACTCGTTCCTGTGCGGTGGGTTATTATTATTCCCATGTAGCAGACGAGGAAGCCGAGCCTTCAGATAGAAAGTAAATGGCAAAGGTGAGATGGAAGCTGGGATCGAGGCTTTGCAGACGATGGTTTGCTTTATTGACAACATTGCTGTAAAGCTGCAAAACTGTGGCTATCGCGCTGCGGTGCCGAGGCTTCCCGAATCCCTGCGGAGAACGCCTTCCTTCCTGATCTGCAAAATTGCCGAGCCCCGCTCCGTCCTGGCGCTGTTCTTTTACCTCTTGTTTGGTCCTGGGTGCACTTCTCCGCCGCTGCGGGGAAGCTGGCTAGGTCAGAGTTGATCAGGCCTCTCCCGGGTCCACGTCTCATTTCAAGCTACGCCCTGCTGAGGAGTCCTCCACCCCCGCTTTTTTTTTTTTTTGCTAATCCTCATTCCTGACTTCTAACTTCTCCTTGTACTCATTTATCCTTTTACCCAGCTTTTTCCACTTGGTGACTTTAGTTTAAACCTCTAACCTAGGGCGTGCTAAGTGACAGCACTTCAAAATCCCTAGGGGCACGGGCCGTGAGGGTTCCAAGCGGAGAGGCAGTGAGTACCTGTGCGGAGGTCTGCTTTAGCCTGACCCAGCCTTCAGCTCCGTCTGGGTTGTGCTTTGCAACCCCTCTCATTTCTTATGCAATCTGAGCCCATGCATACAAGTTGTTTTCCACCTCTTTTTATCTTTAGTACACTGACAACACAGTCTTCGGCAATACGGCATTAATGCTTATAATTTTCTCTATATAAGCGTCATTATTTAACAAATCCAGTATTATCATGAATATATATTTCTCTCTGCTATAAATTGCCATGCTAGGAACATCTTTGTGTCTAAATCATGGGGCATTTCTCTGATTACTTTTTTTTTTTTTTTTTTTTTACAGAGGGAACAAACAAAAAATGTATTACATGCCTAAGGCAAGGGAGTGATAGATTCCTGTCTGATTACTTTTGTTTTTTCTTTTTCCTGTTACTGGTGATTGAACCAGGGCCTTGCCTATAGGAGACAAGGGCTCTACCAAGATGCCACAACCCCCAGCCTTCCTATCACTGTTCGCTGGAAAATTTCTAGAAGTGGAATTTCTGGGACAAATTATAAGCATCTATTGAAAGGCCGTGAAAAAGATTGCCCAAGTTGCTTTTCAGAAAGCTAATCTCAGTTTACTGCCCTAGCAGAAATGTGGGAAAGGGTCCAGTTAAAAATCCCGAGAGGCAGGGTCTGATGGGGTTCACCCCGGGTCTGTGCTAATCCGTCAGGTGGACTTCAAGACGTCCCGAAAGCCTTCACCACCTTCTGGGGGTCCCCCGTAAATCACGGGTTGGTTTGGAACCCTGGGTGCTTCCTCCATCCATCTTCCTGCAATGCTGCTTCCGTGTGACGGGGACCACTGATTGCACTTAGGGTTCTCGAGACAGTAAGTGGCCGGAACAAAGCTGAGCCTCCTCCGTGCGTTCTTGCTCTGGGGCAAAAGGATTTACCTACCATTGTCACTTTGCTTGCATCATGGCCTCTTTAAAAATTCTTGGTGGCCCTAAATGCTTAGCATAATTGCCTTCCATCTCTTCCTACTCTGGGTCAGTCACACCGATTACCCTCATTTCCCTTGTGCAGGTGAAGACAGGAGAGGAGGAAGTCCGGCCTCCCTCACTTTGTCTCACAGGTGAGTCAGTGGCTAGGAGGAAAGTGCAATGGGGCTAATGCCACGTAGGCTCCTCACGGCCCTGGAATAGCCTGCCCCAGGACATTGTCTCGGCAGGGCCATGGAGGTTATAAGGTTACATGGTTAAAGTCTTTCAAAATGAAGTCACACAACAGCACCCGGGGCCAACAGCAGCTGGGCACACGTTCCTGTAGCTTACAGGTGTCCTCAGCCTCTCTCCATGCCTTCGGCTGTGGATGGTTTGTACCCAGGACACGCTCAGTGCACCAACAGAGAAGAATTAGGCAGGAAAGAAGCTGGGATGCAAGGTCAAGGGCAGCCCTCAGTGCAGCTTGGCTGGCTTGAAAATGCTCATCCGGCCACACCGAGGTGTAGGGTCTGGAGGGCCACACTCAAGACAGTCACTGGCACAGACGGGTTGCTGAGTGTTGGCTGAATGCCAGGCTCCGGAGCCGCAAGGACGAGTGAGCCAGGAGCCTTTCCCTGAAGCAGCACACAGTCCGGCAAGAGATAAAAAGAAAACAAGGAGGCTGAGGCAGGAGTATCCTGAGTTCAAGTCCACTTAGTGAGTTAGAGAGACCCTCTTGCAAAAAATGAGGCAAAACAAACAAATGAACAAACAAACAAACAAAGAAGAAAACTAAGAATGGATCTGGGGGTAGTGGATCACACCCGTAATCCCGACGCTCTTCGAGGGTAAGGCATGAGAGTCTCAGACTGGACAATTTAGCAATTTAGTGAGGCCCTGTATCGAAGTGAAGGATAAAAAAGGCTTGGGATGTAGCTCAGTGTACAGGCCTCGGGCTGATCCTCAGAATCACAGAACAAACAAATACTTAGTTACGGAGGAGGCAGGTCAATGCCAAGGCACTGGATTCCATCCCTGGTATCAGAAAGGAAGAAAGAAAGACAGAAAGAAAGAAAGAAAGAAAGAAGGAAGGAAGAGGGAGAGAGAGAGACAGAGAGAAGGAGAGAGAAAGAGGGAGGAAGGAGAGGGAGAGAACATGAAAGAGGAAAAACAAAACAAAACAAAAAGTAAAGGTAAAAGAAAAAAGGCACTAAAATCATAAATAGAACTTAGACAGAGCTTAAGTAGCTGAGAGGAGGGAGAGAGAACCTTCCAGGCTAAACTAGAACAAAATCTCTAAATCTGCAGCTCCCGATAGGTGCCGGTAAAGCTGTTTGGTAACCGGATGTCCTCCTAAACGTCTCTCTGAGGTGAATGTGTCCGTATCCAAGCCCGCGTCACTTCTTCAGACAGCTGGGTTATGTTCACCAACATTGCACTCGATCATTTAAACCACTAATTACCTGATGGTGTTTTTCCCGTGTCTTTCTCAGCAAAGTAGCAAAGGTGCTTAAGGTTGGATGGGAGACTCATTAGTTTCTAACAAATTGACACTTCATTATTTTCCATTGGGAGCCAAGGTGCATGTTTTTTTGATTACTCAGCGCTTGTAACACCAAGCCATAAGGAGGCGGCTGGCTCAGAGGGAGCAGGTTCCTCCAGACGGATGGAAAAAATGCAGAAATACTGAAGAGATTGAGTCCTATTGTTTCAGTAAATGAAGTGTGGGGTGGGGCACGCTTCCCGGAACATATGCACAGACTTGAAAATTATGTAAGAGACACACTGGGAGACGGTGCCTTAGCATCCGTAACACTGAATTTCGGTGTCTGTGATTTGTAGGGTGTGAGCCATAGATGTGGGAGACTATGTTCAAATCCACACACCTACCATTCCTGAGTGGCTTATGATGCCTCAGAGAACCCCACGAGAGACCCACGCTAGGAGACCCTGCAACCTGGGCACGAGAAGACATGATGCAAGGCTCATGGCCAGGTTTCTGCGTAGGGAATAACTGGAGAAGGCTGGGGTGGAGGACCCAGATAGGAAGCCATCAAACACTTGGAAATTCTCCTCCCAGCAGAGAGAAGCCATGGACAAGATGGAGAGCAAGAGTAGTATTATTTGTTGATTAACACTGCTGAGTATTTTAGCTGCCATGTTTTAAAAATAATAGAATGAAGGACTATTTTGTTTTGTTGGGATTGGGTTGGTTTGGGTTGGGATTCTGTGCTGGGGATCCAACCTAGGAGTGCTCCACCTGCCCTCGATGAGAAGCTTGGTGAGGACTCTCCTGTCAACCCCAGGAGAAGACAGGGCTTTGGGGAGGAAGACACAACGAGGCAGTTTAGAGGTGGACAGGGGACCGACAGGGCTGGCACATTTCCATGCTTACCTGCAGGAGGAGGAGGAGCCTGTACCCTAACCTCACTCACGCCCCTGCTTGGCCCTCACTCTGTCTACCGAGGTGACAGAACTTGGCTTTAGCATTTTCTAGGCAGCTAGATGTGAAAGGAAGCCCAGGTGTTCCGTTTCCACGCATGGTCATCTCTCCATGGCCAGGAGCTCCACATCCCTGAATCAACCAGCTGTGGACCAAAGGTCTGGAAAACAATTATAACTGTAGTGAACATGTATGGACTTTCCTTCTATTTTTAATTTTTATGATACTGGGGATTGAAACTAGGGCCTTGTGCATGCTAGGCAAGTGCTCTTCCACTGAGCTATAGCCCCAGAACTTTTTATTTGGAGACCAGGTTTCACTGAGTTGACTTTGAAAGACTGTCCTGCCCCAGCCTTTGGAGTAGCTAGGGTTACTCACATGTGCCACCCTGCCCTGGGCTCAGACATTTTCTCTTGTCATTATTTCCTAAGCAACACAAAAGAATACTTAAGGAACAAGGTCCTATCCTGAGAGACTAGAGACACCTGCTCACTAGGACTCCCCCTGTCTCGCTGCTTCCAGATGGGCCGGCTGAGAAGAATCCAGTGGGTTACTGTGAGCTCAGTGGGTTGGAGGGTCCTGGCGGCTTCTACTGGGCACCACTCTCTTTTTTTTCTATACTGTACCATCAACAGCGCCATATAAGTGGAACATTCTGGCCATGAAAACACACTCAGGGATACACACCAGACACACTGGGGATAGACGCAGATGCAAACCACACGCTGCCATGGGTGCTGCTGTCTTACACCAGTTCGGGCTGCAGTTTTTGTTTCAAGCTCCACATGCAGGACATGGTTGCTTCCATGGTAGCGCTCACAGCGCCTCCTTTGACCCCGTTTGGCTTGGCAGTTAAGGCAAAAAGAAATCAACAGAAGGCTTATGTTTCAATGGCACAACAACTAATCCTCAGGCAAACTATTTGTCTTCATATAAAGTACTCGGGATGTATCGTTTGATGTGAACACCAGTTCTTGTAGAATGGTGCCTGAGGTACAGTTCTTTAACCCGTAATACCCTATTTGTGTTGGCCCTGTACACATTGGATCTGAAGCCGTTATTATCAAATATGTCCTCTTTAGCCTGATAAAAAAGAAAATCAGAGTGTAGGACCTATCCCAGGAGAAGATGCTATAAAACACAAGGCCTCTTGCAGTGGCACCTGCAGCAGGTGCCCCAAGGTACCAGGGGGGCATCCTGTGACTCATTTAAGGTACTTTGTATCTAACATCAGCTGAACCCAGCTACAGGACACTGCCCCATTTATAGAAGTCTTTCCAAGTGGGACTGGCATGGGTCCCCTCAGCAGAGGGGCAGACACCCAAAGGAAAGTCCAAAGAAGCAAACAGGATTTTTTCCTGCTGCATCTGGGCTCATCTGCCACTCTTGAGCCGCAAGACAGGTGAGCTGCTCAGTGCAGTGATGGGTCTGTATGTTTATTTATTTGAGTCTAATTTCCCATCTTTTCTCTTCTTCTCTTCTCTTCTCTTCTCTTCTCTTCTCTTCTCTTCTCTTCTCTTCTCTTCTCTTCTCTTCTCTTCTTCTCTCCCTTCCCCTCCCCTCCCCTCCCTTCCCCTCCTCTCCTCTGCTTGCCTCCCTCCCTCCCTCCTTCCTTCCCCTCATTTTGAGACAGGGTTTTCCTAAGCTGCCCAGGTTGGCCTCAAACTTACACTATTGCCTCAGTCTCCCCTAAAACTGGAATTACAGCCATGCACCACCACTCCTAATTTAACTTGAGATTTCAGTACTTTGTATGAACTCAGTTAAACGGAGGGAGGTGTGAGCTGGGTGGAGCAATCTTTTACACTGAAAATTGTTTCCATTATAAATGCCTTAATTCTTTCAGTGCTGAGGTTTGAACCCAGGGCCTCACACATACCAGGCGAGCTCTCTACCATGGAGCTACACACGCAACCCTCTTTTCATTTTGAACCCTCTTTCAGGGGAAATAGGGGAGGAATTTGCTCCTCTGGGAAGATGGCTGGAAGAGGGTCTATTTTTTAGAATTGTTACTGGGTTCTGGGGTTATGTGGGCCCTTTTCTAGGGGTTCTTTCCAGATTTGCGGTGTCCTGAAGTGAGATTTGCATGAGGCATGCCAAAAAGGTAGTGAGGTTTTACATTTACTCAGGGCAGGAAAAGAAGTACGTGGCCACTGAGTTCAGAGTGGCCGAGAGGTTAATGGCGGACCTGCAAGGGCACCTACGGATGCCTACAGTTATCTGGGGTTTCTGTATGAAATGTTCTTACCATTGATATATTTAAGTTTCTCCCTCACTTTTAGTCTCAGATAGTGTGATTTTTGCTGGTAGAGTTTTCAGGTAGGTGAGAATTGTCTTCCTGTGTGGACTGTTCTCAGGGTCCCCTGTACCATAGCTGTTCTCTGGGGTCAATGATGTTCTGTGTCTAGATGTTCATGCTGCTGGCACTGAACAGGGGTGGGGAGTTGGGAGGTGGGCAGAGAGATCCCCATGGATGGGACCCAGACCCACCTTCAGGAAGCGTTTCTGTACTTTAGGTGCAGGTCTTCTAAGGGGCCCATTTGAGGTTATCTGATGGTGGTAGTTTTTCTCAGGCCACCTGAGAAATAAATGACTGAATAAATACCATCTCCACCCTTCAGTCTGTGAATCAGCGGTGAACATGGGAGGGCCTGGGCCAGGGTGGATCCCCATGAAGAAGAGGGGGTGATGGGAGATGGGGTGAGGTATGGGGCCAGGAGGGGAATTGAGGGGTGTGGGGGGAGGTGGGGAGGTGGCTCAGGATGGTGATGGTGACAGCCAAGGTCTCCTTCGGCTCCTGTCTCACAGCACCCTGAGATGCAGGATAACAGTGAACCTTTCGTACCTGGATCTTGTGTTTAGTTCAGCGACAGTGGGGTGGGTGCCTCAGTGTCACCCTTTGCTTGCTTTTCCTAAACTCACCCTTAGTTCAGGTTTGTTGGGGTTAGAGTTGGTAGATAAAAGCAGCACTGACTACTTGGGAGGCTGAAGCCGCTAATCTCAGCTGTCCTGATGAAAGTTCTGCCATTCGTTTTCTCTTCCTTCTAAACATCTCCCCACCTCCCCACTTCCGTCTGCCCTCTGGGCCACAGTCTGCCTCTCCTGGGCCTTACACAGAGGCCCAGGCACTGCCGGCCTCCCTTCTTGCTCCTGTCTCTCTCTCTGTCCATCTGTCTCTCCTCTCTGTCTCTGTCTCTCTGTCCATCTACCTCTCTTCTCTGTCTCTGTCGCTCCTCTTAGTCTCTCTGTCTGTCTGTCTCCCTTCTCCACACTGCACCTGGATGTCTTAGACACCGCATAAATCTGAGTCTTTAACACACCTGTTTAAAGCCTTCAGTCAGGGGCTGGGAGAGAGGTCAGTGGTGAAGTTCTGAGCTCTCTCCCCAGCACACACATGCACATGTGTGAGCACACATGCCCATGCCTCCCCCCCACCAAACCCGCAGCCATTGGTTCCCGAGGTCCCTGGTACTATGGTTTCCAAGGGAATGGGCTTGCTCCATGCTCACACCTAGCTGTGGGCACCTTTCAGGTCCTTGGGGAAGGAACGAGGGGCTAAGTTCTCCATGATTGGGATCAAGGGAACCTCTGCACCCCTGTCCTCTGGAACCCTCCCGCCTCCAGTCCTTCCTTTCATGTCTCCACGGTGCCCTCCCCCCAGCTCCAGGATTCCTTCAGGCTTGACCTGCACGCATAGCTCCGTCTCCCTAGCCCGAGTGGCCATCGTTCACTTGTGCAGAGCAGGGCAGGGTGTCAAAGGCCTGTAATTCCAGCTCTCTGAGAGGCTGAGGCAGGAGGATTGTAGGTTGGAGCCCAGCCTGGGAACTTAGCAAATTAGGGAGAACCTGTCTCACAAGAACACTTGTTTTTTTTAAAGGAAAACAAAAAATAAAAGGCTGACGATGCAGCTCAGTACAAAGGCTCTGGGCTCAGTGCCCTGGAGTTAGGGCACGTGTGGTAGCACGCACTCAACGGAAATGGACGAATCAGTGTGAGCTTCAGAGGCTTGGGGATGTCAGGTGCTTGGCAGTTTAGGCAGCCAGGGCATCAATGAAAATCCAGGCCTTCTGTCGAAAAACTTCACAGAGAGCCGGGAATTAGCCGGGATTCCCCTTCCACAGTGTTTTTGTAAAGTGGGAAAAATCGGTGAATTTGATACGGCAGTGATGAAGAAGAGCTGTCTGCTCTTCAATGCCCCCTTCTCAGCCCCAGCCCTGGCTATGCAAAGAGGCGTCCGAAGGGCAGTAGCCCCAGCGCAAACCAGGTCTGGTCAGTCTTCTCTAATGGGAGGGGGGAGCCACAGCATTCTTTGGCTTTTCTTGGAATTATGATTCAGGATGAACTACCCCCAGCCTGGATCCCTGCATGTGAGGACTGTAGGGCCGGTCTGGGAGCTCACAAGTGGGTCACATGAGGGATGCGGAGGGTGAGGCCACCCTACAGGTAGACCTTGGGCAGTGAAGACTGCGTTCAGTTTCTGGCATCACTTGTACTTGCTGCAGCTTCCCATGAGGGTGTTCTCTTGTGGGCCCATCCTGGACAGGTGTGCCAGGCTGAGAAGAAATGTGAGGACCCTTCCCTGCTCCAGCAGAGCCCCTTCTCCTCCACGGGAGAACCTGGCAGGAAACAGGTGCTGTGACAGAAGAGACTGCGGGGGGGGGGGGCGGACAGGTGCTTGGGTTAGGGCGAGCCAGGTGGTCGGAGTGGACTTCTCAGGGGAGATGGTCCCCACTAGCCCTAAAGGAGTCGTGTGGGAAAATGGGGAGATGGGCAGGTGGGGGGGAGCCCTGGGGCTTTGGGACAGTGTGTCACACAAGGAACTGTGCATATGTGGTGCCACATGGACTATATCTACCATGATGACACATCTGGAACATTCTGGAAACCAGAAATGTACAGATGTCCCTCTGCATGCACAGGGAAGGTTCCCGAGCCCCACATGGTCTCTTACTTATCACCTGTGCAATTCTCCTTTGTCCTTTGTCACCTCTAGATGACTTACAATACCCAACACAGTAGAAATGCCAGGCAAACGTTGTTCAGAAAATAACGATGAGAAAAACGAGGCTCAGAGTCCGGAGCACAGCTCAGCGGCAGAGCGCTGCCTGGCATGCACAGAGCCCTGAGTTCCATCTGCAATGCCCCAGAAAGGGAAAAACAACCAGAACCAGAAAAGAAAGTTTAAATATGTTCAATAAAGATGCACTTTTCCTTGAATGTTTCTGATCTGCAGTTGGTTGAATCCATGAATTCAAAATCCATGGATACAGAGACCTGGTTAGAGGTCACCTGACATGTTCTAAAGCACCCAATGGAGAGTTGAAGGTTTTACAAAGATACTGAGTAGCTTGGTTTCTCCTGTGAGGACCATGCTGGCCTCCAATACACGCAGAAGGAAAGTGATCAAGGGAGACCTTCCAGGAGCCAGGCATGGTGGCACATGCCTGTAATCCCAGTACTTGGAGGCAGAGGCAGGAGGATCACTGTGAATTTAAGGCCAGTTTGGGCTACATAGAGAGTTCAAGGCCAAGCTGAACTGCCAAGCTGAACTAAATAGCAAGATGTCTGGAAAAACAAAACAGAGCAGAACAAAACAAACAAACAAACAAACAAAAAACAACAAACAAACAAACCCCCCAAACCAAACAAAAATCTTGCGCATACTTTGATCGCATCTTGAAATTCATCCCATGCCATGCAGGTGACCCAGGACACTGGGAGCCTGCTCCTGCTCTCTAACCATGAAGTGTTTGAGGTCATCCTGTCCCTGGTCTCGACCTCTTTCCCAGCAGTAGAGGGGTCACCTGTGCCAGACACCTTTCAGGGCTCACCTGCTGTCACGGCCCCAGGTGTCTTTTAATAAGAGCAGCTGACCCCGAGCGCGCTCCCCGCGGGCCGGCACAGTGAATTTTATAGGCCACGATATTTTGGTCTTCTCCTGGCGGCATTCTTTGTTGCTGTGTCCATAAAAGCACACCATGGATGGGACCGAAGACCATGAAGGATGCTGTCCGGAGCCGCCTTTGGGAAATGCTGCTGTTTGAACAATCGGACAAAAGCAGAAGAGTGGGAGGAGAAAGAAGCCAGGGCAGCAGGGCTCGGAATTTAGAAACCTGGCTGGGTTCTCAGGACCTGATCTGGCGAGAGGAGGCAAGCCTCAGCTAAAAATAACAAGTGGCACAGCGGAGCGCAGGCCCGGAGTCTGCTCAGCAGCCGGGCAGCACATGCTCAGTGTGCACCTCTTTGGCGGAGCTGCTTTCCCCATCAGAAGGCCGGAGTGAGAAAGGGCCTGTGTTTGATGTATGAGCTTCTGCGCGCCATCGTGAGTCACCCCGGAACTAGCTGCGGGCAAAACAAAAATCTTTTGTGATTAATTAGAAAAAGTGGACAATTATGAATTGACTGCACACAGCCAGGCTAGGGTAATATAAATAGTAATGACTGTGGCGGGCCGATGAGCGAGCCGTGTTTAGATGAGATCACTGGAGGAAGGCAAAAATTTTTAAACATGAAATCTGCTGAAATAAGGTGATTTCTAATTCTGGGCAGTTTGAGGGTCTTGATCAAGATTTCCAGCTGATATCTTGCAAAGGCTGTAGGTGAGGAACCCTGGTCTGGGGTAAAACAAACTTTCTTTCTTTCTTTCTTTCTTTCTTTCTTTCTTTCTTTCTTTCTTTCTTTCTTTCTTTCTTCTTTCTTTCTTCTTTCTCTTCCTTCCCCTCTCTTTCTCTTTCTTTCAACAGAGCCCCAGATCCCTTTCTGCAGCTCTGTGAAATAAATCACTTGCCTCTTTTGCTCCCCTTCCTGCCGGCTCATAGAGTTGCCAACCGGTTATTTTGCCCTTTGGGGGCCTTAGCTTTCCTTGTGATGCTTTCAGAAGACTTAGACACAAAGAGCATTTTTATTTGGAGGCACTTGTTGGTTTAATCTTCCAGGGAGGCAGGAAGCACCATGCGAGGGCAGATTTATCGGTGGGAAGGCAGGTCTGAGTATTGCAAGGAGTTACAGGATGGATGATGCATTCGATGTGGAGAATGTAAAGCGGAAAGGTCTCCACACCATAGACTCGAGCCAAGCTTTTAATAACCGCTGGGTATTACTTTTATATTTTGGGAGCACAATTAAATCTAATTTCCTTTCTCTCCCCCTACCCTTTCCCACTGCTCCATACAGAATCAGCGCATCCTGCATGGAGGAGCAGGGAGCGTTTATTTCCTCTCCGTGGACTTCACGATGAAGCATCATGACGCTCTGACGGTGCCTGCAAATGTCAACATACAAATTTCTCCCAGTGACCATTTCTTAATCACCAGGACAAGCAAGTTATCCTTTGTCCTGGGCAGCTGGGATGATCACAGGGCCCTAAAGAGAAAAAAGAAACGACAGACAGAAAGAAAATGCCATCTCACCGCTGCTTTCTCCACCAGCGCCTGCCCCATACGGATAAAATCTCTTCCAGACCTTTGAAATTTGGTTTCTGCCAGGCAATTAACTCGTCTTCAGTGCATATTCTACATCTCCAAGTGTCTTTTCTGGGCCTCTGTTTGCACTCGCCAGAGTTCGCATTGTTTTCTATTATTATTCAAGCAGCGCCCCCTCAGTAGTAAACCCATTGACCATTCAATCAGAGCGGAGGCTGCTGCGGATAATTAAAAGTTCCCAACCTCTTGCCCCAAGGCCACGCTAGAGCCAGTCAGAGAGGAGCCAGGTCCCGGCTGCTCAGGGACCAATCGATCAGCTGATTAACCCTTCTTACTGATTGGTTAGAGCTGATTGCATCTCCCGTAAAGAAATCTGCTCTGCCCCCGGGCACAAAAGGCAGCTATACATTCAGGGTGGCTGGAGCGGCCAGCGGTCACTGTCCTCCCACAGAGTGAGGGGGCGGGGGAGAGACACCTCCCCCTGCAAGATTTTAAAGATTTTTATCTCTCTCAGCTTCTGCTTTCCCCCTGGCTTATCTGTGCTTTCATTTCTGAGAAGCATTTCAGGATTGGCAAAGAAGTTCCCAAGCCTGACCATTGCTGCTATCTAGCTCAGGACACAGAGAATAAAATGGATTCTTTCTGACAGTCGTGTCCCTAAGTGTCTCCTTGCAAAGTAGCTGGGGTCAGAAAACACTGAAGACACACTCTTAAGAAGACAGGGCCCTTTCCTGGAAGATGCCTTTTACAGTGTCTCTCTAGGGACAGGTTTTGCATTTGCTAGCTAGTACTGTAAATATTTATCTTTGGGCCTGGATAAACAATCTGTTTCCCAATGTGCTTACATTTTGGCACTGTGAATAAGAAGGAGCAGAGGCATTTACAAAAATTGCTACCTTATTATTGTCTTTGGAGGGAGGAACTGAGATGCTATCAGACAGGTGGGTGGCCTGGCCATTCCAAGCAGCTCCCCTAGTTTTCATAAAGACTCATCTCCCTGGATTTGGCAGGGGATCCCAGCCAGGGTATTCTCTGAAAACCGAGGCATGGCCTATTCCAGGCTTATCATTCTATCTGTGGCAAAGGGGAGAAAAGTTGAGTTTTGCAAAGCTGACTTTGCAAATATTATCTTTGCCACCCTCTTCAAGAAAGCCAACTCCCATTGACATCAGAAGCAGTAGATTGCACATCAAATGCTTTGAAAAAGGCAGCTGGCAGGTTGGGAAACAAATGCTTTCCAAAATGCTCATGCTTGTCCTCATTTTGGGATCCTTCGCCATGGAACTGCAAGCACAGAATATCAGGGTTCATCTCTGGGAAGTGGAACATTGTTCACCTTGTAGTGCAATGTATTATAACAGAGACCGCAGACAGCCCACTGGTGGCCTGGGGTCTGGCTTTGGGATTAGGATCTGTGGGCTCTGTGGGCTGTCACAGGCACTCTGGCTAAGGAGCTCTTTGCTTTGAGGATTTGCTCTTACAGAGGCTGAGAGCAAGCACGTGTGAAGGCCTTAAAAAGGGGACATACATTCCAGGAACCTAAGAGTGATAGTTGTATTTTCACTCGTAGAAGAACCAAAATAATGAACAGCTGTATGACTCTGGACATAAGAACATCTCAACACTCTGAGGAATTTCTCTTAACTAAACTTACCAGAACACACACACATGCACGCACACACAAAATTTATTATTTTATTTCTATTTAAATTTTGAGACAGGGATTTGCTAAGCTGCTAAATTCCCAGACTGGGCTCAAATGTACAATCTTCCTGCCTCAGCCTCCCACAATCCTCGTATTCTAGGCATGTGCAGTTGTCACCAGGCCTGGCTAAAGATTTTTTTAAAAAAATGGATTCATAGCTATTTGATCTATGCTCAAACATCTCTCTGAAATCAAAGTCAAATTTGTGAAAATCATGCCTAACCTGGGTGCCATTACAGGAAAAGAACATTTATCAGAACTTAGGATGCAGGAGGACAGCATGGATCTTGTTAATACAATCATTGCTTAATAAAAAGTTGTACAGCAGTGTCCAACTATGTAACATAGAAAATAATGCAAATACTTATTTAGAAGTAGAAGCTTACATGGTCTGGTTCGTCTTGCAAATATTATTAACATGTTCATGAGGCCCCTTAAAATTTAAAACCTTTTGAATAAAGTGCTTTGACTTGAAATAACTTTGTGCAGCATTTCTGTACACGGAAAGGTATAAAATAGATCTTGGAAGTGAAACGAGTAAGGACGAACTTTTTAATATTTCGTGGCCAGGTAAAACTGAGTGTGTTTGGGAAACTGGGTCATTCATGGTACGCAGTATAACTTTGAGTCCATGGATATTCCTTTTTGGGTTTGAGATGGTGTCGAAAGTCCTGCCTGAAAGAGTTCATCGAGGGTGATTTTTTGTATTATTTCAAAGTTCCTTTTTCATATAAAGGGAAAAGAGCATTGTATACTTTCAAGTGCAGTGTTAAACTTTATTTAAAACCAGGACAGGCTGCGAGATGCCCTGTGGCCTGGAGGAGTCCAACAAGGCATGTGGTGTTTTTTCTGCCTGCCACAAGCAAATCTCTAGGACAGTGGTGCAAACTGAGCCTCGCTGGGAAACCAGGTAGGAGTCCCTGGAGGAAAGCGCTGTAATTTGAAACTCAGATTAACCATTTTCTTTGTGGTAACACAGAGACCACAAAGTACATCTTCTCAGTCATCAGCAGGGGCAGCTTCCTTTCACGATATGTTTATTCTCTAGAGAAAGCTGATAAAAATCACCAACTCTATGTGCCATGTTCAGTGAATGGGACTGATTTTCCTTGAGTGATGGCTGCTTATGAAACATTTTGGATACTGCCTAGAAATGACCCCAAGTCCAGCAACTTGGATTTTTCAAATATGAGAAATACTTAGAAGTTCAGTTTGCCCCCCTTTTGTTCTCTTTTTGGAAAGTTTTTCTAAAGTACCCAAGAGAGGATGCCACAATCATGTCAACTTACTATCAAAGTTTACGAAGAAATCTGTGAAACAAAATACACTTACTAGCTCATCTTTTCCAGTACACCTTCATGCTCCGATCAGTTAATTCTGGGGAAAAGAAAAGCAAGTGGCCGCCAGATTGGGTTTTTCAGAGGACGACATGCCACTCCGACATCTAATGAAATGACACAAATGTATATATATATATTTTTTTTTCAAAGCCCAAATTATGGGACATTACATTTTAAAAAATGCACCCTGTGTACGAATTTTCTTTTAGACAGACTAGAATGCTCTTTGGTTTTTGCTGTCTCAGTCTGCTTAGGAATTCCTAATGAGTAAACGATAGTGTTTAAAGGTAAAATATAGTTATGGGTCTTAAATGTGGGCTACATTTAACAACCGTATATTGATTTCTTCTTGTAATTTTATTTCCGTGAACATTTCTGGTTTCTTAATTAGTAGCCTTTTAGTAGAAGGAGATTTAGCATTCTCCTTATCGGAGGATTTGGCTTCTCTGGGGACAGAAAGCTTCAGCCGGTTACGCCTGTGCAGACACACGGAGACTCCCTCTGCCTTCCCTCCTCGCTGCCAATACAATTAAGACAAAATAGCATTGGGGAGCCTGGTGACAAAACTCAACAACTCCACTGGCACAGTCACCCTGTAACGGGAAGGACTGTTTACCCCATGTTCCTTATTAAACCGAAGTATTTTATTTAATGAGCATGACTCACGCAAGGTGTTCCCATAAATCATCGGCTGGTTTACAAACTCAATAACTAGGCTTCCTGCTATAACTAGGCTGTGCACACCTTAAATTATTAACACGCCAGGGCCTTCAGGCAGAGCTTTGATGATGATGATATAAACACTGTGAAGACAAGGTGCTCGCTCAGCAAAAGATTATTGACTCTAATTACCATTTACCACAGGAAAAAGAAAAGACAATAAAATATGAGGGAGAATTTAAATCTGAGATTTAATTTTATGAGAGCTTTAAAGACCATCCCCCGCCCCCTGATTTTTTTGCCTTTCTTTTTCTTTCCTGTTTCCTTCTTGTTTGCTGCAGCTAGCCCAGCCTTGCCGGGTTCACTGACGACCCACCGGTGGCTGGCTCACCTTACAAGAATGGAACACAGGAGCCTCTGCAGCGGGCATTATGCACAGTCTTTGAAACGGAATGGAAAGGGCCAGGGGGGAGAGAAAATGATAATCCACTGGAGGTGGGGGGAAATCCCAGCTTTAATTGTTTTCATGGATCTACTCAATAAAAAGGTTAAAGGACTAATATGTCCGGCTGCAGTCATTTTGGTTAGTAAACTAGAACTTTGGGTCAGCTTTTTAAAAGGAGCCACTGGGTCTTATGATGTGCTTAGGTTTTACTGTGTCCTCATTACACATTTGTTGGAAGGATGCAGGGAAGTTAAAATGAGAGAGGCCTAATGATAAGCGAGCTTATTAAAAAATGAAAACCTGGCAAAATGACACATGGTGTGTAGACCCATGAGTAATACGTTTCCTTCCTGTGTGTTTGGAAGCTGGAGAAAAGGAGGGGGAAGAGGGGGGAAGGGGGAGGAGTAGGGAGAGGAGGAGGAGGAGCAGGAGGAGAAGGAGGAGGGAGGGGAGGAGAAGGAGGAAGAGGAGGAGAGGGAGGGGGAGAGGAGGGGAGGGGGAGGGGAGGGGAGGGGCGAGGCGGGATGAGAATGGGAGGAGCAGGAACCAGGGGGAGTCTGCCTAGGACTGAAGGAAGGTGGAGAAAAGAGGCTCCGTTTAGCTTCCTGCAGTCTGGGGCCTTTGGTCTGTCTTCCCCTGTGGTTTTGTATATTTCTCATCTCAAGGGCTCACTAGCTGTTCTGGTCACTGTCTCCTTAGGCACAGTTGTTGGTTCTCATTTCCCTTTTAAAACAACCCCAAGTTGTCACTTTGAATTTATTTATGGAATCCTGTTGGAGTTGGAAAGCACTTGGAAAATGATCAAGGCCTTCCTTCTGCGGCAGGGACCGTTTCATCCTTGAAAGTCAGGGGCTGTGTCCAATCACACCCCACCCCGGGTCTGTGGTGACCTCAAACCAGCCTCTCACTATGCCAGGCAGTGGTGTCCACTGGGACTTAGCAGAGAGTCACAGAAAGGCAGTCAGGGATTGGAAACTGAAAGAGATGGCACCGATTACCACCTATCTCTGCCCTGGGGATATTAAGGCAGGTGTGATTGTCCAATGAAACTGTTAAAATAGAGCCAGAGCACGAGGGAGGGGAGACCTGTAATAGATATCTGCAGACTTTCTCTTTTCTTTTGGAAAGCTTTCTTAGGATTTTAGAAGCACGTAAGATTTGGACTGAAGGCCAGATTCAAGGACGTCAGAGTCAGTTCCCAATTCTCTTTTCTCCAGTGCTTCTTGGAGGTCACTTACCGCTCCCACCCACCCATCAAAGCATTCTTGGGTTGCCGTGGGACAGTGGATGGAGAACCAGTCCTGGTCCTAGGAGCCTCATCCCAGATCCTGACATCTCCCAGAGCAGTTCCTAGGAGACAAATGTCATGCCCTCTTTCCTATTTGTATGGAACCAAAGGTGTGCACACAACACCTGTCAGTATGCTGAGTGACATACTGACACTATGAATGGAAACAAAGACGTTACCCACTGTGGACCCTGTGACCACTGCAGGTGCTTCTCAGGGGCCACGGTCCGGCCAACTCCCAGCTGGGGTTATTTTTGTATAATCCTACCTGAGACTTCCAAAAACCGTCATCAAATAGTCTTATTTTTCTATTGGCAGTGGAAATAAAATGTAATTTTGCCCCTTTTCATGGAATAATGTTACAACATTATTCATTTTACCAGTTGTATTTAACCACATGTAAATATTAAGAGAAATAATGTGGCAGATATACAACCTTAAAAAAATAGGTTTTTTTTTTTTCAGATGGCTAAGTGAGCAGACATGATTACTTTGTGGGAGACCATGTGGCATAAAAATATTAGGGCAGAAGACCTAGAATAACTTGCGTACAGCTCTCTCTCTTTCTCTCTCTCTCTCATTAACTCCCTTCCCCAGGTTAGACTGATGAGGGCTCCAGGCCCAGCCGACTCCTGGCAGCAAGGCCAGGCAAGCCATCAGCCAGCTCTGCCCTAGGCCATCTCTCCCCAAAGAGCCCAGATGCTTGGGCTCAGGAATCACCTGTGTCACTCACCCTGTGGGACCCTGAAAAGCAGGAAAACAGGCTCCATGGTGGCCCTTTGCATGACAATTAGCCTAGGGCAAAGAGCATGAAAGGGTCTTGATGTGTAAATTTTGCACTTTACAATCAACATTGCACACTAACATTTTATATGGATGCACACTCATGCATTTATGGACTGTTTGTATTTATTTATTGATTTATTGGCAATACTGGGAAGTGAACTCAGCGCCTCTGTGCTGAGCTATATCCCCAGAACTTTTAGTTTGGTTGCTTGTTTGTATTTATGTGTATGTAGGTGTGCTTGAATGTTTTTCTTCTCTTCTCTTCTCTTCTCTTCTCTTCTCTTCTCTTCTCTTCTCTTCTCTTCTCTTCTCTTTTTGTCTTTCTTCTTTCTTTCTTTCTTTCTTTCTTTCTTTCTTTCTTTCTTTCTTTCTTTCTTTCTTTTTCTTCTTTCTTTTGATAGGGTGTCACCATGTAGTCCAGGCTGGCCTCAAACGCACAGCAACCCTCCTGCCTCAGTTCCAAGTGCTATGATTACAGGCATGAGCCACCAACCACATCCAGATTTTATTTTGTATTTTGAGATAGGATCTCCTGAAGTCACTGCGTGCTCTCAGTCCTCCTGCTTCGGCCTCCTGTGTGCTGAGACTGCAGGCGTGCGCCACCACGCATAGCTCACACTGCTCTCTCTGCAGCAGCAGCTGTTGCACAATCCAGCGTTGTTTTGTTACCTTCATCACTGTTTTTCTTTCAGATTTTTTTTTTTTTTTTTGGTACCGGGGATCGAACTCACGACCTTGTGCTTGTACTTGCTGCATGCCAGGCAGGAGCTTATGCCCCTGAGCTAAATCCCCAGCCCTCTTTCTTTGTTTTTGAAGGTGCTGGGGGTGGAACCCAGGGGCTCAGGCACCTTGGGGCCTTCTCTGCCTCTGAGATGCACCCCACCTCTATTCCATGTTTATTTCAAAAGCAGCTTGCGTAGTGCTGCTCTGGGCAGGTGTACGCCAATAATCTTACAGGAATATAAAATTGTGGTCTTTCTCTATATTCTGAGTTTTCCTTTAACTTTAAAAAAAATAATGAGGCAAGTCAAATACATCCAACATAAGACAAATACAGTGCAGAGTAATGAACCCCTCTGGACCATTAGCAATTCTAGCTTGCTCTACTGTATCCCTAACGCACTTACCCTCACTTTCTCCCTGTTATTTTCCAGGCAAATCTCAGCCATTGCCTCATTTTACCTGTTTACATTTTTCTTACATTCTGTTTTTAAAAATGGTGATGGAATTTAATAATCAATTTGTCACTCGAACCATTTTGTTTCATAATATTTCAGCGCTGTATGTGGATCCCAGGGCCCTGGGCATGCTAAAGCATGCAGTCCACCCTTGAGCCCCTACTTGAACTGTTTTAAAGTTTGCTATGCAGTAGCAGTAGGAGCATTCACATTGCTGAGCCTCCATCACTGTCTACCGGCAGAAGTCTTCCCTCTTGCAGCACTGGAACTCTGTACCAACAGTGACTTCCCTTTCCCCCCTTCTCCTGGGTCCTGGCAACCAGCATTGTCTTCCTGTCTGTGATGGTGACTACCAGAGTCAGAAGCTAGTGCCTCACACGAACATGACCACACGATATTCAGCCTTTCATGCCTAGCTTATTCCACTTAGTGTAATGTAGGCACAGTTACCCACGAGATAGCTACTGGAGGAATTGCCTTCTTTTTTTTTTAAGGCTCTGTGTTTGGTTCACCCCTGTTGGTTCTTTTTCCAAGAAAACACAGACTATTTAGACTCTCGGGCAAATATCTCCTCCCTGGTAGTATTTTTCATATTTGACCTGTTTGGGTAGTATTAAAGAATGAGTTTGGGGAAGACTCTTTCCTTCTGCCAAAGCCATGGGTCATGGTGGGAAGAAATGTTGGTGAGTTCTGCGTCTTCAGGAGATTCAAAAATCACAGAAATGGTGCACTTAGCTTGCATGTGTTCTTCTGCTAAAATCTGTATCTGCCTGCTCATGTGTCTACTCTGAGTCCCCCATATGATTTAATAAATGTATTGAAATCAGATACCTTAGCAATAAGGCCATTCCTTGATATCCAAGGGTGACACCAAAATATGTAGCTACTCAGACGCCTCATGTTAAATAGGACAGTATTTGTATAACTTAACACATCTTTCCATATCCTTTAAATCTTCCTTAGATTGCATATGATAACTAATACAATGTAACTGCAGTGTAAATAATTGCTATATTGTCTTATTTAGGGACTAATGATAAGCAGAAAAAGTCTGTACGAGTCCAGAACAGATGCAATTTTTTCAGGAGTATTTTTTAGTTTGTGGAATCCCTGCATGCAGGATGGTGTACAGGGAGGACTGCTCAAAGTCAGCTCTATGCCTCCTGAGGAAGTAAGGACAGACAGACTGGGGATTTCGGTGTGCACGATGATACTGGCACAGAGTCACACACCTATTTCTCAGGAACTCCAAGACCTTTTGGAATCAGCTCGTTTTCAAAACATTTCCAAGACATTGTGAAACATGCAGTGCTTTCCCCACGCAATAAACAACTGAGGCGTAGATCAGCAAAATTAACTGACAACTGAAAAGAGGCAAAAGGAGACACACCAGGACCTCCCTTTCATCTCTGCAGTTGTCGCACTGGCTGCCTTAATGCTCTACCCTGAGCCACAGTCTTGTCATTAGTGCTAAGGCAGAGTAAAAAAGCTGGGGGGCGGAGCTCATGGTTTCTTGTTTGTTGAAGGGGAAATAATGCATTGACCTAGGAGACACAGCAGAACCAAGCAGTCCGCAGTGTCCTGGTGCCCTCGGGGCCCTGACCAGCCGTCAGTCCTGGAGGGAGGAGGGGTCAATCTGCTGATCTGCTGACCCCCCCAAATAGGGACTGATACTCTCTGCCTTCCTTCCCCTGGGCCCCAGATGCCGTGGTGCTGATGCTAGGAACTGACCTCAGGCTTAACCCTTGTCTTGTAGGTGGTGATACCCTGGGCCAGGCCTTCCGTCCTCTTTCTGTCCCAGCCTCTGACCACACTATCTTTATCTTCTTTCCTTCTGGGTAAACAGAAAAGTAAACGATTACAGCAGATACGGAGAGCAGTAATAACACTCCACACTACGCCTCCTCTCTGCACCTGAGTGCTATGTGGGCACACAAGCCCTTTCTCTTTCCTGTCTGCTGCAAACCTGCCCACTGCCAAGTCATCTCCTCCGTAAAGCTTCTTGTCTGACCCACTTATCCGTCCCCTAGTCATCTGCCTGCTTGTGGTTGTCATTTCCAGTTGCCTTTTGTGTTTCTTTTCAATCTGCTGCTCTGATGAGTCACAATGGCACCCCCAACTTGGTGGTCACTTCCTTTGAAACTTACTTGTGTCACTTAGCACGGGGTGGGCAGTCAGGACATTTGTCAAGTGCTGTTCACGGAAAGACAAATGAGAGGACAATAACTTTAATCTAAGCACATGGCTCACACAGACAGAGGGAGTAAGATGAAAAAGCAGGCTTTGCTTTTCCCTGTTACCATCCCACTGTCCCGCCCCAGAAGAAAGCAAGTCAGGACTGCCGTGAACACTGGCCAGTGTGGAATGACGGTCCATGCTCCTCTGAGGGCATCAGATGGAAAGCTGTAAGTTCTGGTCATATCCTCTGCAGCTGCTTACCTGGAACACTCAGGGGTTGACCAGATAGATGAATGTGTGGTTATTTGGTTTTGATTGTCTATATCTAACTTTGTAGAGAAGCAACACCTCCCCTTTGGTCTCTTTGAATGCCAATGGGTTTCCTTCTCTCTCTCTCTTTCCCTTTCTTTCTTTCTTTCTTTCTTTCTTTCTTTCTTTCTTTCTTTCTTTCTTTCTTTCTTGTCTTTCTTCTTTCTTTTATTTTAAAAAGAAAAAAGAATGAAAACTATGATAAAGAATTTCAAAACAAGATAATGAGATTAACAACCATTAATATATTGTGTATTGTTATCTTCAAAGTAGTTGCTCAGATTAAAAGGTATAGGTATGAAAAATTGGGCCAGTGGTTTTCATAAAAAGGGCTTAGAACACTGGCAGAAGTTGCCTGGCATCAGTAGCTGTGATAGTTGTTTAAGATAGCTGACAACCTACCAATCTTATATGTTAAATGTCTTGCTGAAACATGCGAAGCAGGCCATAAAATGGAGCCATGATAAGTAGGTTTTTTTTATATTGGCAGAAAAGCTTAATCTGAATGCAGTAGCACATAAAACATTTCTGTAATGAGGAATTCATAACTTAAAAATAATGCTTTTGTAACTCTGGACCTCTTGGGGGAAAAAATAAAATGAGTCATTAAGTCCATGAAAGACAATACAGATATTCAGCTTTAGATGTATTCACCAGATAGGCTCTTTTCTCTGTGATAAGATTCTTTTCCTTGATTAGAAGAGTGTAGTCATTTGACTGCAGAAGATTGTATTACACCGAATAGCAGGAGTCATCCGTCACCTGTTTCCCTGTGTTTATGCATGAAAATAGTGTTTGTCTTTTTGCAAGATATTTCAGGCTCTTATCTAATCTTCTACCTAGGGATATGCAGAGACTGTGGAGCTGCAAGGATAAAATTTGTTTGTTGGAACCTCAGGCTGATTATTGGCTTGTGAAAGCAAAGAAAGACAGAAATGCTGACTCCCACCCTCCCTCTGCTAGGTAACATTTATGGGGATTAACTACATTATTCAATGTATTTCTTAAGAATTAAATTAATTATAATGCATTTGGATTCCCTGAGCATTCTCACAATTAATTTGTGCTATTGAGTTATCAAATATCCCTTTCTTAAGGGATTAGCTCATTTCTTATGTTTTACACCGGTGTCCCAAGAAGTAATTTTTGGACTGAAAAAAAAAATTGGACGCTTATTCCAAAGATTTGTTTTTAATCTCCAAAGGAATTCTTGGAACACTGGAATAAAACAGTACCACAGTGACTAATCCCTTAAGTAGGGATATCTGATCACCCAATAACACAAATTAGTAAAATTAGTGAGCCAAAGAAACGCTCTCCTTTTCTCACCTGCTTTTGGTATGCTGAGCTCCAAGACAGTTCCGATACCAAATATATGATTCCTGGTTCCCTGTGCACCTTTCAACTCAATTTTTAAAACTGTGTATTTAAATAATCTGTTTCAGATAAATCAGATATCCTAGAAAATACCTGCAATTCTTAAAATATCTCAGTTTAAGGTTTAAAAAATTCTTTCCACGATGTTGTGTAATTTCCTCTGCAAGATCAATCCCATCCCATTCCACGAGTGATTGCTATATGACGAAAGTGTGTATGTAGTACACAGGGGTTAGGCAATGCATTATGCAAGGTGGTGACATGTTTAACATAAATGGCAAGATTGTTAATCCTTTTAAGATGCTGGGTCCATGTATTAAGGACTATAAGGCAATACAATGCTAGATAAACTGTATACCCACACTTATCTACTAAAGGTTATCTAATCAAGGCCTCTATTGCTTGTCAAAGTTAGAGAGTAAAATATAAGTCCTGTGATGTCATTGGTAAGAAATTGTTCATAGCTGAGCAAATGCAATTATTTATAAAGCACAAAACAAAACCTAGGGAGATTTTGCTTGTAATATCTTCCCGGCAGGTTCAGAATATATAAAATAAATGTTTTAGGTCAGAGTGGAGAAACCTTGGTTTACATTCGGGAATTTACAGTGCTAATTGAAAGTGAGCCTAAACTATTATAAAATAAAAAATAAATTTAAATATGTCAATAAAACATCCCCTACTTGGTAAATTTGCATCTATTTAACTTTTTTAAATGAACTATATACTTTTTGGTAAAATTATAGATAGAATTTTTTAAAGAACAGCTGTCTTTTCTTGCTTGATACAGTGAAAGATTATCTAAGTGCATGAAGGAGAAAAGAACCTTTACTTTTTCACTATTTTTTACTGGGTGGTATTCCAAAGGATAACCAACCCACTGTGCACTGGCTGCCATCACATACAGGTGAGCTGGCTGTGTGTGTAAATAGATTTTTATAATGTGGGGCCATGAAAACTTCTTAAGGGTCTTTTTTTCTGTTTTATGATACTTTTTTTCAGTATTCTTTTTTTCTCATCCAGCAACTAGAGGAGCAACTGCTTAGAAGTAGTAAATCTGGTAACGGATTCACAGCCCTAGGGAGGCTCGGATTTCAGCCCCTGGCCAGGGTGAGCCACCGCGCATTTGTCCAACAAGTGTCTTAGTAAAGGTTTCCTGAATGTCAGGCACTGTTGGGGTGCACCTGAGACCCATCTGTGAGTGACAGAGATAAATGACTCCTGGCCCCGTGGAGCTGGGGTGCCAGTGGGGGCAATGGATTGCCAACAGTGGACAGGATACGAGGTGTGCTGGCAGGGACAAGACTGATGGGGAAAATGTGGGGCAAGGGGAGGGGGAGGGAAAGGGTCAGAGGGCACGGGGGTGGGGGGCAAGCTATAATTTTTAAATAGGACTAAGGTGCAAGGCCTTGGAGAGAGGGTGATGTTTAGGCAGAGGCGTGACACAAACGAGAGATTAATCTGAGGGATCTGCAGAAAGGTTACTCCAGGCAGGGGTGGCGAGTGCCAGTGCCAGCTGTTTGGGGAGTAGGGTGCAGCTTAGTTGCTCTCTCTGGCAAGCCCATGTCTCACTCGGTGGCCCATGATTGGAGCTGTGTGAGCCAGGGGGAAAGCAGGAGGATGTGGGTTCAAAAAGGCAAGGAACCAGAGCAGGAAGGCCTCCTGAGCGCTGGGTGGATGGAGGGTGGGAGTGTGCGCTGCCGGGTCTCTGAGCCTGGTAGTTGCCCTTTCGGGAACAGAGACTTCGCACACCCACAGTGAACCGGGGTCCATGCCTTGCTATTGTTTTGTCTCTCTCTTTTTTTTTTTTCCATATAGTTTTCCCTCTTACTCACGTGTTCTTCCTTGCACATGGCAGGGTCTTCTAGGCAGCAAGGAAGAGAGTCACGCTGGTTACTGAGTCAGTAGTGGCATTACAAGCATGGATGGGGGTGTGGACACTGCAGAGGGCGAGTGCTCGGCCTTCAGATGGGCACCCTGGAAGTTTTCAAAGCTGAACTGTGAAACCAAAGCTCATCTGTGACCTAGAGGGCCGGGCTACCTGGCGGTGACTGCTTTTTTTCCTCTTGTACTGTGAATGGCAGCCAGGGGCCCTTGACCACAGAGCTACAGCACAGCCTTCTGCCCTTTTTCTGAGACAGGATCTCACTTGTAGTCCAGGCTGGCCTTGAACTTGTGACCCCCCTGCCTTTGCCTCCCGTGTGCTGGGATTACAGGTGTGCACCACTGCACCTGGTTTGGGGTGACACTTTAACTGCTGCTGGAAGGACCTGGAAAGTGGGATGAGCTAGTCTCAGCTCTGCACCTGTCAGGCTTGCAGAGAGCTGCCTTTGACAGGGCCACGGTTAGGCCCTAGGGGGCCATCACGCCATTTAGGAAAGGCAGCTCTCTTCTGGGCCATCCCTTCCTTGAGCCAGTGCTCTTGGCCTGGTAGGTAGTGGGCAAGCTGTGTTTCCATGGCTGCTGGTCCCTGTAACTACAGATTCGTGTGCAGTGCCCAATCCAAACATCTCGTTTTTTAAGACAGAGCACAGCTCTAACAAAACTGCAGTTTATTTCCCTTTTGGCAGGTGGTACGTGTTCCTCTATGCTTGGTTGATTGTGTACTTTGGTGACTCAGCTACTTTCTTTCTCCCAGCTTTTCTCTTTCCTGTCAGCGTGGATTTAGTAATCCTCTCTTGGTGTCTTTCATTCAGACTGCCTGAAAGAGAATTTGCTGTTGGGTCAGTCACCTGCTGGTGGAAGCGGTGATCCAGGCCTGCTTGTTAGCTCTATGTGAGTCAGAAACCTGGTCCCAAACCAATAGGCCCTGTCTGGGGCATGACTGTTGCAAACCTGGTAGGAACACACCCACCGAATGCCATGGTGAACAGTGTGATCTTTGGAGGCGCTGTTGTGTTGGGAGTTATACCCTGGGCACAGTGAGTTGATTTATAGGAAAACACACAATAGTGTTATATTAGCGTTTTCTTTGACAACCTGGCAAAGAAACCAAAATAGCATTTTTATTTACCAGAGGAGGAGATTTAAATGATCAAATGCAGAAGGAATGGCATTTTTGGGTCATGCCCAGTCCTGGTTTCCTTAGTCATCCTACTCCTTCTTAATCCCAGCATCCAGGCAATGGTCTAGCACTTCACTGTCTAGATTTGTGTGTTTCTGTCTCTCAGTGCCTGCTATCAATCACATGCTCTTATCATGTGTCGCTACGTCAACGAGGACATGTCTCTCTCTTCAGGCCATCCCTGCATGGCCTCCACCAGAATGATATTTTTCAGAAAACAGGTCTGACCCTAGATCACATTACTCTGGCTTACCCTGTCCATCCAGCAAACTTTCCATGATTTTATTCCTTCTTGGTGTTTGAGAACTATCCCTGCCACTCTCTTGAATCTTGGATAATACTGTACATTTCCTTTTCCTTTCTCTTTTTCAAATTCAGCCCCAGTACACACAGTTTTTTCAGCTTCTAAGCCTTTTCAGATGATGGAAAGCCTTTTCTCCTTTCCTTCCTCTGCTCAACCCCTGCTTGACATGAAGGCCAAAGACTTTGGGAGCTGTCCTCACTTCATGGGCGGAGTTAGGGTCCCTCCTCTGGATGCTCTTAAGGTCCAGTGATGGAAACAGTGAGCCCTGTCATCATTCTTGATCCCTATGCCTGTTGTACTGTGGGCTTCTGGAGGCCAGCGACTCCAAAACCTCATCTCTTCCAGGCCTCTCGGCGCCCCGATGCCACAGAACACTCTGAGTTCAATAGTTTTCAACTGAGCTGAACTTGCTCTTCAGCACTGGACACTGAGCTCTTTGGGGTGAAGTTTACTCTGCTCCGCACTCCGCCCCACACTCTCTATTTTGGGAAAGGAGGACAATATTCCTTCTTTTCTCTGTCCTATATTTTACACTACCAATTCTGGTCTTCAAAGCTGTCCTTTGTGTTGATTTCAAACTATGATCTGATGACTGAGAATTGCTGGGATCCCAGAAAGTCTAGACATGTGGCTGGGTTATTTAGGGTGCTGCAGTCTCTGAGTAGATTTGATTTAACTTCTTAGACATTGATTGTGCTTTGGCTTTTTGGAAGAGTTGAATTAGAAAGGGTTCACATTGCTGAAGGGCAGTCCAGTTTGTGAGATTTAGGGGACTTTGGGTGGCTTTCAGGCCAGGCAGAAGGGTCCCTATTTATAGTATATTGAGCACTGATTTCTTCTCAGGAATGGACAGTCACCAGCGAGAAGGGAATTGTTTCTTTTCTCTTGCTGGTTGTGTGTTTCATTAGATCTCACAGGCTAGGAAAAACTGATTTGTCACATCATGGATTATACAAACCTTTGAGTTCCCTGCTTTCTTCTTTCCCTCCAGTAGCCAAATTCTCTCATATACCAACACTCTGAGGTGTCCATAAGGTTTCTTCTATAGCTTAATTGAATGACCTCCTACCACAGGAGCTGATGAGCTATGTGGGCTTATTAAGACTGTTTCTGTCTTTTCCATATCTCTTAAGAAAACATTCTGCCAGTGCGTCACCACTTTAAGATGCCCATTTGTTATCTTACTTTAAGCAGTCTCTACATTATAATTTAGCAGCATAATGGAATCCCTATTCTACTTGACAAACACTGTGGTGCAAATGATTTAATTTACTAGCTTAAGCATTTGTCTACATATTATTGTACTGATCAGTCATTGCACAGTAAAATCACTCATCCTTAATGTAATGATTCGGTATCCCTACAGAGAATTCCAGTCATCAGAATGTCATTAGATACAGTAAAAAATGAAAATTACTATTACACAGCAGTAAACACTATTAACTGTTAGTTAAAATAGCATTTAATTTAGCCGGGCAAGAGTTTACAAATTTCCACAGTTTACTTGGTCCTCGAATAATTGTCACCACAAAAGCTAATGACACTTCTGCCAATGAAAAGACAGAACAAGCGAAGACCAATGATGAACTTGTGTCTTCCTACGACAGATGCCATGTTGTGACAGTGCAGATTGCTTGGCTCTCTGGGGCATTTCATTGGTCAGGAAAGGAAGCCTAATACCCTGGAATAAGGGAGAAGACGGAAGAGTGTGTGTCTCCAACATGTAGAGGAGCATCCGGGTCCTCAGTAAGGGAGAAAATGATTTCTCCCAATGCTTTTCTTTCTCTCCACCAGCTCTGCCTTGCAATCTTGTGTTCTGCTGCGATGCTGATAAACTGGGGCTCCCATATATTCCTTCCCAGTGTCCCTGGCTGGGTGGCCCCCATCTGGTCAAAGAAGTACAGGGCTGGTTGGAAAGTATGCATGAATGCACAAGTATTGCCAACTCCAGGCTTACAAACAGCATCAGTTTAAGTTAGAAAACATGCACGTGCCTGTAAGTGTCCTTTCTCTGTTGCAACCTGAGTCCTGCGTTCCCCAGATTTAAATAAAAGCAGCAACAACATCTATGATGCCTGTAAATGCGTGCATGCTGTGGGTGACTTGTCTTCAGCTGAGCCTTTGTGATTCACTTCCTGGTTTATCCCATCACTACAGATTACTGACTTTGAGTTCAGTGCCCAAAATGTTGAACTTGAATATGGAAAGGGACATGAGGGACCCTTCCCTACAGGCAGAAGGCAATAAGAACAAAATAACGGACAGCACCACTTTCTGCTCTGCTTATGCTTCTAATTTGACAGGCAAAATGACTGTGGCAAAGGACTGGTCCTAGTAAGACCGTGATAGATGATCCTGAAGGCGGGCGGCAGTAAATGGCAATGCTAAATCAATAAAGTGGCAGGCATGTGGCAGGATGTCTGTTCCTAAAAAGGGTCACCAGTTTGCAAAATGGTGTCTGCCAGCCAATTTTCATCAGAAATATGTAATAAAGAATTGCTCAGAAATGGATTTTTTTTTTCAGTACTGGGAATTGATCCTAAGGCCTTCATGTTGAGCTATAGTCTCTGCCCTTTCAAAAATTTTTAAATTTTTGAGACAAGGCCTCATTAAGTTACTAAGTTGCTGGGGCTGGGCTTGAACTGGGGATCCTTTTGCCTCGGCCTCCCAGGGTTCTGGGGTTATAGGCACATACCACTGTACTCTTCTGGAAATGGGTTCTTTATACATGGCGCACTACAGAGTGGATATACTCCAAGTAGCATGCTGTATGTAAGGGGATGCAAATGTCCTCGCTGAGGCGGCAGTACAGGGACCTGGCTGTGCACACTTGGTCCTGATACCACCTGTTATTCGTGGACCACATTATGGTGGGTCACGAGATGGTATCATTTAGAAGGCACCAAAAGTTAACTAATAAATGTTACTGCCACTCAGTGAGAAGAAAGGGAACACACATGTGCTACCCTCATTGGACTCAGGATCACCTGTCTTTAGTTTTCAAACTGCATGTGATTCACTGTGGGGTGTCACAGTCCTTTGGTCCCTGCTATGGTCAGGAAAGGAAGTGTGTCACTGTCCCACCTTACTCTTGGTGTGTGCGGGTAGGTGTGTATGTGTGACAGTGTGTATGCGTGACTGTGTGTGTTTTGTAGAGTGAGAGTGCTCAGCTTCCATATGTGTCCCCTAAAAGGGCCTTTGATGAATTTCTGACCTGTGACTTATGAAATCCCTTTGCTGCCATATGCTACCCTGGGATATGCCCCAAATCCTCATCAAAAGGAGCCAGACGCAGGGATTCAGTCTAGGACCCAGTTCCACATATCAAACGATAGGAAATGGATTGAAAATAAAGAGCCCTTGAAACACACCAACCTCTTAATCCTTACTAATTGGTTTTTCACTGAAATATATGAACTACTTGGGCTCTAGTGTTGATTTAGGTTGGAAAGAGTGTTAGATAACAAAGCATTACATATATTATAATAAGCATTGTATAAAAATATATTAGAAAGCCTTTAAATGTGTTATTTAATATAAATATATCATTTATATAACTTCCAAAATAGTTTATTACTTGAAAGAATAAATATATAAATGCCACAGAAAGTTGAAAGTACTACATGACAGTAAGATATTGCAATTATGTTTTCATTGTTAAAAAGTGTTACTTTATAATATGAATGTGTAGACAGATTAAAAATATACATTTTTGGGGTGGGAGGTGGGACAGGGTCTCCCAGTCTGGCCTTGAACTTGTGACCCTCTTGCCTCAGCCCCCGGTGCTGGGATACAGGCGTCACACTCTTTTGACCCCACTTTGCCTTTCCTTGCTTTATCTCATAATTTCCAGCTGGAGTTCATGGCTCTGGCCAGCTTCCTTTTGTGACAGTCTCAGTAGCTTAGCGTGGGTCTTCCTGCCCCAATGTCCATGAAGTCATGCAGTTAAGAGCCCTTCCTTTTTGCTTTTCCAAGTCTCACTCATCACGGAGGGCTTCAGTGTCTCCTCCCTCAGAAACCTTTTCTTGTTCACTAATTCATTTCACCAGTATTTACTGACCTCTGTGATGTGCTCAGCTCTGGGGTAGATGCAAAGATGAACAGGCCCAGGACTTCTCCCCCAGGCGCGGACAGCCAATGTTAGTTACCATGTTCACCGTGCGGCTGCTGGAGTGGTGCAAATGGCTCTAAAGATATTAGCTCATATGATCTTTAAAATACACTTAGGAGACAGGTACCATTTTATTATCTTTATAAATTGAGGGCGTAGAGATTGAGTGACTTGCCTTTGGTGACAGTTGCTCAGTTGTAGAACAGTGACTTGAGAACTGGCATTCTATGGAAAAAAGCAAGATGAATGTTGACAAATGCATTCGTCTGGGTTTCAGAATGAACATGTCAGGTGGTTGAGAGCTGCTTTTCAAAAAATATTCTTATTGGTACGTGTTTGCAATCCATGATGGATATATTCACTGTGGGTCACTGGCTCTTTATGTCCACTTTCTCTTTCTCTTCTGTTCTGCCTCTCTGCATCCCCAAATTCCTTTCCCGTCTCCACACAATCTGTCTCCCTGTTTGTCTCCTGTCATCTCTCTTATTTTGCTCTTTAAGTTACTTATACTTTGGGTTTTCCACGGAGTCTGTTTTTTCTTGTGACCAGGGAGCCGGCTCATGTGCACCTGTGCTGGCTGGAACTTGAAGACTAAAAGGGGCAGAACAGGACTGTGGCTCAGCTCACAGTTGGCAGGAGACATAAGTTCGAACCCCAGATCCTCCCTCATTTGCTATGTACACTTGGGCTGATTAATTAATCTTTTCCATGTCTCGGTTTCCCATGCATGAAGCATGGAGAGGGATGACAGTCACCCTAATGATCTTTATTTATAGTGCGGATTAAATTAGGAGAGCTCTACAGTAAACACACACAATAAAAATGTGATCCGAGTGTCAGTTCTTAATATTATGGCAGAGACAGAATTATCAAAACTCTCATTTCTGTATGTAACCATTTTCTTCTCAAAGCCTTAAGGAATTGAAATATCCTATGCTGGAATACCCTCTTGAACATGTCTGATAAATATGCCACGGTCACACGGCTCACTTCTGTTTTTAACCACAACACAAACTCATTGAACTGTCTTTTCCTATTTGATGCTCCATCAGTTGACTATCTTACACGATTATCATACAGACATGATTTCCTCGGAGGACATCTGCGACAGGCTGGAAGATCTGTTCCCAGCACTTTCACCACTTGATTAGAAACTTAGCCTTAGAAGATAGACTTCTCCCATGGCTTCTGCGATCCTGGTTCTACTGAACCAACCAGTCTCGCGCATGGCTGTCTCCATAGTGACAGTGCAGAGGAGTTAGTGATTTTATTAGTGTAGCATGGGGTTAGGTTTTAAATCAGCAAATTCTTGGGGGTAATTTGTAAAGCTGGACCCAAACTTTCTGGGTATATCTAGCGAAGATTGGTCTTTGGAAGAAGTGACTCACTTCTAGAGGTGTAAACAATCCTCATTCACTTTTTCTCCTTTTTCAGGTTCTTCTCCATTTCTGTCGCCTCCAGGTAAATAAACACAATCATGTTTTCAGTATTCATGACTCCAGGATTTCTTTACAAGGACATTGTGTTCCTTGCTGTTTCCAGGAGCTTGGTATCAGGTGAATCTATCTTGGGCTTTTTCCTACTCAGCTGGCACATCCAGAAGTATCTATGTGTCCTTGCTGTAATTCTACTCCACAACACAGTGGAGTAGAATTACACTCCACAAAGTTTGGCAGCATAGACTCTGGGGACAGTATTATAGTGAGTACATTTGATCTCTAGTCTGCACACATCCTGAAATGTCCCAGTCATTACTTTATTCATTTTACTCTCTGTTGATGCTTGGTTTTCTTTCCTAATAAGGATAGTTTTTCCAGACAGCACCCTTGCTATTTGGCATTTCCCTGGATGGATATATTCTTTGGGATGGAATTGCTTTATGAAGTAGTGACCTGTTATGAAGTAGTGACCTGTGTGAGGCACAGCAACAAAAGCAAAAAGTAGGGAAGGTTCCTGGCTACAGCTTGGAGAGGCAGCATGATGTCGCAATGGAGAGCCAGGGCTCTGGGGACAGCTGGCAGGGCCACCCACTCACCGCTTGGCAAAGCATGTTAGCTTTCTCTTCTCTTAGTTTTCTGTTCTTTTTTTAAAAAAATGAATAGCCCCATTCTCCAAGGGCCATTTTGAAGACTAAAGAGGTTGATATGCAGCAGGTTGGAGCACAGAAGTGCTATTTCAATACTGTTGGTAGAAAACTCAGCATTGGTGCTTTTATTTTATGTCCATCTCCTCTATTCATTTCTTCAACTCCTTTGAATACTTGGTGCCTCTTTCTTCCTTGTCTTGCTGGAAAACCAGGAAAGTATTCAGTACTAGTTGTCTGTGCTTGGCGATCGAGCTTTTATTACGCACACATTTTAGCTCCACGCGCTGCTGCACTTGGGCATCTGACTTCACACTGCATTAGTCAGCTCCAGCTGCACAACAAGATGGCATCCTCTGGTGGATTCAACAACGGAGAGACACTTTCTCACAGTTCGGGGCTGGGAGTCCAGGATCAAGGTGCCAGCAGGGCGGCTTTTTCCCCCGAGACCCCTCCTCCTGACTCCTTGCTGTTTCCACGGGCGAGACAGAAAGACAGAGCGAAGTACTGGCTGTGGAGGCGGCTCCTTCTCTTCTTTTAAGACTACCAGCTTCGCCCTTCTGACCTCTTTTCACCTATATCACCTCCTTAAAAACCGTCTCCAAATCCAGTCAGGGCTGGATTTGGGGCAAGGGGCATGATTCTGTCCATCAGACAACTTTTTAAAAATGATAGATGAGAGGTTTTATTATTAGTAGGCTAAATGAGGTTTTAGGACATGATGCTAATACAATACTTGTTATTTTTTTTCTTTCTTTGTGGTACAAGGGATCAAACCTGAGGGTACTCTACCACCCAGATACACCCCCGTTTTATTGTTTTATTTGGATACAAGATTTCACTGAGTTGCACAGGTTCGCCCTGATGTTGGGGTCTTCCTACCTTAGTCTCCCCGGTAGCTGGGCTTATAGGAATGTTAAAGCTAATAGTGCACCCAGCAAATACTTGTTGAACTTTAAGGTTTAATAGTAAAGATCCCCATGCATCTCCCAAAGCTTCTTGTTAAGTCATAGGTTTTGATTGGTAGGGCTAAGAAGGAGCCTGAAATTCTGCTTTCCTACCAAACAGCAAGCTAATGGCATTGCTTCTGGTCTACAGAACACACTTTCAGGGAAAGAGATGTAGGATTTAAAATCACATTACTGTTTTGAGTATTGCAGATGGATCAAAAGGTGGGGCCATTGTGAGTTTTAAACTACTGTCCCGGTGGGGTGAGCAGAAGAGAGAAGAGCACAGGGGAAGTGGGAGTGGTGGCCGGGGGTGCTAATTGGAGAGAGAAGACCGTGGTGGCAGTGGCCATGGGCATTCTGTCCTGTCTTCTGATTGTGGATTCCATTCTGCCCCAGGCAGTGCATTCTGATGCAGCGGAAGGCATCCACCAGGGTCGGGGAGAAATCCAGAAACAGAATGAAGGGAAAGAATTAGACATAGGGAAGAGTATGTGTCATGTATTAGTTGAAAAAATTAAAATGATTAAGGGTTTGACAGTGGTGTATTTGTTCGTATTACCATGTCCCCCGTGGAATGTGTGGCTTAATTGGGCCATGTTAGAATGTCTTCACTGGTGGCAGGACTGTCATGATTTTCCAGAGCTTCCAGACAAGCCCTCTCTCCACTTTTTTAACTTCTAATTTTTGTCTATACCCTAAATTCCCAGATTTATATTTTGCAGTCCTGTTATATCTGATATTAGCTTGATTTAATGATGTATTGATGCCCCAATGTGCTGATATGTGCCTGTCTGCTGCCTAAATTTCCTCTGCTCTTTGCTGAATGGCTCATGCAATGTAAATGTGTCTTGGGAGAGCATTCTCTTCATTAGGAGAGACATCGCTATAAATATTTATCCTGCTTCATCTGCTTCATTTAATCAATATTTTCTTGAACAGGGTCTGAGTTCTTTCTTACTGATGTTTGTTAGAATTATCTCACAAGTCCACCTCAAATGCGTGTTCTACTAATCAAAATATTTTTCCATTGGATTTTTAAAAAGATTTCTGTGCATATGTTTTTAGTGCACTGTTAAATGATAAGAGAGAAGGAATTATCAATAAAAATAAAGGAAATTTAAAAAACTTTTTTTTTTTTTGCCAAAATGAATTTAAGACATGATCAACAATATTGGCTGTTATCCATATGGTATCAGTGGTTATCAAAATGGAATCAATGATTATACCTTACAGTCCAAAAAGTTAGAGGAAAGAATTTTTTAATATTTCCACTATAAAGAAATGATAAATGTGTGAAGTGAAGCATGTTTACCCTTATTTGAACATTACACAACATATACATGATTAAAACATCATCCTGTGTTGTGGTTTATATCTAGATGCCCCACAAGTCTTGTGTGCTCATAGGCAGGGGTTTTGAATCATGGGGAACTACAGCTAAATGTGCTGTTAGGAGGTGGGGCTTGGTTGGAAGAGGTAGAGGCATGTTCTATGATTTTATTCTCATTTCAGTGATGAGTAAGTAGACTCACTGGTACAGTGGTTCACACAGAGTCCATGACTACCCCGTAGTGGACACCTATTGCCTACACATAGTGTGCTCCCAACAGCCATAAAACACTGACTCCTTAGATCACAGGTCCTCAATAGAAGGCTAGAATTTACATATCCACTCTCCCTTCCCTCTACATCTCCAACAGTGCTTGAGTTGGAGCATTAATATTCTTGTGTGTTATTTTTTGTTTTTTTCTTTGTACCTGGGATCGAACCCATGATCTCACACTGACCAAGGGGGGCCCTTAGACAGCTAAGCTAAACCCCAGACCAAGAGCATTAATATTATTAAGTTCAAAACATGTAAACAGATTTCCTAAGTGAATGACACTTGGTTACATCCAACAGGGCAAACCCAGATTTTGTTCACCACTTCTCCCTAGTTTTTAATAACTGGGGGGGGGCAGTTCTTCATTTCTACTCACCATTTTCCTGTTAAATATTGACTTACAGAAGATGCATAAAAGAAAATAGAACAAGGTTTAAAGGTTATAAGCACATCCATAATTGTGATTTGTCAGAGCTATTGATGGCACATGGGTGAAAGCTGGGATACAGGATGATGAGTTTTGCCTTGTGTACAGTTTGCTTCTTAGCTGTGATTCCACCCTTTTCCCCCAAGGAAACATCATAACAAATGATTCTGGCATTAAAACAGGGATACTTGTGGTTCCCCTCTACCTTAGAAGTTTTTAAAAAAACTTTATGGTGGATTGACAACTGGTGGTCGACTTGTAACACCCAGCTGAACTGAATCAGCCCGGTCCTGGGTGTGGAGGGCCCACCTGAGGATTGTGGCCAACCGCATACAAAGGAGATCTGGAGAAGAAGACGTGCTGTTGTTGGTTCTTCTGCTGCTGTTGGTTCTCCTGGAGGAGTTTGTTGAGCTTCTTTCCTGATATGGACTTGACTGTTCTCATCATCATAGGAGCTCAGGACCTTGTTGTCGCTGAGAGTGGCTGCGGTTCACTGTGGGGGAGCTCTGGTCCTTGCACTGAGCATTGCTTCCTGGCCCCAGAGGGGAAGATGTGCCGTTCAGTCTCCTGGAGAAGCTTCCTGATGTGAACTCAGCTGTTGTCATCATTGGAGGAGCTCAGGACCTCATTGTCCCTGAGGATGGCTGTGGTAATTTTGGGGAGAGCCCTGGTCCTTACTTTGAGTGTCACTTCCTGGCTCCAGTGCAGAACCCTCAGCCTGCTGGCACAGATCCTTCACCCTGCTGGCACAGACTTTCTAGCTTCCACCACTGACCTCTGCGCCTTCCCAGCACAGATCCATGAAACAGATTTGCGTGAGACATTGTCATGGGGTCTAGGTATTCAGCTGGACTCAAGCAGGACTTTGCTGTGGGACCCAGGGCCTTAGCTGGATTCTTTGGGGTCTTTAGTGTGTGGACAGATTTCCTGTACTTTTTGTGTTTGACTCTTTGGGTGAGTATTATAAAATAATTCTATAAATTATGCATCCTGTATTAAATTGTTTTCCTCACAACTCCTGATCTCAACATACTTAAATCATGACAACACGCCACTGGTGTATTGCTTGACCAGGGAGCTTCAGGCCGTTACTTTCATGGTGGGACTTGTGCTGTAGCCCTCAATGTGGTCACTGAATTAACTTACTAGGGCTGATGTAACCAGGTAGCCCAGACTGGGTGGCTTAAACCACAGAAACTTACTTTCTTGTAGTTCTGGAAGCTGGATATCCAAGGTCAAGGTGCCAGCGGGGTTGGTTTCTCCTGAGGTCTGTCTGGTTGGTTTGCAGATGGCTGTCTTCTCACTGTCTTCCCTCTTAGTACATCTGTGTCCTGTTTAGCCTCTTCCTCCAAGGACACAAGTTCTATTGGATCAGACCTGCCCAATGATCTCATGGCACTTTAATCACCTCTATGAAGACTCTGTCTCTACATGAGCCATATTCTGAACTCCTCAGGGTTAGGACTTCAGTGTATGAAGTTTCATGAGGGATGTATGTGACAAAGTTGAGACCAAAAAAGCTACTGCTATCTGAAAAATCTGGGCAGTTTTCCAGTCGATGTGTTCCCTAGCTTGCTGAAGTAACCAAGACAGTTCCCTCATGCATGGCTAACTAACTGGTTTGTGTATATGGACCCTATAGGGTTTTTTTTTTTTTTGACCAGGGAATGAACTCATGACCTCGTGCTTGCCAGGCAGGTGCTTGTGCTGCTGAGCTAAACCCCCCACAATATACGGACCCTTTAGGAACTGCCTGACTATCTGGCTATTGCAACTACCTTGTCTCAGTTTTGTTTTGCTTTTTTTTTTGGGGGGGGGTCTGCTTCGCTGGTTGGTAAAGAGATTTTAGCTGCTTTTCCATAAAAGCTGTTCATCAGTGCTTCTTGGGCATCCAAGCCCCTCTTAATAGATGGACTCTTCTGGTGTATTCAGTGACACCCTTGTGCTTGGAAAGATTTCAGCCATCGCAAAACAGGGAGCAACTTATCTTTGGCTATTTTGTTACGTGAGATGAGCTGAAGTAGCTCGCCCAGTGCTGAGCTTGCAAGGGATTTTGCCAAGAAACTTTCACGTTTTCTTTGTTACCTCCACTCATCCTGGTGAACAGGATTCAGTAGGACCATCAGCTAGTCCCAGAGGGTCAGGAGATGCAGAGGCAACAGAGGCAGTCTCCCAGCATGCCTCTCTCAGATGACCTCTGTCAGCCAGGATACCCCAACAGCAGCTCTGAGTGGGGGAGGGAAGGTAGCACATCTTACATAAATATCTGTGACCTCTGGCTTATTAGCTGATAGTTTTTTATTTTGGGTAGGTCAGGGAGAAAATGTGGGACTACATATTTACTGTGTGACAGTATTTGGCTAAGCTTTCTGCCTCTAGTAGGCAGTTGGTGAATCTGCATATCTTATTTATTTCTGGAACATATTTGAATCCTTACTTTATTACTCTGAAAACATACTGTAATCTTGATTCTTGGTTGTGTACTTATTAAGCCACAGCTACAAATGTAGCTCATCAACATTAGTGGAAATGAATTTACATTCAAAAATCTATTAATCTAACCCTACTCATTACATAAGGGAACCAATAAATAGCAAATAAATCAAACTATGTAGAACAATAAAACAAATTAACCAGTATCATTTAAATAATTACCATCACTAACAGTCATGAAAAAGCCTAACAAATTAACACTTTAAGTATGTTTTCGTTTTAAATCTTGTCCTTCCATAAATAGCAGACTGCAAATGGATTTTGGGACCCATTGCAGGAAAACACCGGAAACCAAGTTTGTCTGATTTGGACTGGAGTTTTCCTTCTCTGTTGTGGTTGTTTAAATTTGGACCATCCTTAGGGGAAGGCCGGTCTCTTTGGCTAGGCCTGGCTTCCCTGAAATACTTTCTTTTCCTAGAGATGGGGCATCTCACAGCCAATGCGATGGGGTTTTCCCAAGTTCATGTTCTATATTCAGATGGTACACGTTCCGTGCTCAGACAGTGTATGTAGAAAACATCTCAAATCAGGGTTTGCACTCTTGCTTGTCTCTTTCCCAACTGGGCAATGTTTCATGGGCAACATTATTATATTGATGAAATTTACCTGAAAGTGTCTTGATGAGAAAATGCATGTAGAGCTTTTCATAGCTGGCCATTTGATAAAATTTTTTTTTTTTTTCATTTTTTGAGACGGGTTCTTACAGTGTAGTTGGGGCTGGCCTTCAATTCACTGTGTAACCAAGACTGGCCTCAAACTCAATAGCAATCCTCCTGCCTCAGCCTCCTAAGTGCTGGAATTACAGGAGCCCTTGCCCCCTTTTCAATTTTTTGAGCACAGTTGGCTATTTTAAGTAGTCAGGAAGTAGTCAGTGCTATTATTATCATCATTGCTACTGGTTCCCTGAAGTGTCTATTTTTGTCTTTTCCTTGCCTCGTTTTTTCTTAAAAGAATTTTTTTTTTGCTCTGGGGAGACAGGGATATTTGTTTGCTTGTGCATATGCACATCTGCTGTCATTGTGAACTGTACTATGATTGGTCCCTAAAGAAATCAATTCTAATTGATCTCTGGCTTCCTGTTAAGTAGAGATGAAGCATCTGTTCAAAGTCTTCCCACTCCTACTTCCTGCCCGTGTTTTAGGTCTAGCAATTTTACTTACCAAAAGCTCCTATGTGTTTCTTATTACGTGTCAGCCACAGTCCTTGTATTTTTCAATTAAACTTTTAATTTAAGCTAATTATAGCTTCATATACAAGGTGTTTTTGTTTTGTTTTATTTTGTTTTCAAACTGGGAATTGAACCTAGTGGCACTTACCAGTGAGCTACATCCTCAGGCCTGTTTTTTATCTTGAGACAGGGTCTCACTGTGTTGCCAAGTTGCCCAGACTGGCCTTGGACTTGCAGTCCTCCTGCCTCGCCTTCATGAGCTGCTGAGATTACAGGCATAAGGCACTACCCCTGGCCCACACGCGGTGGTGAAGGAACGCAAAGAGCCCACACAGCCCTTGTTCAGTACCCACAACGCTCTTCCCAACATCTTGCAAAAGCATCACACCAGACCACTGACACTGGCAGAGACGGACATAGACTGTTCCTGTCATCATCAAGATCCATCATAATGGTTTTTTTTTGGATCCTGGGATTGAACTAGAGCTTCCTGGATGCTAAACGCCTGAGCTCCACCACTGATCCACATGCCCAACACGTGACTGTCTTGGAATTGCCCCTTCTGATAGTCTGTCCTTCTTGACTCCAATCTTTGGTGACCACTAAACTGTCCTTCATTTGTATGGTTCTGATAAAATTGCCATATCTGATCACATGGTCTGTATCCTGCGCACACTATTCTAGTTCCACTCAGCATGACCTGTGGAGACCATCGTGTGCACACTCTGCTTACACACACGGCATGAGCATGTTCCAGAGTGCACGCTTACTGTTTGCTTACTCATTCATCTATTGAAGGGGCGCTGGGTTGTCTGCAGTTTGGGGCTACTGTGAATAAAGCTACTACAAACATGTGAGTCATTTCTCTAGGAAAAATGTGAAGAGTTCCATCGTGTGGTATGTGCTTATTTAGAGAAACTATCAAACTGCTTTCCAGAGTGGCTGTATCGTTTTACGTTTCCATAAGTGATACTTGAGTGGTCTAGTTTCTCTGCATCTTCACCAGCATTTGGTGTTGCCACTATTTTTTAATCTTAGTCATTTTAATAGGTGTGTAAAATGTCTCCTTAGTTTTTGAAAGTGCATTCCTTTACCCGCTAATGATGGCAGATATCTTTTTATGTACTTTTTTGCCATCTGCATATCCTTGTATGTGAAATGTCTCTACATGGCTTTTGCTTACTTTCTGATTGGATTGTTAGGTTTTTTTGTTTGTTTTTTAAATATTGAGTTCTGGTTGGGGATGTGTCTCGGTGATAGCACTCTTGCCTTGCAGACACGAACAAATAAAAATAAAATAAATAAAATAAAACAAAATATTGAGTTCTGAAGGTTCCTTATGATTCCAGATACTAGCTTTCTGTCAGATATGTGGTGTGCAATTTTTTTCTCCCTATTTGTAGCTTGGTTTTTCATCATTTCAATAAGGTCTTTCACAGAGGCAAAAATTTTAATTTTGATGAAATCCAATATATTATTCTTCCCTTATACATATTGTGCTTTAGAAGTAATTTTAAGAACTCTGCCAATCCAAGCTCTTAGAAATTATCCCTTATGGTCTTTTCTTAAAATGTTTATATTTTGGAATCCTGTATGTTGACCAATGGTCCATTCTGAGTTAATTTCATTGTAAGGAGTGAGGCTTATGTTGAGGCTTTGTTATTCCCCCTTTGAAAATCTTTTTTTCCTGCACTGTGTTTTGGAAAGGCTCTCTTTCCTCTACAGATTGCCTTTGTGCCCTTGTCAAAAATGTCTTGTGTATGTTTGCAGAGGGCTATTTCTTGGTTTTATGTTCTCCTCCCCTGGTTCCCAGCTCTGTCCCTCCACCTGTCCTACATGGCGCTTACTGCAGCCATGGAAGTCTTGGAATTGGGCAGAATGATTCTGTTGATTTTACTGCTCTTTCTCAAAATCACTTCAACTGTCAGTTCCTTTGTCTTCCTATGTCACAGGGATTGCATTTAAACTTTGTAGTGAGCTGAATATCTTTCTTCCAAAATTCATGTCTACCCAGAGAATCAGAATGTGATCTTATCTGGAAATAACATCTTGGTAGACATAATTAGTTAATTTAAATTGAGGTGCTATAGGATTTGGGTGGACATTAAATCCAATGATGGTGTTCTTTCCAGAAAGAGAGCGGTTACAGCGACACACAGGGAAGATGCACATGGAAAAGACATAGGCTGATACTGGCATTATTCTGCCAAAAGCCAGGGAACCCCGAGGCCTGCTAGTGGCCACCGGAAGCTAAGAGAGAAGCCGGAGACCGTTCTTCTTTGGGGTTCTTGGTAGGGGCTAAACTCACTTATTCTTTTGTTTTGGACTTCTGGCTTCCAGAACTATGAGAAAGAAACTTCTCTTGTTTTAAACTGCTCCTCTTGTGGTAACTTGTTAGAGCAGCCTTGGGAAACTAATTCAAACTTGGGATTAGTTTGGGAAGACTTGTCATGTTTGATATGTTGAGACATCCAATCTGTGAACACCCAGATATCTGATGTTTTTATTCCTTCTTTGATTGCTTTCATCATTGTTTTGTACACCAATCCTGTACATGTTGTGTTAGCTTTATATGTAAGTGTTTTTGTGAGTTTTTAAAATTATGAATGTATGTTTAGTTTTGTTGGTCTTTTTTCTATGAATACATGATAAAATGATTTTCTTCTTTAGTCAGTTAATACACTGGGTTTTACTGATTGATTTTCAAATATTAATACAATCTTGTATCTCTGAAATGAATCCCAGTTGGTCATAATAGATAATTATTTTTTATATCACTGAATTCTTTTTTTATGTCACTGAAGTCTACTTGTTAACATTTTGTTAAGAATTCTTATGTGCATATTAATTACAATTATTGGTCTATAGTTTTTTTTGTTGTTGTTTTTTTAGTAATCTATGTCTGGTCTTAGTATCAGGGTAATATCAACTCCAAAAATTGAAATGTAAAGTTTTCTTTTTCAAACATGTAATAGAATTCATTGGTAAAATAATTTGGGCCTAGACATTTCTTTTTTGGGAGCATTGAAAGCATCGATTCAATTTGCCTCAGTTTTGAAGTTATACAAATGAAGTGTTTCATAGTAAATGAGTTGTGGTCCTTATCCTTTTAAAGAATTGACCCATTTTTTTCGATAGACATTGTCAAATTCATGTGTGTGAAGTTGTTTCTAGCATTCCTATCTTACACTATTGAAATCTATATAGGATTTTGTTATTGAAAAATTATTCTGATTTTGCTTTATTGATGGTGGGCAATAGGTTTGCAAGTGGGAAGAGGATCGAGATGGAGCAAGGGCGGCTGGCAGGGTGGTGGGAAGAGTTGAGGTGTGTGTGTCACCGATATACTCCAGCCACCCACAATGACAGTACTCTGCGTGTCACAAACATGAACTAGAGAAAACAATGAAATGAAAAAGCAAGACGGGATCTACAGATGGAGTTTGGGAGGTGGGGGAGGAAGGGAAGGGGAATAAAAAGAATTAGGGTGTGTTAAGTAGGTTCACCTACTCCCTACAGTGAATGGAAATATTATATACCAAAAACAGGTGCTAATAAAAATCTTTAAGAATTGTTCTTGACATTTGTTGAAGAACAACAGTAAGGTAGATTTTATTTAAGGAGGTCTGCCTAACTCTAAAATGGGATATATCAGGCAAAAAAGAAAACTCACAGAACCCCTCACTCTATCATCTCTTGGTCCTGAGGTCCCCAAGCTGATTTGCTTTTTTCTCTCCACTTCTCATTATATTTGTTTTATATAGTGTCCAGGATCTTTAATTGTATTTAGCAGGAGGAATAGGAGAACCTACACATACTGCTTTCCCAGAAGTGGAAATCCTGGTTGGCTCCTTTTAAGCTCTTCAAATTTTCTCATTTTTTCCCACTGCCCTATTTCTCACGGGTTTCCCCATTTCCAGTGGCCTCCATGGAAGGAACTCTGCTCTGGTTCTCTAGGAAGTTACACCTACCCCTTGTAGCACCCAGGCCAGAGCATTTCCTCTTACTTGCTCTGACAACTCGCTCTAACAAGGATCTCTCATCTGCATAAATACTTCCCTTCAGTTTGGGGCCCGCCCACTTTTCTAAAAGAAACTGCCCTTTGACCCTTGCTTTTTCTAAGCATGCCTCCTGTTCTTTTGCTTCCTCTGACCGCTAGTCCTCTTGAAAGCACAGACTGTATTCTCCCCATCCACCCTCTCCGCCCTGACCTCCTGCCATCAGTCTACTGACTTCACCATCTATTGAAATCGTGTTCTCAAAGGTCACCAGTCACTTCTTGGTTGTCAAATCCAATGGCCTTTTTTCAGTTTGCTTCAACTTTCATCTCTCACCAGCACTTGGCACCAAAACCTTTGGAAATTTTCTTCCTGGGTTTCATGGCTCAGAATGATCCTCTTCCTTCCCTGGGCGCTTTCTTCTTCCCACCGTTGGCTGGCTTTTCTTTGCTTGTCTGTCTCCTTCAATTCATCGGCTTCGGTTACATGGTTGATTCCAAAACTGTGTCTAGAGGAGCTAATCTTTTTCTTTCAACTTCCAGTTCTGACTTCTTTCTTGGGCTTTGGTTTGACCTTTACAAATGCCTTTCATTTGCCACTAAATGTCTGGCCATCCCTTCAAAAGTAGTACATGTAAAACCCAAATCTTCTCCAAAATGTTTCTTCTTTTTCCTCCCAGATATTGGGCTTTGAATCCAGGGCCTTTGCAATGAGCTACATTCCCAGTTCCATTTTTTTCTTTTGAGACAGGATCACACTAAATTGTTATGCTGTCCACACTGGACTGGAACACAATTGTGATCCTCCTGCTTCAGCCTCTTTGAGTACAAAATGTTCCTTCCTGTGTTCCGGATTCCTGCAGGGATCATCAAGTTCTGGGCTCTCTGTTGTCCACCCTGGCCCACTTCTAATTTTTCAACTTCTGCCTGAAATTCAACAATTTCTTGCTTTTATTCTCTTCTTATCCCCACTACTTTCCTGCTCAGGTAAATTCGAACTATTGCCTGGATCACTCAATAGGTCCCCAATGTATCTCCTGACTGCCAATCTGCTGCTAGGTTAATCAGCTTTGTATATTGTGACTAGAGTAATCTCTTTTTACTGGCTTCTTTTTCTGAATGAATTCTCCTCAGAAGGTGCTCAAGCTTTCTGTGATCCGCCTCTACGTACCTTTCCCGCAATAATCCAACATTATTTCACAGAGGGTCATTATGCTCCTGCAAAAACTGAAATACTTACTGCTTCTGTCACCCTAACTATTTCTCTTCCTCTCCTCACACTTCAGATGGAAATGTGTATTCCTCCTTCCTTCTTCTATTGCTTGCTGGGCCTCTTTCTTAGGGTTCTCCTCAATTTAGAAGTTGCATTATATATATGTATAAGCTGATTTTCCTCTGGACTGTCAGTTTAGTCTGATTGATTGACTGATTCATTCACTCACTCACTTTACAGATTTCTAAGGCATGCTAGGCATGGGAATTTGCTAATTCAAAACAAAACTCATGAGTCCTAGAGCCCTGGGAACCTTATCCTTATTGTTGGTTTCTTTTTACATTGTCTATGCCAAGGCCAGGCACACAGTAAGGACTTCTTATTAAGTGAATGAATGAACTAGCAAAAGGTATAAGGTGATAAAGATTATTAGAGTTGCACAATGATTTGCTTTCAACTTTCTGGGATTGAAGAGTTTTCAGTGAAAGAGAAAAGAAGAATTAAGCAACGGAGGCAAAATATTTGTTAGAAATAAACACAAATGTAGGAACATATCATCTGGGTTTTTGGATTAGGGCTAAAACATAGCAGACATTTTCAACTGGTTTTGCAAATGATAGCAATATTTAAAGAGCTTCAGTCTTGAAAGCTGTCTTTTTTTTTTTTTTTTGTAAGAGTGGGTAAAATGATGGCTATGGGAACTGTCTATTTCAATTAGCTCTATGCACTTAATCTGAGGCTTTTTAGCATAATACAATATCTATCTTTTTCTTTTCCTTTTTCTTTTCTTTGCTTTTTATTTTCCAGTCTGCTCACTTATAAAGTGTGTCTTCTACTTACTGACGTTTCTTTCCTCCACTTTCTGGAATAGGCTTCTGGTCTGAACAAAAGAATTGCTGGGAAAGGGAAACAGCGAACCAGGAGAGTGAATAGCATCTATGAATGCTGGCATTTTTTGCAGAGTCTGCGGAATGTCAGCTTTTCACTTCTTGGATCTTACCAGTGCAGTTACAGAGTTAACTCTAGAAATGTAGGGATGAAGCAAGCGTTTTGCTCCTCACCAGACATCACTTTGCAAACGTTTTCTCTACTACTTAGGACACTCACGTTCATTCCATTATCAGTGCACAACCAGAAAAGAGTGAAGTCATCATAAATACTGAGTTTGCTTTTCCTTCATGCTTTCTTTTGAAGTTTTAAGTTTTTGGATGTTTCATTACATTAAAAAAAAATTTTTTTTTCCATATGTAACTCCTTTAACATGCACTGAAAGTTTCAACAATCACTAGCTAGGTTCCCTTTTTCATAGTGACTCATTTCTAAAATGTGCCAAGGACTTTGAGGCCTTTGATGAATTCCTAATAAATGGCATCTCAGCCTGCACACTCTGATGTGCTTTTGTCTCACGGAGACAAACGATTGACTGCAAAGGTAAAAATATACCTGTTATGTAGGCATATGCATGTGTAGGTATGTCCTGGGGATTGAACTCAGGACTGAGCATGTGAGGTACAGCTTCTTCAAATGAACTATTCTGCTGGCCCCAAAGATATTTTAACTCTTTCTCCAGTGGGAGATTGGAGGTTACTTACTCTATCATCCCAGTGATTCTACCTACAAATCTTTATGGAATGAGATGGCCTCTGGCAGACAGCGCATTCTGGAAGAGGAATTTCCCAGGCAGTGCCAGAAACCTTTGCTACCACATTCTGTCTGTGTCCTTTTGTGTGGACTTGGCTTCGGTGTGGGGTGGGGTAAGAAGGATCAGCTTTTACTTTCCTTCCCCACCACCTTCCTTAAAGAACTGATGTTAATCATTAAGACTTAGAAAAAGAGACCCAAGTTTTCTGAAGTCACAGAATGAATCCTTGTAGGGAAATTTTTCCAATAGTCATTTATTTGGGCATCTGACTTTTTTGCGGGGGGTCTGTTTCTGATAAAGGGCTAAGGAAGACCCTTATTTGGAAAGGGGGAGAGAAGCACTATTTAACCTGCAAATTGTGTTCATGTGCACCACAAATGTGATGTCACTGCTGTTTATTTATATTTTAATATTAAGAAAAAGAAAGGTGATAACAGAATGGAGTTTCTGAGAACACATAATGTAAGGAAGTTGGTTAGTTACACCACTCAGCGGCACAACTTTTGCAAAAAAGAAAAAAAAAAAAACCAAAATGGCAGCTGGTTTTGAGGTTTCCTGGACACATAACAGCCCAAATGCCAGAAACCAAAAAATTCTATTTAAGCAATTTTTCCTTCTCTATAGGAACAGAGCCTGTCAGCAGCATAAACACTTGCAAGCTTGCCCTTCCTAGGATGCATGTGCTATCGAAAAGGGAGGTGTTAATTGCTGTGCTAATTACAACGTGATTGCTTTGCACTTGTTTTGCACTTGTAGGTGATTAAATTTTTAACGAAGCATATTACTTGGCACTGTTAGCACAGTTAACACATTTCTCTCCCTCTCTCTCTCTTTTTTTTATGCCTTGGGAGAAGTCCCGCTCTGCAGACCCTTCCCTGGCTCTGATGTGCTGTTGGGTTTGGAAGCAGCCTCTGTTGAAGCTGTTGGTTACAGGACTCCAGCTTCCTGCTTGCGAAAGAGCAGCAGCGGATTATAATCATACCCAGCGTGATGGCACTGGCCAGATGCGAACGCAGAATCCACAAAGGTATTAGCTAAAAATTAGGCAGTGCTGCCAATGCTGGTTTCCAGGCTTCATTTAAAAACTACAGTGACTCCCGCTAGTCAGGCGAGGGTGTGAGGGGTTTAGCAGGGAGGCAAAGAGATGACAGCAAGTTCCGTGTGATTTATTTGTGCTTTGCAGCCCACATTCCCCGCTGAACCGGAGCATGGAAATGCGCATCTGTTACTTGGGCAGCCCCCTACCTCTAGGTTTTCTCTGAGCTGCGGGCTGCAGTCCTCCAGGAAGCTGGAGTTGGTATTTGCGGCCAGTGCATGCGGGGTTGTTCTTCTGGTCTCCGCAGACAGGGTTGTTCTCAAGCGAGGGGGTAAAAGAAGATCTGCACAAGTCTGGAGGGTTCCAGCCCTGGGAGTGGAGGGTTCGAGAAATGACACAGAGCTAATCTGCCTTTAGTGATGCATGTCAGGAGACAGACACCTAAGCACCCAGAGAAGTCCAGCATCCAGCTTGTTATGACTCAGCACTGGTCATAGCAGCAAGAGGCCTGGGATGATGGTCTTAGGAGAATGGAGTGAGCAAAAGAAGCAAATCAACCAGATTGAATGGGAACGGCCTGCTTGTCATCCGTGGTTTCTGCTGGCAGCTGTTTTTGTCAGCTGTTGGTCCACTTACAGGCTGACTAGGGCAAAGGGACAAAAGTGATTCTGGAGAGGAACATAAATTCCTCAAAGGCCAAGCGTTCGGATTCAGTTTCTGAACGAGAATCAATACATTTTAGAAACAATTGGGACCTTTTGTAAACTTTATCAGTCTGGAGGAGAAAAAACTGTCCCAACGAAGTGTGTAGTTTATAGGACACTCACCAGGAGTTCAGCATGATGAAGCCATAAAAAAGCCAAGCAGGGTGGTACACCATAGAAGGCTGGGAGACTGAGACAGGAGGATCACACATTTCAGCTCAGTTTGGGCAATTGAATGACTCAACAAGACCCTGTCTCAAAATAAAATGGCTGGGAAAGCTAGTCCAGTGTGAAGGCCATGTGTTCAATCCCCAATACTGCAGAAAGGGGCGGGAGGCAGGGAGAGAGACCTACTGAAACCACTGCAGGGACTACATACCATGACATTACCAAGGATTTGAAAGCTTTTGTGGATGGGGGAGAGGGGAGGGAGGGAAAGGGGAAGTAAGATGGATCAAGATGCTGTAGCTTATGGGCCAATTCCCAACCTTGAATGTATTTGTTATGTATCACAAATATGTACATATATATATATCAAATTTATTTTTTTTTGGTAGTGGAGATCAAACTCATGACCTTGCACTTGTTATGCAGGTGGTTATGCCGCTGAGCTATATTCTCAGCCCAAGAATTTTTAAAAAACTGCAAAGTAAACTGGGTGTGGTGGCGCACACCTGTAATCCCAGCATTTGGGAGGCTGAAGCAGGAGGATTATTGTGAGTCTGAGACCAGCCTGGGCTACAAAGTGAGTTCAAGGTTAGCCTGAACTGCATAGTGAGAGCCTGTCTCAAAATAAAACAAAATAAGATAAAATAAATGGCATAACATTTAAAAGAAAGAAAAGTGCAAGGTAAAGGGTGGGAGAGAAACCAGCTCTGCAGTCGGGCCCAATCGGGTTTGAGAAACACAGCACTAACAACTATACAGACTCACTTTGGACAGTGGTTTTCCATTGCATCCGGACCTTTTTAGGCTGTCCACAGCTCGGGAGAAGTTTCACCTGGATCCTCATTGCCCCAGATTGTGATTGACAGGTCCTGCTCCTTTTCCCAGACAGCTTTGCCAGGCCTGTGCATGTTTCACGGTGTCTAATGGGAACGCAATGGGAAGAACAAGCGCTGGGCTGCCATCTCTCCTTGTGGGTTAGACTCAGACACTGCCGCCTCAGTCTCCTTCCTTTTTCCCTCCTTATATTTTTTTCAGCTGTTTTCTTTCTCATCTCAACCTAACACTGAGCCAAGATTTTGATGAGTCAGTTTTTAAGATTTTATTCAAACATTTAGGTTGACTATTACTAATCTGAAAATTCAAAATTTGAAATACTCCAAAGTTGGAAACTCTCTGAGCACTGACATGCCCCCACAAGCAGAAAATTCCATGCCTCGCTGCATGTGACCAACTGCAGTTGGGATGCAGGTACACTAATATATTATCTAAAACTGCCTTCAGGCTAAGTGTGTAAGGTTCGTGACACAAATTAAATTTTGCGTTTAAATTATCTCACTGTTTAGCTACAAATGTTCTAAAAATCTGAAAAAAATATCTAAAACCTGAAACACTCCTGGTCCCAAGACTTTCAGATAAGGGCTCTTCCACCTGTCCAAGATTTCAAGCAAGATTATTTGAGCTGGGGTAAATAGCAAGAGTTTAATAAATGCTGACTATTACCGATACAAGATTGCTTTCCATTTCTTAAAAAAAACTCTTGTTACAAATATTGTAAATGCACAGAAGTGGAGAGAATACTGAAGCTCTAAATTCCAGAATTTTGGACACTTCTTAGCAGTCTGTTTTTATTTCAGAGAGAAGAGCTAGCAGGTCAGTATCCAGTTGAGTTCTGTACACCAAGATCTGTGAGTAAATCATAGGACACAAAGAAAGGGAAGGCCACCCTTCCCTTTATAGTATAGTAGATGGTGGCAAGAAAAGATCATTTCCCTTGTTGTCATTGTAGTGAAAAACTCTAGGTCTGCGAGAAGAGCGGATTCATTTCCTGTCTACTTGGATCCTGTTCCCTGGTCCCTTGTCTGATTTTCCAACACACTGAGAGTGGAGTGCTGGTTGTGGACTTTGATCCCAGAGAAAAGCATGGATCTGACCTAGTTCTCCCTCTTATTGAAAAACTTAAACCTTTGTTTGTTGATCTGAAAAAAAAATTGACCAAATATTATTACCTGTCTTGAAAATTTTGTTTAGAAAGTTAAATGTGATTAATCATACATAAAGTACTTGATGCTGTACACTGTTTCCCCTTGGTTCTGAGCCTCACAAGCTGACATGTCTGAAAGATGACTTGATCTAATTAGGAGCATTTTCTTTCCTGGCATTCCCAAAAGTAATAGCAACTCTTCCAGTGGGTGGGGTGCTAGATTTCATGAAGTGTTGGAGCAACTGCTTAATGAATATTAGAGATCAGGATGATGATGAAGGTCAGCGTTTCCTAATTCACTCAAATTGAACCCTTTCATCTTAGAAACTTTGCTCTGTTTGTCTTTGCCTTTGGAGAATGATGGGATCTTGGATAACACTTTGAACATAGTTTGAGATTCAATCTCAGATTTACACAAAATGATCTTTGTGGTCTTCTAGTGTTAATAATCCTACCGTGATTGGCTTTTTGAGGGCAGTGAAGAAGAAGACCAAAGTAAGAATGCAAGAATGTGCAGAGCACCTCCCTGTGCTTGCAAGCGGTCTCTAGGACAAGGGGACACAAACCACTTTGTCTCCATTAGGCCAAGAATTCTTTTATACCATTGCTGTGGCACGGCCAGGGCCTCTGGCCATCAAAGGGGCTATGCTGGACCAAGGCACTTGGCTTCCTGTTTGCTCAGGCAATACATAATGGTTCTGGGAAAGTTCTGCTCCACGACTGCCTAGAAGGTCGGCATAGAAGGACGATGGAGTGCATGGAGGATGCCTATGGAAAGAGTTGTGGTAGGAGGATCACAAGTTCAAACCCAGATAGGGCAGCAACCAACAGCTAAGTGACTTAGGGAGACCCTGTTTCAGACTTAAAAGAAAGAAAATTTTAAAAGGGGATAGAGATGCAACTCAGCATGAAGGCCATGGGTTTGATTTCCAGTACTGAGAAGAAAGAAAGAAAGAGAGAGAGAGAGAGAGAGAGAGAGAGAGAGAGAGAGAGAAATCCAGAGTGCTAGGTTATAGACAAGTGCCACCACATCTGGTTTAATTAATCCATTTTTAGCATAAGTATTTTCTATGAGATTGAGAAAAGTATAGCTCTGAGTAACTTAAGGGCCTTTCGTAGAAGTCAGGGCTTGCTAAGAAGAGCAGAGCACTCTGCATTTGAGATTGCTTTTCCTGCTTCCCTGCAGGAAGTGGGAGAGACTGCTCTGAGTCAGTGCATGAGCCTGGCTGATCTGTTGGAGGCAGAATTTGCCAAGCGGGCCCTCTGTGACCACAGGGGCCAAGGCAGAGCTCAAACACAGAGTTATGAAGGGCTCTGTGGCTGCTGAGGAAACAGAGACACTGGAGAAGAAATAAACTCCCAGGGTTGGTGTAAGAGCACAGGGGAGCTATTTTTTTTTTCATCTTTTCTTTTCTTCTTTCTTTGCTTTTCTGGTAACGGGGATTGAACTCACGTCTGCGTGCTTGCAAGGCAGATGCTTATGCTGCTGAGCTAAATCCCCAGCCCCTGGAACTACTTAAGATCCCCTCCCACTGTCTTCCATTCCTTTGAAGGCGGTGTTCTCTTCTCCTTTGCGTCTCCTCTCCCCACCCGTGAGTATGCAGAGCCTTCTAACTCTGCACCTAAAGTAAAGGAGCTAGATTTGAGGGAATATCATATTTCAACGTGAGGGAAGAAACAGAGAAAAAATGGGAAACCATAGAGTAATTGTACCTTCCTGAAACAGTGGAGATTGAGCTAGCCGAGTTCTCTGTCCTCCTGGAACCAGATCATGAATGTGTTTGGCTTCGTGGGCCCTACAGTCCGTATCACAACTACTCAAACTCTACTACTGCAGCACAAAAGCATCCAAGTTAACAAGAAAAAAACTGGTTGTGGCTGGGTTCAGCACAGCTTGTGGAAACCGATGGGGCTGCATGCCTGACCTGGAACACACCTGAGGGTGATGTGAACTGTTGCTTCCCTTTACCAGCAGACTGTCTCATACGGGGGTGGGTGCCCCCCGCCCCTGTGCCGTTGTTGCGCTGTTTTTCCTTCCCGTCCCACACTTTCTACCCCAGCATCTTAGCTCCATTCTGGCACAGGTGGTGACCCAAGAGATCAAGGTTTGGTTCCACCCTGGAGAACAGTAGGGTACATGCACGGGCAGGGCCCCCCTAGGTTCTTAGACGAGTGCTCATCCGAAAGCAAGTGTCCCCTTCTCCTTCTCCTCCTCCCCTCTTCTTCTTCTCCTTCCTCTTTTTCTTCTCCCCGTCTACCTCCTCCTACTCTTCCTCTTTCTTCCTTCTTTTTCTTCCCCTCCTCGTTCTCCTCCTCCTGCTCTCCCTCTTCCTCCTCCTTCCATCTCAGATTGAACCCGCAGACTTGCACAGGCTAGACGAGCTCGACCATGGAGCCACATCTCCAGCCTCTTGCTTAAATTTCATGTCTTTTTCCATTAAAAGACTCTTTCCCTATTAGGGCTCAAAAACGGAAAATCAAGGAAGTGAGAGGTTCAGAAAGTTATAGAAGCCAGAATGTAATTTAAGGGACAATACTTGGTCTCCTAATCCAAATGTTTCTCACCAACTACAGAGAGAAGTTTGTCCCCAAACTCTCTTGGATTGAAGCTTGTGTCGAGATCATCCTGGTTTCTCTGCTTCATCTGGGGTCCTCTGTGGAAGGCTTTCTCTCTGTCTCTGTCTCTCCTTTCTCTCTTTGTGTTATGAGGCTTTAATCTGATTTCTTAAGATCTCTCCACTTACAAGTTAGAGAGAGTTATGTACCATTTCACCCAGGAATCATGAGTCCTCTCAGAACCTGGCCCTGGGGTTCTCATGTTTATCAAGGTGCATCAGGGCTACACTAAGTCTGAAAAGTCTGCCATAGCCCATCTTTCTCCCACATGGTAGTGGGCAGTCTCTTACACTCAGTAAATGTTTGCTGATATTATTTTAAAGGTGTAACTATAACTACAGACTCTTGTAAATTAGTTTGATGCAGGATTGATTTCCTGTTTCCAGGAGCATTCTTTTGAGAGAAGAGAATTTTGCATAGATGCACACACAGACTGTGAACGTGAATCTGTCTTTCTGAGACTGAGGGGAAAAGGCTGGGAAAGTGTCAGGACCTCTAGGGGACCTTAGGGTGGCAATTTCTTTCCACTGTAGATAAGTATTGGGTGCGGGGAGACCCTGGAAAAAGTTGAGCCCTTTCTTGGCCAGTGGTGGAGAGAGACATTTCCAGAGCCTGTCCAGGCAGGTGCAGTGAGGGCGTCTTGTGCTCTTGCCTCAGGCTTTTCTGGGGAGGTGGCCATAGGGTTTTTGAAATGCAACCAACTGGGTGCAGTCCCCATTCTTATCACAAGGCTGGCCACAGGGGCTGTGGCCTTATCACATCAGGGTCCTCTGGTTATTTCACCATATCTGAGGGATCCTTTAGCAATCAACCGCATTGCTTACATTTCAAGCATATCACAAGTTGTCTCTGCAAGCCTTACCACCTAAGGCGTCCAGTTCCAAACAACTTTATGGAACAGTCAGAGAGAGAGAGAGAGAGAGAGAGAGAGAGAGAGAGAGAGAGTCTACTTTCAAAAGGGCACTTAGCTGGGTGTGGTGGCACATGCCTGTAAACCTAGCACTTGGAAGGCTGAGGCAGGAGGTTCATTGAGTTTGAGTCCAGCTTCGGCTACAAAGTGAGCTCAAGACCAGCCTGAACTGCACAGGGAGACCCTGTCTCAAAAAGACCAAAAAAAAAAAAAAAAAAAAAAGCTTTTTAAATAGCTATGTGTGCATCTATCAGCAGGTCCCAGGAAGGAGGACATTTTCAACTCGGACCCCAAATAAGGAGTAACTTCTCATTCTATCCTTTCAGTGAGTTTTCTTCTCAAACATCCACTAATTTCCTCAGCTAGGAACTATGTTCCCTGTGGCCCATGCTTTCCTTAGGCCCTGTGAGTACCACAGTGAATAAAACAGGCAAAACGTGGGGGCTCTCACGAAATTTACAGGGAAGAGTCTGATGCTGACCATATAAATAAGTTAAATACGCAAACTTCAGATGTCCCTAAGTGCCAGGGAGTTGATTGCTAACCAAGGAAGTTAGGCAGCTGCTTTATGTGGACTCATTGGGGGAGGCTGTTTTGAACCCAAAGGACAGGGAAAATCTCACTTCAGGACCCTGAAGGAGTTGAGGGAATGAGCCCATGGATGTTTCAAGGAAGAGCATTTGAGCCTAAACAGAAAGAAGGCTTCAATGTCCTGAGGGAGGAATGCAGGGGGTGGAGGTGCTTGGGAAGCGCTGGTCAGTGTGGCCAGAGGGGAAATCATGAGGGGGCAGGAGGGAAAAGATGAGATCAGGAAGGCAGCACCCAAGGCACCCCTTAATCATTTGGCTCTTCGGTGTTAATTTATGGGCACCTATTATCTATCTACTATCTGTGTGCTTGAGTTTGTGTTTGAGTGGGCGTGAGGGATTGAAATGTGCGAGCTAATTAAGGGAGAAGGGCAGTGTTTTAGGGCTGCTGATAGAGGGAAGTCTAAGTAAAACCATGACCCATTCTGTTGAAATGCAGAATTCTCCCAGGCCCTGAAGGGCACACCCTGGTGGGAGAGCAGTAGCCAAAGAATGGGCAGTGGACAGTGATTTCCATTTGGCTTTGGAAGACAGAACCTCCTATTGTAGGAAAAGCTTTTGAACTTCTTCACTAAGTTCTGTTAAATCTGTTAAAATCTGTTGGTCTTTCCAAATGGTAGCAGGAAGTTGCTCAGGAGTTTGGGCCAGAGGGAAATCTCCTAACAGATAACCCTTGGGTAGATCAATGAGAGGTGTCAATAATAGCACAGGGTATGGCTTAGGGTTCTTGCCCTGGGTTTTCATGTAATTGATAGGAGATGAGCTCTTAATTCTTTTTTCCTAGAGGCAAGAATGGTTTCACCACATACTGATATTTGAACAAATGATTTTAACTTAAGGCTAGTACTGTTTGTATTGTTGGAAAGCGAAGCATGTTTATCTGAAATAGGGAATTCTAAAGATGTTCTGGTTTGTCTCAAAAACAGATATTTTTGTGTGTGTGTCTCACATATGTGATATGTAAATATTTTATACCAGGAAAAGCAAATATGTTCTTTCCAAAGGCTACCCAATATCGTCTCGCTAGTGAGATCTTTCTGAAGCAACCTTGTGATCTTGGCTAGTTTCTTGATGTAGTATCACTGCTGTTTGCAAACAGGGTTACAGATCACTCTTATCAAATGGGAGTCTTACAGAAGATGTTGTCATTTGCTTCGGAAAGCCTCAACACATCTGAGTTTCCCTGACAGCTCGGGACCCCCAACAGCGTACTTTGATTCACCTCCTTCTGTGGTACAGTGTTTCCAGTGTGGGTTTGTGGACAAATCCTGTCCAGCACAAGTGAGGGTCAAGCCACTGCCACAACTGGGCTGCCCTGATTGTCTAAAACATATGGTCTTGGGTCCTTTGCACTACAACCCTCTGTGACATTTTTCTCTACTTTATGAGCCGGGAAATGGATACATGATCAAGTCACTGCTTTAGGACTTCCAAGGTCCGTACTTAAACCCGAGTTTGGCTTCAAAATGTTAGTTCTTGCACTCAACTCTTTGATCTCTTACACTTTAAAATGGTAATTAGCTAATCTAATTATGTAACTTAATGATAGCATCTTTTCTAATTGCTAATAATACATCGAACCTCTGTAGTATATATGTATCACATAGTATACAACATATCATACTATGATACACAGTAGACTATATGACTTTATATAATAAAAGTAATATAACTTCTAATGATATTATAAGTAGCAGATGAAGGGCACAGATTACCACTAGTCCACTGCCAGGTCACTGGTATCCACGGAAGCATAACCCTGTGTTTGGAGGTTGGAGTCACCTATGCTTTCTTCCTCATTCCTCTGCCGGCCAATCAGACACCCAGAGACTGCTGCACTGGAGGGCTGGTTGGATGAGATTGTCCCTGGAGCTCAGGGTGCACACCTGCTTTCCAAACCCTTTGGTTGCTTTGTTGTTCCTTCCATCAAATTGCCTTTAGATTTTTATATTTTTCTCTCTCCTGTTTATGGGCCTTCTCTGGCCCTGACTGTATACCTGGCTTTCTCCTAGTCCTTTCTGTCCCCAGATCTCCCAAGCTGCTCCCTGTGCACAGCCATGTGTGCTGGATTTGTTGCCACGATGTAGGGTTCCTCCAGTCAGAGGTCCCCTCTTGCTTACTATCAAGACTTCCCATCATAGCAGAGTTCAGAAATTTTCCTGATGCTAAGTGGAATTCAACTGCAGGTTAATCAGGCTCACATTATTTCTCTCTCTGTTTCCTTATTTGGGTTTTTAGCTTTTCTAAATTTCAGCCAGATATCAAAGTTTACTTCTCCAAAAACTCCATCCACATTGACCTTTGGCTTTTCTGATCTCCTTTATGACCAATGGTGGTGGTCCTTGCCTGTGCTATTCCTCTTCCTAGAATGCTTTTCCTTCTGTTTCTCACTCAGTTTTCTTTGGATGCTCAGCTCAAGCCTCTTCTTCTCCGCTGAGGCTCCTGAGGGCTGTTTCTTTCTCTGTGACTTCACAACACACTGTGTTCATCACTACAGCCTGTAACCTCCCTGCATGGCTATAGCTCACATCATGCTTTTCCTCTGCTAGACAAACAGAGGACCAGAGGAACAAGAGAACACAAGTGCAGGCAAATCCTGAGTTTCCAAGCTTGGAAGTTTCTCCATGCTGTGTCTCTCAGTATGAGTGAGCCTTGCTCTCGTTGCCTGCTTTGTTGATGTGCGGGTTGTGAATCCTATTACTCCTGCGAGCTCTCTTTCATTTGTCTTGACCTCTTCTTGCTTCTTGTTTCACTGCCTGATGGTGGCCTCTCACTTAGCAAATCTAGATATTCCACTTTTGGTCTTAGATTTGACTTCCTCCTGCGTCTGATATCTTATTTATACTTGCAGTGAGTCTACTTTCAACTTATCTGGGCAACAGCTCTACCTACATACAAGAGTAGTGTTTTTTTTTTTTTTTTTGCTTTTTGAGACAGGGTCTTGCTGTGCAGTTCAGGCTGGCCTTGGGCAAACTTTGTAGCCCAAGGCTGGTCTCAAATTTGACAGTAATCTTCCTGCCCCAGCCTCCTGAGTGCTGGGATTACAGCAGTGTGCCACCACGCCCAGCCCAGTAGTGTGGTTCTTATCTCAGCAGCAACTGGCATTCAAGCCTGTTTCCTATCAGACTCTGTGTGGAAAAAAATAAACCTGAAAGATTTAACCAGAAAGCACATGTACTATAATCAGATTATGGAAAACAGGGAGAATATGGGAACGTGTGTTTTCTATAGAAATCAGGATCATATGTAAGGTGATCTTTGTCATGCAGACAGGAGGTACAGGAGGAAAGACCATCCTAGACAAACAATTGTAGGAAGAAGACCAGGGGTCAGTTTGAGTTGTACCAGGGAGACCAGATAAAGGTTGATGATCTAGAAAATCTCCAGCTGTGCTAATAATTTTGCATGGGATATCAAATTCTGAAGTGGTCTAGTTTGTGTCATAAACATCAACTATATCTAAATTTGATAAACCCTTGGTTTCGGGTAAGAACCATCCTTATGTGACTTCATCACATACAGCTTTTATTGCTCTTATCTGCATTTGAAGACTATATTTTTGGGACTGTTTTTCACAAAGAAACAGTTTGCTATAGCAGGTAAAGACCTGGGCTCTGGATTAGACCTGGGTTAAAATTGTAGCTCCTCTGCTCATTTAGTCGGGTGACCTTGAGCATGTTACTTAACCTGTTCATGCCTCATTTCCTTTCTCCATTAAAACAAATACCACCATAAAACTCTTAGCATAAACTGCTTGGTACAGAGTAAACACGTAAAGGTAGCTATTATTTTTGCTATTTCTTAGAATTGCTGTGTGAACAGCAATTAATGGAGAGCAGCACATTTCCACAGAGATTTCTATAGATAGACCCAGTCACAGACCAGCTCATGGATTTCCTTTAATATCTACGGTTAGGATTTGTGATGTAGAAAAGAAAAATACGAAGCATTACATGTCAGGAACCTCCCCAGTCATGTGAAATTGTTTGAAATTCACATGTCAAGTCTGCCGGTGACAAGAATTCACAACATTTTCTTCTCTGTGCATTGGAAAGAACAGCTGGACACCAGACTGTGTGTGCTTGTAAACAGTTATTAAATTATCCTGTAGATCCATCTTCTCCAAGGAGAAGGAACTCAGTTCCTTTTACCCTTTCCTAAGCATGGTTTTGATTTTCTGTCCCTTTAATCATGTCAGTGGTTCTCTTCTGAACTGTCTCTAAGTTCCTCATGTCCTTCGTTTTGCTGAGCACCCAGTTGCTCAAGATACTCTGCAAAACCTTTTCACATTATGAACTCTAACTGTCCCCTTCCTGGGATGATCCCTCACAGAGTCATTTTCAGAGAACTTCCTTGCACATTGCTGATCGACTCTGTACTGTAGTGAGGCAGACACCATCATCCTTCTGTTTTGGTGGCGTGGGATTCAAACATTCGGAAGGACTGAGCGGTTTGGGACTGGGACCAAGGTTGCTGATCCCAATGTCCTTTTCACTGTGTGCAGGCTCATGCCTATAAACAATCCGTAAAGTACATGGCCATCTAAATAATTTTCTGCTCTACTTCCCAAGAACTCTTTTTTCCACCATGGCTCTGCTGGTTTCATTAATTTCCCTCCTCCAGCCCTTTTTAAATCCTTCCCTTTGACTCACTGAATTTTGGTACTTTGCTGTGATGGGTTAAAATAGCTGGCATTGCATGCGTTCCTTGAATAAAAGCCTTAGAGAGATGATTCAAAGTACTGATTTGGAGTTTACCCTACTGATCTATGTCGTGATGAGAAAACTTTTGCTGACAGCACTGCCTGCTCACTGTTACACTTACAAAGTGAATGGAGACCCTTTTGGGGGACTTCCTCTCCGTCAGCCCAGGATGCCAGGAGCGCTTTCTGAGTGAGCCTCTCTTCTCTTGGATGTGACCAAAATCTGCAGAGGATACAGACTCTAGTCAGGTGCAGGACCAGGGATCCACCCCCTAATGTTTATTGTGGGTTAGTTTTCTCATCCCTTAGATAAATACTGAATTCTAAAGAGATGAGCACACTCATAATTTAGGGTCCAGAATTTCATAGGATTTATATTGTATCATCAAAAAAGAATTTTTTAAAAAGCCTATTCACCTGTATGCTGGATATTTGAAAAATAGATTCACTGGTTGTTTGGATTAATGAGTCAATTAAAATGTTTTCATGTATTCCCACACCCAGTTGCAACAACAACTGAAGCAGTTCTTGTTAAAGAAGAAACGCTGAGGAGGGCAGCTGGTAGCAGAGATGGGGAGGAGGGCGAGAGAGACAGTTCAGTGTTTCCCGACCATGTCTGCCCTTGAGACTCATCAGATGGGGCATGGAGGGTGTAATAAACCAATCAGTCTCTCTTGCTCTTACCATCAGACTGAATTAATTTTGGGTGGAGCTTTGCCTGAGTTTTATTTAAAGCTCCTCAGGATTTAAAACAGCTATGGTTGAGAGCCAATGATATGGGAATATGAAGACCACTGTGAGCAAGTACCTCCTACCCCCAGCCCAGCTTTGAGGAGCCAGGTGTGATGTTAGCAGTACTGGCAGGCAACCCCGATCTGACTCTCCAACTCCAGAACTGTGAGAAGGAAATTTCTATGATACTTTGGTATAGAAGCTTGAAAGTAAGATCAGAAATATTCCTTAAAAATACTTGATCATAAGAATTCTTTGGGGCATTTGTGAAATATGAATATTCTAAGATCCATTCCTGGAGTTTAAGGTTCCTGGGTCCTGGGAGGGGGACCCTGTAGCATATATACTAAAAAGGGCTTTAGGTCAGTCCTATGGTCAGGCAAATTTAAGAGATACAGAATACATCAGATTCAATTGGGGAGCTCCTTGGTTATTTAGATTTCCTAAGGCTACCTGCTATCAGATGTAACATGCATAGGATGGTACCCAGGAATCTGCATTTTTCTTTTCTTTTTTGTACTGGGGATTGAACTCACAATCACAACTTCATGCTTACCAGGCAGGCATTTATGCCACTGAGCTAAATCCCCAGCCTCAGGAATCTGCATTCTTAATTCCTTATGCTCCTTGGATATTTCTCACATGGGCGTTTGTTTTTTTTTTGTAGGGGCTGGAACTCACGACCTTGTGCTTGTTTGCCAGGCAGGCGCATATGCCACTGAGCTAAGTCCCTGGCCATCGTGGGTGGTTCTTATACTCACCTGCCTAGAACACAACTTCTGTCTATTAAGAGCCTGAGCTACCCAAAGTGCTTGATGTCTTTGATCACATGCATATCCGCTCTCAACCTTCTGTCTGGCCAAACTCCTTGATGCCCTGTTGTTCTCGGGAATCCTGAGAACTATTTTATCTTTCCTCTACTTCCCTTTTGCACACATTGCCCAGATTCCCACACTGATCGTGAACACACCTTCCAATATCACATATCTCTGTTTTTCCAGACAGTTGAGCAACAGAGAAGTTATGGTAGCATGAAGATCTCCTAGTTTGAGAATGATGGCATGTAGATTCTTTAGAAGGAAGCTTTGTTCTTGTCTTACATTAAATTCAAAAGTGAATTCACCATGAGGATTCAGATTTAAAGGATGCAGTAACAGAAAGTCTTCAAGACTGGGTTTTCAGGAAATGCAGAACCATTTGCCTTGGTTCCAGAACGATCTTCCCACAAAGACCCCCAAATTCACAAACATTCAAGTCCTTTATATAAAATGACACAGGATTTGCAAAGGACTTAAGCACATTTTTCTGCATGCTTTAAATCATCTCTGGATGACTTATCATATTTAATTCAGTGGACAGCTCTTCTGCTGTATGTTAAGGAATAATGACAAGGAAAAAAAGGCTGTACATGTTCAGTATAGACACAGTGCTTTTGAATACCTTTGATCTACAGCTGTTGGAATCCTTAGATGTGACTCCCAGGGATACAGAAATGGACTAGATAAGGGATTTTCTTCACCACTGATAGAGGGTGGTAGTATAATAATCACAAGAAAGCTATACTTTTAAAGTACCCAGGATCACACTTGTCCTATGACCCAATTCTCAGTGGGCTTAGAGATGCTATTGGCTGGAGAAATCGAGAACATTCTAGAAAGCATCAAGAGCATTTTGGTCAGCTCCTCGACTCTGGTTCTTAGACATGATTTTGGCTTTGCTTCTTCTGTTGGCTTGACAACATCATCAGTTTGGTTTCTCTGAGTAGAAAGTGGCTGCAGCAGCTCCAGGCTTTTCATGTGCCAGTCACATCTAATAGTCAAGATTGACAGTGGATGAAGCCAAGTGGGATGCTTGAAGGAAACTGACAGTGTCTGTTACAGAAGCAATGTATTTTATTCTACTATATAAATAAGATACTCTACTGTAAATGTGCTGTTTTCCATTTTTCTACTTTCATAGAGAACGATGAAGGAAGTCTTTGAAAGGGGTCAACATTACCTCCCTGAATGCTTGAACTAAAAGTACTGGAGTTAGTAAAAACCTAAAGTTTTTATGTCATACAACATTGGCCAACAGGATGACTAAAGCAGTTGTGTATAGAAGCCCTGGCTTTGGGATTCTGATGGGGCCTAACCATAGTTACTACTGTCTATTAATATTTTGCTAATTATTTTCCACTCTTTGTTCTAGTGACTTTTGACCTGGTAGGTGCATTGGCTGAGGAAGTAACCAAGGCTCGGAGGAGTTAGGTAACTTGCCCCGAGGTTACACAGCTGGCCAGGCTAGGGCTCAGGTGCTCTTGCTAGCAGGAAAGAAAAGCCCATGCTGTCTCCTTTTATGTTTTTGCCCCTTAGGAACCTCTGAAGTAGGATCCAGAAAGAATATGCATCCTGCTTGCTGCCTAGTTTCCTGAGAATTCAGCCAATGATGAAAAATAACAAAGAATTTGCTATGTAAGGAATTTTAGCACAAACACGAATAAAATATTGAGCTGTACCCTCAGCCCCAGTACTGATATTCTTTTGAGTCAAAGTCTTGCAGGCCAATGGGAGCATCTGTGTAGCCAGCAAGACATTGTCAGTGGGCTGCTGCCCCCCACAAAAACAGCACAATGACCAGGAAGGGATCTCACACAACTTGTTATTCATTTATTCACATAGGCATTGGAGCACACTGGTTAAAGAAAAGGTCAAGAGACAGTGGCACCGAGCATGTTACACAATTAGCACAAGTGGAACTGCTGGTTATGGACATGGACAGGTTTGAGGCAAACCCTAGGAACCCCTTTTTCAGTAGAAAAATTGTGTGAGCCGCATGAGCACAAATCTTCTTCCGGGCTCACTCTGACCTTATACTTCACCCCTGCAACTTCCCTTGACTGTGGTCCAGTAAAATATGCTGAGACCATTTAACTTAATCAATTTGCAGCTACTAATGGGCTTTTGGTCGAGACTAGAGGTAGGGCTTGGGGAAAGCCTAATTCTCATTACCTTCTGAATGCGATGCTGCCTCCTAATGACTGGAGAGTTAAAAAGAAAGAAGGATCCTAGTTTATTTGCTACTGAAGACTCTTCTTATTAAAAGTTCCTTTCCCCAAAGAGCATAAATTTTGGGGTGAAGTGGCAAAGGAAGGAGCTGTCATCCTGCTATTTATTTATTTTCTGTGCTGAGGACTGAATGGAGCACCTCATGCATGCTAGGCAAGCGCTGTGTCCCTGAGCTGTGTTGAAGTCCTCTGTATATCATTTGGAGACAGAGCCTTATTAAGTGGCCTAGTCTGGCATCAAACTGTGATCCTCATGCTTCATCCCCTCCAGAGGCTGGGATTGCAGAGATGCCCTACTGTGCCCAGCTATGCCTTTCCATGCCCCAGAACACTGGCATCTTCTAGAGAGGGGAGTAGGGTTACAGCTGGGCTGTGTACCTGCTATCCTGGAGAAGGGGATGTACTTTGTGGCTTCTTTAATCCTGTGCAATGGTTTCCCAGCAACAGCAGAACCGATAAAATAAATTAATATATTGTCATTAGGTTGAGACATGGGACAGCTAGGTGTGGGGCTGAGTGTAGATGTAAACTGATTTTCATGAGCTGGTAAAAAGAACTGGAATTTGAGAACACTGAACCCTAAGAGCTGTGTTGCCCAGGATGGGTCCTGCGAGAGATCTAGACATAACACACTTAGATGATCTCATTCAATGTGTCTGTTATTTAATTCTTCTAAACTAAAAGTCGTGCACTTAGAAATTAGGATAGTATGGACCAAATTACCTGGAACACATAGAGTTTCAAAAGACCGTCTTAAGAACTTGGCATTATTTGAAAATGACGGTTAAGGCCCCAGGGCTTCCTAGGACTTTGAAAAACCCCAAAGAGACACACAAAAAACTAACTTTATTGTATACAGTGTCATATTGTAAGCTGGGCCCAAGAAGTAGATCTTGTAAAGCTTTGCAAAAATAACCAAATCCCAAAGGTAATCCTTTGGGTCTTATAATTTCCCACGTGTGCACACCAAAAAATTGAGGCTAAATCTCCAGTGTGGGGTTGAGAGTATTCACCACACCCCTTGGTTGAAGCCAGAGTCAGCTGGAAAGCAAAGGTGTGACTCAGTGACGCAGTGACTCAAAATCAAGAGTTGTGCTTGTTGCCTGAGTTCCGAGCAGGGCCTTTGTCCACACCTGGCTTCAAGCTCCTGCCACAGCCTTTGTCTGTTAGGATGGGCTTTGAGCCTGGGGCTTGCTCGCTGTCCATGCCAAAGCACGGCTTACACAACTTTTCCTTCTGAGATTTATTTTGCCCGTTGTGATAGGGATAGGTACGATTTTTAAAGAATGACTTTCATTCATTCTTAATTGCCCTTTTGAAGGAGAAAGACCAGAATGCACAGATGGTCTGGCAATCGTATCTTGAACACACTATTCAGGCTCAAAAAGACTTGGCTTAATTCATGGCTTCTCCACTGGGTGACTCTGGACAAGTCACTTCACTTCTTTGTGTCACAGGTTCCTGTTTGTATCAGGTAGATTCTAAGTTTTTCTCTAGCTCTAAAGATCCTGACCCAATCCCCATAGGAGATACTGTTCAGCTTGACACAGGCCCATCCTTCTTGCCTTAATGGAGTTTTGTATCCTTGAAAACAAAAACAGAAACAGAAAACAGAAAACAAAACAACAACAACAAATAAAACAAAGCTGCCTGTTTAGGAAGGAAAAATTCAGGGAGAAAGAAGTTCCGCTTTTCTTCACTTGGCAGCTTGAGGGACTTGTTAAGAAAGAGAGCTTTATACATTTTAATTTTTCTGAATTCCCAAGACCACTATATCTTTGATCTAACCTTTGTTAAAGCTTCACTTTTTCTTACAGAATCAATAATCTTAACCTCTCTCTACCAATCCCACAGAGCCTTAAAAACTCACACGTGGAGGTCTAATTCCTCCCCCTATTTGTGGAGTCTCATTAGTCAAATTCACACTCTCTGATTTCTCTTTCTCCTCTGCCCCTTGATCAACATTTTAATAGTTAGGAGCTGCAGACATAAAACCATTTTCTCCTGTACCTCTCTGGGTACAGTCTCCCCACGATTCACTCTGTGATTACAAGTGAGTTAGTTAAAATTTGGATCTAAGAGTCAGTTAACATGGCTTGGCCATTTATGTGCTTCTAGTTACTGATCTCTTGCTTTATATTTGGCCTGTGCTGATTGATTGACACCTGAATCATTTTGTTTCCTGAGGACCACAGGGAAATTCTGTCTTCCCTGCCCAAGGTTGATTTTGCAACCCACATTTCTACACACTTTTGATGTCTTTGCACAAACCTGAGGTCTATATGGGTGTAGTATTTGGCAAAATGAGAGAAGATCATAGATTTAAAAAAAAAAATTGTAAATAGCCCATATATTCCTGGAGCATTTGTTCTGAATGACTGGTATTTCTGAAAGCAGCTGCTATTGTAAATATGCAGCTTAAGATAGCTCCACTTATTTATCAATGCTTTCATGTAAGACAAATATTCAGTTAAGGACAGCATGCTTTGGGCTTTTGATTAGATCTCAGAAGTATAAATATCACAGGGCTCTCATGAGTTTGCATGATGTGACCCAGCAAAGTTCTTTCCTCTGACCCTTTATTTTTCATATAAGCTTGTGTCAGGAAGCATATTATTTCTCACCACTGCTCTTGCACAATAGATGCTTCTCTGGTTTGCATTATGTGAATAAACGGTAGGTTTACAGATCAAATAAGATTTGAAAACAAAAACAACCCACCAACCTTTCAGGATCTCGCTCTGCATCACTGGTGGCCAGGCATGCTTGTTCTCTCAGCTGGGCTCTGGGGCCGTGGACTGTGGGGGAGTGACTCAGAAGGGAGGAACTCAGCTCCCCAGCTTTTCTGCCTGGGATCCATCCCGCTTCAGAGTCTAGCAAGCTCCTCTTTAATAATGGAAGTGTTAGGCTCCTCAGCTGGATTTAAACATTTAAAAAATATAATGGTTTGCATACTGTGCAGTGATTTGTAAAATGTGAATGCCTACAAAGGCCGTGGTTACCCAGCATAACATTATCTTATTTTTAGTTACACAACCAGTAAAACAGCTGGAGGTCTAAAATCACGGCCTAGCACTGAATGCATTACTACATTTTATCCATGCAGTCAGGGCCCGTCCTTTTAGCTAGGCGATGGGAGAAAAGTAGAGCGATTACTGGCAAATTAACACTTTCAATTTTAATAGAGAAGCAAGGCCGACATAAAAGCATTGGAATTAGAATCTGTGCCAGTTAGATATGGTACAGCATCTAATGTGCATTGAAACTGCATTCATGTACAACTGCATTTGATCATCAAATGAACCCTTATTCATTAGTCAAGAGATAATATCTACCAACCTGACTAAAGAAGTTACTAGCAAAATATTTTACTTTATAGCTTCTTCACATAGTTAATCGAGTCATCTTGGCAATAATAGCAAAATATAATTGGCACTTAGAGAGCTGTGCCTGTTTTTGTTTTCTCTGTAAAATCATGCAGTCGTCTGTAACAGTGCATCCTCTTTATCTTTAGGACCAGTGTTTGCAGCTTGGTTGGTCATTTTTATACAGCATACCTGGAAAATATTAGATTCTGTCATATGAAATTGTTGACATTGACTTATTCAACCACAGACATGGCAACTTCATGCAGTTAGATCAAGATTTTTTGTACACACACAAGCGCAAGCATATACATGTTTGTAGCAGATACATTATTTGTTAGGAAAACTGTGAATTCTGAAAGTAAGTGTTCCTGGCATTTACTCATTGTGGGTAGTTGTGTCTAGAAGTTGCTATTGAGAGGGGAGAGGTATAATTTGGGTCAGAATGCCTCTCCAAAGTGCATATGTTAAAGGTTTGGTTCCAGCTTGGTGCTACTGGGAGCCTGTGGGTCAAAGTGGGAGGTCTTATGTCACTGAGGGTATGGCCTCAAAGGGGAGGGAGGGACCTTGGTCTCTGTTTACATCCTAGCCTTTGATTGGCTTTGCTCCCCACCATGATGTGCTGTCTCTCCACAGGCCCAAAAGGAATGAAACCTCTACAACTTTTTCTCTTCATCAGTTGGTGATTTTACATATTATAGTGATGGAAAGCTGACTATCACAGGGTAGTTAAATTTTCCTATGTATTCTCCACCATCTTCCAAGTTATAACACAATAAACACAACCCCAATCTACAATGATTCAACTTACACTCTTACTATAACATAAAAGTGAAAAGCCTTCCATAGAAACCATTCTATTTTGAATTGAGATCCTTTCCTAAGCTGCCAATATAAGGCCTGATCATTTCTCCCTGTGGTATGCAGGAATGATGGGCTCACAAGTCCCAGGGAGCCACATGGTCACGAGCAGAAACCGCTGATGTGCTATAGCATGCAGTGCAGCTAAGCTAGAACATTCAGAGGGTTAAGTGGATTAAATAAATTTTTGACTCATATATTCAATTAGCGATGGGTTTATTGGTACATGCAAGGTGTGATGAAAAGCTAGGGTGAGTGTTTAAAATAAAAAAAGTTATTTCAGTAAAAGACATATCAAAAAAAACCCAAAAAAACCCACAAAACAACAACAATAACAACAACAACAAAAGATATATCACCACAAATACACTTCAAACTGTTCTGTCCTTGCTTCAAATGTATTTCTTGCATTGTTCTGGCTACTTTCTGAAGCGGTTCTGAGTGTCCTCTTTCATGTCTACTTGTAGTTGTGTTGAGGTCCTGAATCGATTAAAAATGTTTATAGAAATTTCTATTAAATAAAAACATTATCGTGTGTCTTCACTCATCCTATTCACTGGATTTGGCACTGTGCAACTCCTGGCTTGTCCCCAAAGTCAAAATGACCACGAATGGTAAATGTTGAGAATCAGTTCAAGACATCGAGACAGCCATGACAGTGTAACTGAAGACACTCAGGAAAGAGCACTTCCAGAACTGCTTTAGGAAGTGGGAAGAAAAATGGGACAAATATGTTCGAAATGAGGGGAGTATATTGAGCTGGATTCATGGCAACAAGTTGTTTCCTGTAATAGAGTTTTTTGAAAATTTAAACATTTATCCTATTTTCTGATCATATCTTATGACCTCATCATAAGTTGAAGAGCATCAATACAAACAAAAATGTTTTATTTGCTACAGTAAAATAGTTATAAATGTGCCTTGGCTACATTTATTGATTTAAACTACAACACTGAAAACCCCTTAATAGATTCTATGGACTTTTTCACTTCTCTTTCAATCACCTGCCACTGACTATTTAGATGCCAACTGGGAGGTTGCTTATGCCTCTGCTTCCCTCCAGCACCGCTTTTTATACCGTATCTTAGCCTTTGCCATCACCTAGGTTCAAGTCTCTGAAATCTTAAACTCATGCAAATTCCACTTTGACCAAAGACGTTTATCCTTGCAATCCAGCCAATTACTCTTTTGGGTGTCTCGTCTTCTTTGAGAGGTTCAGGGTCTTCCACTCAGTGTATCCTTTTCCCCATTACTTTGGCTGCTGTAAGTAACATCATTCTAAAATTCTGCTTTGTAATTATCTGTCGCTGGTGTGCACATGGAACGCAATGAACTTTTGTAGTTATTTGGTAGTAAGCAATTTTGCTGAATGTTAATGTTCATCATTTATTATAGATTTTATGGGATTTAGTATGATGAGAACTAGTGGTATTTTTCTAATCTATCTATCTATCTATCTATCTATCTATCTATCTATCTATCTATCTATCTATATTTTTTTTGGTCCTGGGGATTGAACTCACGAATTCGTGCTTGCCAGGAAGGCGCTAGTGCCACTGAGCTAAATCCCCAGTCCTCTAATCCATACATTTTAAAAAACTTTTTTTGTTTTGCTCTCTCACTGGTGAGACCCTCTAGTGTATTGATGAGTAATAGAGATCATACATGTCTTTTTTTTTAATTTTAAAGGCAATGTTTTTAATGTTACATTGTTAAAATATGGTACTCGTATTAATTTGCTTACATTTTCTTTATAAAAATGCTTTTTCTCTAAAAATATTGAGATAATCCAGTGTTTTCTTTTTCTTTCAGTCAAAACAGTGAATTACTCTAATCACCACAACAAATGAATCACATGTTCTAAATCCAGACCAAATTCCGTCAGCGTCCATAGGTAGCCTGCGCATGCGTAATTAATCATAGGTCGGTCATCCAGGCCCAGGGAAACCAGAGCGCCTCAGTAGCCTGCGCATGCGTAGTCGAACTTCCTGGGTCTCCAAGGTGCCCACGGGGAGAAGACGGCGTCGTGGTTTTAGTTATCTGACATCAACACGCCAGCCAAGGAACACTTGTAAAGTTCCAGGTGAAGATTTCAAGTGAAAGGCCAGTGGTTTTTCCTCAATTTCAGTATTTTCAGTGTTATCTGCTTTTCTCGTTTACCACTGCCTCAAACAAGTCTCTTTGTTCTTTCTTATCTTCTTGGCCTGTGTGTTTTATTTTATTTATTTTATTATTATTATTACTATTTTTGGTGTTGGAGGTTGAACTTACGACCTTGTGTTTGCCAAGCAGGCTCTTATACTGCTGAACTAAACATGCAGCCATATTTTGTTATATTTTATTTTATTTTAAAATCGTATTTAACCTTTCCATGAAATTCACCTTGTATTTTATTTTAAAAATTTAATCCAGTTTATTTTTAAATTGATTTTTTATTTTATGATTTTATTGTATGCATTTGATATTTTATGTTTATATTTTATTTTATATTTTAACTCGTACATTAAGTTAGAGTAGTTTTTTTTCATTTTTAAATGTTAAAGACAACCCTCCCCTCCAAATCAAGAAGCAAACAAGCAAAAAACAACAACAAAAGCAAAATGACAACAGGAACAAGCATTGTTAATATAGGTTTCAAAAACAGGCGATAATTTAACAGTGGTTGTTATAGTGGACATTGTTATCCTCAAAGTAACTGCTCAGGTTACAGATACGGGCGTGCAAGACTGATCAAGCAATCTAATTTCTCTTTGAGCAGTTTCGTTCCCTTTTACTGTATCTATTGTAACTTTTGGGTTTTACTCAGGCTTTCAATTTCTTACATCAGTGAGACAATACGGTTGTGTAAGTTAGATTTATTGCCTTATTTAGTTTACTTTGGCCAGCTGTTTGGGGGTTACTCTCTGCGTCCCATCCTGTCTCGAGGTACACAGAGCGGCCCTCCCCTGCGCCTGTTGCCTGGGTGAGGGGCTGAGGTGTGACCTCGCGGCCTGGCCTGCAGGTTGGGGCTGAGCTGAGGGTCTCAGGTGCCCTGGCTGCTGCTTCCTTCTGGCCCACAGGCTGCTGGTAACCACGCCCTGGGGGACCTGGGGGATCCTGAGAGCTCTGGGACCCCCACCCAGTGGCCCTGAGCAGGAGGATGGACTTCTCCAGGAAGAAGCAGGCCTAGCTGCGCTCTCCTGGTCTGGGGGAGGAGGGGGAGGAGCCCTGGGTGTGGGCGGCTTCCCCGTGGTGCTGCCACCTGCTCAGTCAGGAACCAGGCTAGAGGGCTGCCTGCTGTGCGTGGCGGGCTGATGGTCCCTTGGCACTGTCCCAAGTGGCAGGATGGGGCTCCAGGCTGCAGAGGAACTGCTTTTTTTTTTTTTTTTTTTGGTACTGGGGATCGAACTAGCAACCTTGTACTTGCCAGGTAGGTGCTTATGCCACTGAGCTAAATCCCCCGCCTTGGCCTTTATCTTTACAGGTCCTAAAGTTCCAAGCTTAGAACTGTCTCTTAGACAGGACTTCTTGGTGTTCCTGAGGGGGGTTGGTCCTGGAGCCCTCTAAAAGATGGCAAAATTCAGATACTCAAGTCCTTCCTATAAAATCAAATTTGTGTATAACTAGCACACATCCTGCCCTATACTTTTTTTTTAATTTTGAAGGTAGTAGAAATACAGTAGAATAAGACATAACAAAGCCAATTGAGACAGTGTTGGTACAGAACTTCACAGCAGGTTACCGGGATAACAGTGATAGGTTCCATAGTATATCTCATTATATTCACAATAGTTATCTAGTCAATTAGGTATAGCAAAATAAAACCAAAGAGAGAACATTATAAAATCAATCGAAAGAGAATATTGAATAGAGTAAAGCAATTAATCATAATGAAACAAAACTGAAAACAACACTTGCTTTCAAAGAGAAGATAGAGGAGACCCCCCATATTTGCTATATTGCATACAGGCATCCTGCCAAGAGATGCTCAGCCCTCTGTCCCCAGTTGCTAATGGGGGGCGGGATGGGATGTTTGAGTCCAAGCCTGTGCACCCGGTAGGCTCACAGGAGACACTAATGGGCCTCCTTCCGGCTCACGCCTGGAGGAAGGCGCTCACCGAGAGGGCGCTGCCCTGTACTTTCGATCATCTCTCTAAATTACTTATCATTCCTGATACGATGCAAATACTATGTAAATAGCTGTTATACCGAATCATTTAGGAGAGGCTAAAGAAAGCCTGTGTGTGTTCACATACGCAACTTTTGGAAAAGAATATTTTCAGTTAGGGGTGGCTCAATCCCTAAACAAATGTGGAACCTGTGGGTATGGCAGGCGGGGTAATCATACTCCCCTGACCACTTTGTCTACATTCAGAGATGCAAACCTGTTAACATGCTGATCAGCCTCCATTTCTATCTCAGCTCAGACCTTTTCCATTTAGATGTCTAATACCTCAAGCTGTGCGATCAACTTCTTTGCCGGTCAAGTTCATTTCTTCTTTAGTTTTCTGCCTGGGTAGCTAATAGCAGCTGCATCCTTCTAATTCTTTGAATTCATAGTTATTATTTAATTGATAAATCAATCTTGTTGGTTTAGGCTTAGACTTTACCCAGAATCTGACCATTTCTTTTCACCTCCATGAAGACATGTCTCATCCATGGTACGATGATGCCTCACTGCAGGGGTCTCAGATGCTCTGCTGGGCTCTGCCTCCAACCAGCCACCAGGGTGGTCCTGTTAGGATGTAATTCAGATCATATCACCTTCTGCTTATAATCCTCCCGAGTAAACGCCACTGTCTTTGCAAAAGTCCTAAGGTCCTGCCAGCTGGTTCCCATTATTTCTCTGACCTCATTTCCGACTAGCATCCCTACGCGCTCTCCCCTGCAGCCCCACTGGGCTCCTTGCTGTCCCGCAGAACACAGGCTTGCTCCTCCTCCCGTGTCTTGGCACCTGGGTTTCTCAGTTATCCTCTCCAGTGTCTGTCCCACAGCCTTGGGAAGTATTTTCAGACCGGTGCACTAACAATAGTTACTTCTCCCTCCAGATTTCCTGTTCCATTTCTTGCTTTGTTGGTCTCTGTCACACTTGTCTTCTAGCATGTTTATGTGTCATAATGTGTGGCACTGCAATGAAATGTAAGCTTCCTCAGGGAGGACATGGCGTTTATTTTGTTATTTCATAGGAACCTAGGGATGGGTAAATGAATGGAATGATCAGCCCACAGAGAAGGGCGAACAAGTGGAGAAACACAGACCATGAAGCGATAATCGAAAGGTCTGTTCTATTTCAAATTGGTATCGAGTACTGTTTATCAAATCCTCAAGATGACTGTGGAGGTGTTTGATTTACATGATGCATTTAGCTGTGAAAAAGAATATTTTGTCTCTTCTGATGGGACCATGATCTTAGCTATTTTTTATTTCCCCTTTCTACATTTCTGTTTTTTTTCATGTGTGGTGTTCAAGCCAGAATTATTTGACAATAGCAAAGACCTACCAAAAAAAATTAATTGCTTTGAGATGTTTGCACATTTATTTAAATTTTATCAGGTTTATTTCATAAGCAACCATAATAGTGACCTTGGAGGAGTAATGGGACATAGTCATCAAGATATTCAGCTATTTTTAATATTCCTTATATCTGATTATTTGTACTATTATTACACCTCCTGTTAGTGTACTGTAACAAGGATGTAACTTTTACCATGAACTGGAGTGTGTAAAAAAATATAACTTTATTTTCTTTAGTATGCAATTTTGTAATTAATTTTAAATGTCATTAGTACACATTTGCAGTACATAATGGTCACATTCATTGTGGGGAGGTGGTACATGTATATAACATGTGTATTTAGAGTGATACATGCATATCCATGTTTATAACTCATCATAGCTAAATCCTGGAAGTGGCTTATATGTCCATCAACAGATGAATGGATAAAGAAAATGTGGTATTTATATACAGTTGAGTATTATGCTACAGTAAAGAAAGGTGATTGAGTCAATTGTAGGCAAATGAATGTACCTTGGTAATGTTAAATGAAACAAGTCAGTCACATAAGCTTAAATATTGCATGGTTTCTCTTACATTATCAGTCCAAACTATAAATGATTTAAAGAGCAAAATCAACAATCAGTAACAGGAAATTGAGCTGCAATATATTAGGCACTAAAAACTTAGTCCTGTAGGAGTAGGCTTTGTGTGGGGCCATGTCCAAGATGTAGAGAGGAGCTTTGTGCTCTCAGTACCAATGAAAGGGGAGGCCATCAGGTCTTCTGTGTTCTCTGTACTTCGTGTATTCATGGACTTGCCCCTTGGAGGGTATTTGGCCCTACATCTTGGGTAGCTGTGGTGCGTACACTCCGAGTTCAAATACATTCTGATTTTGAGGCTTATTCCAGCTTCCTGTTTTTCTCTGTGCCTTTTCTCCCTCCTTGGGAGCAGGAGGGCAGGGAAGGGGATCGATGCTCTCTCACACCTCTCTGGGGCTGGGGCTCTAGGAGCCACCTCAGCCCAGCACCATGTCCTCTCTGTAGCTGCCACACAGTCACAACTTGGCATAATTTTTTTTTAACTTTAAAGAGAAAAAAATACCCCAAATTCAAAACACAATAATTGGAGTGTAACAATGGTTAATACATTGCATATTGTTATCTTTAAATTAGTTACTTAGAGTATAAGATACCTGCACTTAATTGTTGAAACAGTATTAGCACAAATCTTTGTTTTCAATGAGCTAAGAGAAATTAGTAGTATAACTATCCTAAATTTTTTTTTTTTGGTACTGGGAATCAAACTCACAACCTCATGCTTGTCAGGCAGGCGCTTATGTCACTGAGCTAAATTCCTGACCCTATCCTAACTATTTTAATAGTTAAGATACACACACAAACACATATGTATATACATATATTATTTATTTCAGCTTCTCACACTAGGGAGACAATATGATATTTACACACACAAGTCTGATTTATTTCACTTATGAGTATGGTCTCTATTGCAACCATTTGCCTATAAAAGCCTCAAGTTTATCCTTCTTTATGGCTGAGTAGTACTCCATTGTATAAAAATACCACATCTTTTTTATTCCTCAGTCGATGGGCATTTAGGTTGTTTGGAAGATCTGGCTATTATGAACTGTGCTGCTATAAACATGGGTACACATATATCATCATGGTATCATCATGGTATGATGTTTTTAATTCTTTTGGGAAGATACACAGAAGTGGAATAACTGGGTCAACTGGGACCTCCAATTCTAGTTTTTTGAGGACTCTCTACACTGATTTCCATAGTAGTTGTACCAGTCTATACTCCCACCAACACTGGAGAAGAGTTCCTTTTCCCCACACCCCTTCAGCATTTGTTATTGGTTGATTTCTTTATAATAACCATTTTTTTCTGGGGTGAGGTGAAATTTCATTGTTGTTTTAATTTGCATCTCTCAAATAACTAGTGATGTTGAGCATTTTTTCATGTATCTATTTGCCATTTGTATTTCTTCACTGGAGAAGTATGTATTCATCTCAGATTCCCATTTTTAGATTGGGTCTTTAAACAACTCCAGACATACTAAGCCACTTTATTTCTGACAAAGGTCAAATATGTTCACTGGAAGAAAGATAGCCTCTTTAATAAACAGGGCTTGAAAAATGGCTTTACACATGCCAAAGATTAAAACTGGACCCACATCTGTTCCATTGATCTTTGGGTCTGGTTTTTTTTTTTTTTGCATTACTGTGCTGTTTTTATCACAATAACTTTATAGTATAATTTCAAGTTAAGGATTGTGATTCCCCCTGTCTTGCCCTTGTTGGCCAGGATTGCCTTTGCTACTCTAGGTTTCTTCTGGTTCCACATGAATTTTAGGATTGTTTTCCCTAATTCAGTGAGATATACTACTGGAATTTTGATCAGAATTGGGTTAAATCTGTATAACAGTTTTGGAAGTATGGCCATTTTCTCTAAATTGTTTCTTCTTACCCAGGATCAAGGGATGTCTCTCCATTTTTCTAATATCCTCTACAATTTTCTTTTTCAGAAAATTTCATTTTTTAGGATGCTATTGTAAAGGTGTTGTTTTCCTGACTTCTCTCTGAGTTAGTTTATTATTCATGTACAAGAAGGCTATTGAATTTTGAGTGTTAATTTTGTATCCAGCTATGCTACTGAATTTGCTTATTAAATCTACCATTTTTTATTGGAGGTTTTAGTGTCTTCTATGTAGAGTATCATGCCATCTGCAAATAATGATAATTTAACTTCTTCCTTTCTTTCTTTATTCCTTTTTATTTCTTTCTCTTATTACTTTGATTTAGTTCTTGGTGCTCACCTTAGGAATCCCAGTCTTCACTGCTTTCTGGTTCTTCTCTGGATTTTTCTACCAATTCCTCCTCCTTCCAGAGCTCACCATGGGAAGTGGTCACAGGGGAGGGGGTAGGGAGTCTGCTTACAGCTCTGCTCACCATCTGACCTTAGCACTCTCCTCTCCTAATTCTCTCCACTAACCAATGGGACTGTCATTCAATTTTCAGTTGCATCCTTTCCAATCTGTTGTTTATGTCATAAAGCTTCTGTGCTCTAGTAGGTTCAGTCAATTTAAACTCAAAAACCTGGCTCTCAAAATCAAAGGCTTTGGTGTCCATGAATATTACTCTGCTATGAGTCTCATGGGTCAATTCTGAAATTCAAACCTGAGTCTGAATGGATTCTTCTCTGCACTTTGCTGTAACCCTAACATCTGAGGAATAGCGGGTGCTTCTGACATGATGCGTGTTCAGGACTGTGCGTGAGAAGCCCAGAGGGCAGGGATGAAAACAAGCATAGGGACAAAACTTCTCCAGGAGTAACTAAATCTTCACCTAGGAGACCTCAATATGTCCTTCTAAAAAATTCTTATAAAATATTTTGGATTTTAATCCTGTTTTCTATGAGGTAATTTATTTCTTTTCCTGCTATCTTTTGCATGGCTTCCAATATTTATTTATTTGTAAGTATTCTTTATTTACCCTTTCCAGCTTGTGCAATAACCACAGGATGATTTTCTGTATTCATCTGATTCTTTATGACAACAGATATGGGAAAATCATCTAAATCTTAGTGAAGAAAACTAGGTGTATCTTAAGGATATCAAGATGATAATCAGTAATCAACTGTGTATTTTAAATATTGACAGAGATTTAAAAAAAACTTTATCCAATCTCTCAAAAGCAGGAAAAAATAAAGCAATACAGAGGTAAACATCTCATATTTCCACATCTATTTCTTTTAGAGTTGATGTGATTTTCTGCTTATGGGTCATAAAACTACTCTCTAACTTCCTAGCACAAGATCAAAGGAGACTGAGACTAAGGCTTCTTTCTGTACTGTCCTCTGATGACAGCTCCGGGGTTTACAGTAAAAGTGTTACCCTTCATCCTGGTGGTTACATTAGGCTACCTGTTGACACCGAAGTTCAGGTTGCTTGAACATACTTCAGAAGTTTCAGGAACCCTCTGTGCTGTTCTTCCCTCCTTTCCAGATCTGCAGCAGTAGTGAATGCAGGTTTGCGGTATAGAGATGCATGCAGGGTCACTGTATGCCGGTTCCTGGCAGTGAAGGGCTGGGTGTGGGCGGGGTGGAAAGCTAGAGAAGCAGAAAAGAATGCTATGCGTGCAGTTTTCAGATACAGCTGGAGCCCTGTGTCTGTGAGTTCCACATCCTAGAATTCAGCCAGTTGTGGATATAAAATATTTGAAAAGTGTCTGTACTGAACACTTAGAGACTTTTTCCTTGTCATTTTCCCATAAGCAAAATAGTATAACAACTATTTATACAGTATGCACGTCATAATACGTACTATAAATGACCTGTACATGATTTAAAGTCTATGTGAGGAAGAGGAGGAAGAGTGTGGGGTATGTGAGCTACTACATCATTTTATATAAGGGACTTGTGGATCCTCATGGCTGCAAGGAGCCTGGAACCAATCTTAACGGATACCAAGGAATGACTGTATGTATTTGATCCAGAGCTCTCAACTAAGTTTTAAACCTGTTCCTTCCCATTGATATGAATTCAAATCTTCCCCAAATTGTGAAATGGAAAACAAGATAAACAATCAACATGTAAATAATTCTGACCAGTCAGTGACTTTGAGGTAGAGGGTTCCATATTGAACTCCATTTTGAACCTTTCTTTAGGGAAATCAATTCTTTGGAATTCTCCTATTGCCCTTTGTTCATGCCTGAAACCTCCACTTATGTTTGATAGTATAAATAAAACCAGGCATATTTTGCTTATGACCAGGATTGGGACAGACATTGGTTTGGTTTAAATAATTTTAGAGACTGCAAATTCCGGAGGAATAATTCACAATAACAGTGAAAGCAAATAAAACTTGCTTTAAATATAGTTACCCTTCTTCCCTTTTTCTTTCCCTAATAACACAGCATTTATTGGATGAAACAAAGTAAGATCCAACATTTTCTGGGTGGGTAATGCACACAAGTCCCATCTCTAGTTTCAGTGTATAAATGTGTGGTCTCATAGTAATCTTTATGAAGGCCTCAGCAGCTCAAGATGAGAGGGCACATTTCAGATTCTGTTAAAGAAAAATAAAAGATGCCTAAGTAAATTCAAATATAGCTGTCTTTATTTTGTCCTTTAGAAGTTGTATCTTTGGTATTTTAAGATAACCAAAAAAGACACCTGAAATGAGTGTATCCTCCACGCACAGAGTCATGTTTATGACTCAACCGAAGCTCCTCTGTCCCCAGCTGTGTGGAGCTTGGTCTGGACATCTGTTTTTAATGGTTTCCAGGCCTGCCTTTGAGAGCATTATCACAAATGGGCTGAATGTATGCTTCACATGGGGAGGAAGGAGAAGCAGACAGCTAATAGGTGTTCTATGGAGTGTGGAGAGGTCTTCATTTTCATCAACTCTGAGCTCCATGTAACCCAAACTCATATGCTTTGTTAAAAGAAGACCCCCCCCCCGCCCCGCCAGTTTTCTCTTCTGTGATACTTGTTTTACAAAGAACATCCGTGTTAGAACATTTTCATTTTTGGGTAAAGTAAGATTACGAAGTGAAGATAATGTCTTTGTCCATTTCTTTTGCTCTCCCAGAAAACCTGAGATGTGGTAATTTGTAAGGAAAGAAGTGTATTTTGGCTTTCACTTCTGGAGGTTTGGAGGACTAAGAGCATGGTCCCCAGTGAGGATTTCATGCTGCTCCAATTCATGGCAGAAAGCAGAGAGGCAAGTGGTAGCATGTGAAAGAGCCAATACATGAGGGACAGCCAACTCTATAACGGCCACTCTCATGGTAACTGATCCAATCCCACAGGAATAAGCATTCACTACCAGAAGAAAGGCACCCTGTTAAGGAACCAGTCACTTCATAAAGACCCTGACTCCCAATGGTATCACAATGGCAACCAAGTTTTTTCTTTTTTCTTTTTGTGGTGCTAGGGATGGAACTCAGGGCTTGTGCACATTAAGCAGACACACTTTAGACCTTCCATTCCAAATTAAATTTGGAGGGGATGAATCCTCGCAGGTGGATAGGCAGAAAAGGCTGCCATCTCTATTTACCATTTCCCTAAGTATTCTGCAGCTGACCCTCGTGCTGCCATTGTTACCTTTTCCATGGGATAAAAGCAGTGATGGAGGAGGTCACACAACAGTGGAGTGGTGTGGGGTGGAGCTCAGCCCACAGGTTAGGCTTACTGTGCCTGGCTCCATGCCAGCTGTGGCCAGGACAAGGGGCCTTCATCAAGGCCCCAGAGCTTTCGGAGCGTCTCACCAACTCTGATGTTTGCTACTTTCATATTTGGCAAGAAAGCTTCAAGGCCAGGGTGAGGAGAATCAGAGACTCCTAAAGCCAAATTTGAATTTTTTTCCTCTTTTTTTCTTTTATGGACTCAAATTAGAAGCAACTGCAGGGAGAAAGAGAAGTAAATCCATGAGACAGAAGAGGGGGGTGAGATTATTTCAAAATAGCATTGCATATTAGGCATTCACCTGCAGCGTTTCTATAATTTTTCTAATCTCTGTCTAAAGAAATGTTTTCTAAGGTGTCACTTTGTCACCTTTCCTCAAGAGGACAATAGCAGTAAAATAATTTGGCATCTTCAGTTTTATCCTCATTGGTTCACTGAAACTGTGCTGAGCTTAATAGAGACCACAAAGGACACCTATGCCATAATCAATAACCTCAAGGAATTTGTGACCAGAGAGAACATATGCACAGGGTAAATATGTTTCATCAAGCTCAGTCTAATGCATTATGGTTTTTTTCCCCCTTTGGTTAGGAGAACCTTGGCCACAGATTCCTATTTATCTATCTATCCATGGGTCTTTACCTGGTGCCTGGCACATAATAGGTAGTCAGTAAATGATCACGAATGAAGGCATGGATTAATGAATAAATGGAGAGTACCTCAAAGAGACAAGGCAGTGAAGTGTGGGAGGAAATCAGACTACTGGCCTGGAATGTGTGGGGCAAGTGAAACAGACTGTGCTGGGCCATGGGAGTCTCTCCCAGGACAGAGGTGGAGCTGGATGGAGTAGGACAGGACTTCCTCCCAAGCCATAAGAGCATGGACAGATGAAGAGAAGAGAGCATAAGACCCATTCTAGGTGAGATGGGGTGGAAAACTGCACAAACAAAGAGATGGCTGTAGGAATGCACAGGTGGCTTCAAAGGCAGGAGAAGACCTGGACTTGAGGCAAGTAGTCTTCCTTTTGAGGTTTGTTGCATATTTGGTGAGCTACCGTGCGATGACATTGTGTTGAGCACAGAATGTCAGCACAGGGATTTGAATTTATCCCAAGGGCACTAAAAAAAACGAATGAAGGCTTTTGAGCTTGGGGATGCTTAGGAAGAGTAATCTCATAAACTAGAAGCCCAGAAACTGGCTAGGTAGGTATTGTGGTATTTGAGGCATCATATGGTAATTGCCAGGAATGACTGTGGTTCTGGGAATGAAAAGGAAAAATTGATTTCAGCACAGTTTGAAGGGTGTACGAAGAGAGTTTGATCGTTGATGGAACCAAAGAGGAGCAGGGAAGGGACAGTGTTTCCTTAACCTCTGTCATGTAGAACGCCACCAATTCGATGCACTTATGGTTCTTGAATTCCCACTGTGTTCAAGACATTGCATGTTCCAGCAGAGGTGCAATTGAAACTGCCTAGGATCAGGCCAATACAAATGCCCTCATTGGGATATTGGCTAACTCTGAACCTTCTCTATGAATCTATCATCTTTATTCACATGTCTTATTTACTTGGTTTTGTTTTCTAAAGAGAAAACAAAAGCCGTAAGATGGTCTTGAGCTCAGCCGGCTTTGACAGTAGTCAAGGTGGTCAGTCCACCAGGAAGGCATGTGGGGTACCATCCTTTCTTCTTCATTCTTCCGTTCTGAGGTGCTCACAGTCATCTCAACCCCATGATATTTTCTTGCTCCCTGTCTGGGTCTCTCTCCACTTGTCTGCTTAAAATCCAGTGCTCTTTTAGAACTGTGGTTTGTGAAAGATTGATGGCTGGTGCCATGTCCCTACCCTCCCCAGCCCACCCTCTGCATCCCATAGTGGTATATAACAGTGACACATTAGAAGCCACAGAGAGACATGGGAGGATTTACTTGTTAACAAAGAAAATATAGCTGCTGAGTGGAAATGCCGTGCAGAGCCCGGGGAACACTCTGCTTGGCATTTGCTCTGAGTTCTTCATAATCTGCTTCGGTTTTGGTTTTATGAGTTTTCGGTTGGGGGAGAGGCTAACATAAACCGGTATGAGATGTGCTCCCCTCTTTAGGGCTCCTTCATTTTATCTTAACATACACCATTTGCGCACGCATGTTCACACGTGCATGCACTCACACATGCTCCATAAATATGTGCCTTTAGCATTTGGTTGTCTATAGCAAAAGTGGAACATGCCCCCAGAACGTGACATGACTTAAAAAGCAGTTGAAAAAATTTGGATAAGGCCGAACAAAAACAAGAAAGAAGAGAGAAGAAACGCTCCCCCTTAATCAAATCCTTCATTTCCCCTAGAGCAAGCAGTTCTTAATTATATTTAACAGACACAACAGTGTGCAAGCTGGCCCAAACAGCTGGGGGAAGGAAGGCTCCATTGTGTGGCCAGCATGGCCAGGGAGGAGGGCGCGACGCGTCCGTCAGCGCGTCCTCCTGGTTGATACTGGGTCCTTCTTGACGTCCACTCCTGGGCCGATTTGGACGCCTGACCAAGGCTCCTTCCCCCCCAGCAGTATTTTTCTGTTGGTGTTGTTTTGCAACTAAATATTTCAACCAGGCTTTCAGTGGGTCCTTCCAGACCTGTCATCCATTCTGTTTTACTAATGGTGACTGTGGATAGATTGGCATTTCCGCGGAGGCCTCGTGGTCCAGGAACCTGCTGAACGTGTCTCCGGCTGTTCGGCAAGCGTTTTCTCCTCTGACCTTGTCGATTAACCGTAGGTTATGAACAGGAAACAGAAGTCTTGTCCCGCCCACCTACTCCCAATTCCAGGTTCGCAATCTAATTACATCTCCTTGTTTCCTTAGCTCCACATATGGGGTATTTTATGTTAACAAAACACGAATGCATGCTATAAAAAAATAAATGCAACTGTTTACAAGATCTTTTTCGGCAAGAAGATTGAACTTTTTCTCCCCCTGCCCCTATGGCACTTATCTTTAACTATGCTGTGCAACTACAGCCAAATTAGAGAATGGAAAAAGAAACACATTCTATAATTTGGCTTTATTAAATTTCCCATCAGCTGCCTTTTATGTTTCTTTCAGCAGACATTTCATCATCCCAAGAGATCGGAAACATTTTTCCCATGTAAATATGTATCTAAATCACTAAATTCTCCATCCTTGTTTCTTTTTGCATCTTGTTTCTTTTTTTATTCTTTCCACTTTTCAGCTTTATAAAATTGTATATAAATTAGCAACTGAACTTTAAGTCACTGAACCTATTGTATTCTATTCATTAACTGATCAACTTTTCCTACATGAATATAATTATACCTTTGTTTTGGTCTGATCATACGTTTAGCATCAGGCCACTCTGTTTGTTAAAAGATGGAGTTTTGTTTGGGTTCATTTCTGATGGAATTTTCACTACTAAATCTATCTAGTAATTGTGTCTAAAATGCTGATTTCCCCCCTCATTGTTTCTACTGGCTTAACAGGTAGTCAAAGATGTTTTCATTTGTTGCTGTATTAAAGACCCATTACAAATTAATAATGAGAGGAGCAGCAAATTTCTCCCTAATATTTTCCCAATCTTCCACTGATTTAACACTATTCTGCACATACACCAATTCCATTAAAAAGCTCTTCCACTCCACTGTAAACAGTGTTCTATTAATAGCAAGGATGTTAAGGCTGTGGCTTGGGGCCTTAGGCTCCCATTATATTATTCAATCTATTTATGCCTCATCCTAGATTAGTGAGGGGACGTTGGGTAAGATGTTTTAACCCTGTCTTCACTGATGTTGAAAATGGGGAAGACAGTTGTTTATAGAGATGCCTCCTAAAGTGATGGGACAGATGCTGGTGACTCGAATTAATTATTCAGTTAAAAGCGACCCAGCTCCACAAAATGCATCAGTTCTGTGTCCCAAACCCTTCATTTGGATTTGGCTGTTTTCACCTAAATGGCTGTAACTTGTGTCTAGAGATTCTTAACCAGGGCCTTCACAATATGAAGAATTTTCCCTATGGTGTTTTTTTTTTTTTTTGTACTGGGGATCAAACTCATGACCTCACGCTTGCCAGGCAGGTGCTTATCCCTGAGCTAAATTCCTGGCCCCCCCCCATGGTGTTTTTAATCCCTGATGCATGAGCAGCTTGTAAACTTGCTCAGGTGATTCCCATGTACAGCCAGGGTTAAGCACCAGTGCTTTGCCTGGTAATGTGTGTGTGTGGGGTGGGGATTCCTGTCCTTAACTTCCTTTGTTCCCTTTGAGGACCATCATAATTTTTGGAGAAATGCACCAAGTTCAGTATTAAATTTTTAAAAAAGACTGACTGTGGTCGTGGCTTAAATATCTGGCTCTTCTATGGCAAAGGGCAATAATACCCTGGGAGAGTGAAACATACTCTGGTGGAAAGAAACTGGAAAGTTAATTTGGATGGATGAAGCAGCCTGTCTCGTGCAGGCTAGTCTTGAGCTTTCTCTGCCTGCTGCACCTGGGTGACCAGCAGTGGGTGGTGCGTGGGACTGCAGGTCTCAGCTGGTCTCCCACATTTCCCAGGGAACCATGGGGTTAGGCAGCTGCTGGTGCAGAGTCCTTGAGCTGCGGAGTAGTTGAGTGTCCCTAAGCCTGGACTTAGGTCGCTCTTGCTTGTGTTCAGGGATGCTATAATTTGGATTGTGAATGTCCCTAGAGGGCAATATGCAAGAGTTTTGGTCACCAGCTTGTGGTGCTGTTAGGAGGTGGTGGAACCGTTAGGAGGTGGGAGGAAGTTAAGGTGCTGGGGGCAAGGCCTTCCAGGAGACTGTGGAATCCTGGTCCCTTCCGCTCTCTTCTTTTTTGCTTTCTGGCCACAGTAAGGTGAGCAGTTTCCTTCACTGTGATTTACTGTACTGCCACATATTCAAAGCAACAGGGCCAAACAGTCCCTGACCGAAACCTCTGAAGCTGTGAGACATGATAAACCGTTCATCCTTATACGTGGGTATTTCAGGTATTTTGTCATAGGACAGAAAGCTGACTAACACTCATCTTGTCTCCTCTGGTCAGTGAGAATATGAAGTCCAGACTGTCCCTGCTGAGGATCAAAAAGCTGAGAGAAGACAGAAAGTCTGGTGGCTCAGCCCTGGACAGCATTCTAGAGACTTGCTACTTTTTCAGAGCAAGGTGTCAAGTTCGAGCTCACTCCTAGAGAGCTTATCATGGAGCTGACCGCAAACAGAAATGCTGTATAGAAGATTAACTTTCTCCTATTCTTTTTTGGTTCTCTTATTTAGAGTATCTTTTTTTCTCTTTGTTTTATCTTTATTCAACTTCGTTGATTCTTTTCTGATAAAAATAAAGATTTGTAACCATCAAAAAAATTTGAAAACACTACCCTAATCCCACCCGCCAAAAGGAAGGCTCAATACTAAAAAACTACCACTGATGTGACTTTTTTTGGAAAACACCTTAAAAATATAGATCAAATAAACTTGCATCAGTTTTTCTGTTATTCCCATGTCTCTTCCTCTAGTTGTTATGTCCTTTCAGAAATATCTAGAATGCCTCCTGCTAAGTGACAGTGAATGCATGTTAGAAAGGAGTCCTGGCCAAAACAAGTTTATTACAACCAGAAGTCACTGGCTCCGTCAGTGCTTAGACACTGGCCAATCTCCTGGAGCAGTAAATGAGCAGAGGTACTTTCTGTGTCTTGCTGTGCAGTGGGATGCTTTACAGCTTCTTTTCTGGCTGTTGTTTAATAAACTATAAGCAAATTTGATCTCTTCTTAGGTATTTTATAGACAATGGCAAACCATAGCAAAAAAAAATAGTGTAGAAAAACATTTCTTGTCTTTACACACACTTCTCCCAACACCCCTGTGAGTCCCTCTGACAACAGTTTTGTGGAATACCATTGATACTCAACCCATCAGAAATGAATGGAAGCTGACAATGTGTTTTAACCCAAATTGTAAAGACTCTTGTCTGGCTATTCAAGTCTAAACTAGAGTTTACATAACCACCTACCATGGTTTCTGGTTATGTAAAATGTGACTGAGTATCTCAATCCTGGATCAAAAGCTTCCTCCACATGAATGGTTTAGTTAGGAGGGGGGAAAACCCAGGACTGAACTGTGCCAATGAAAGCATGGATCACTTCACATTTTGCTTTGTGAAAGAGCAGAAAGTGAAGACAAATGAAGAATATATACAGGGCACATCAGAACATCAGGTCAGTGGGAAAAATAAGCTTGGAAAATGCAAGAAAGAGAAGGCAGTGATTCAAAGGCAGGTCACGAGGCCCTGGCAAACTTTCAAGAGAAGTCGAATATCAGGAAAAGACAGATGGTTAGCGTGGGGACAAACACCTCAAAAGCTGCAAGTTCAGTTAGTTCAGGTGTTTGTTGAGTATTTACTACATGCTATCCTCCTGCCTGGGCCTAAGTTCTGGGGAATGGGAGGGTATAAATAAGAATGTGCTTTCCTCCTTGACTTTAGAGAGCTTCGATAGATTGACAACACAAAGCCTTCACAGGGATTAAGGAAATATGGGCATGGGAGAATTGAAAAGTATGAATGCTCACTGAAAATAAATGTGTGGACTATTCCTGAATAGGAGAATTTACAAGAATAAGTGTCTCCACCAGCATTTACTGGAGAAACAGACATGACACAAGATACACAAATGTGTAAGAATTTCCAGGATTGGCTCCCAATGATGAGCCACAGAGTGAGGAAGTGGGCAGCGGGTGTCTGCCCGCTGGAGGCCGAAGGATTTGGTTGAAGGTCTGGAGCTCACTGCAATGTCCCATGCGAATCCGTATCAGGAGGCTGATGGGTCTTCAGTGGAAGACTGAGGAGCCTACGCTGGAAGGCCGAAAGCTCTGTACTGGGAGCTGCAGTCTGCACTGTAAGCCAGGAGGTGACGTCTAAACTGAAGGCGGAGACTGGAGCTCCTCTGAAGAAAAAGAAGCAGATCCATCCTTCTTCATTTCCTTCTTACAGCATCCAGGCTACAAGCCGCCCTAGCTGGGTCTTTTACACACTGAGGTGTGGAATTGTTGAGCTGAATTAGTTAAGCTTCTCTTACTCAAGTTGGCACAGCAACCTTCCTAATTGGAGAAATGGAGACTCACTCTGGATCTGAGATGGGCCCTGAAATCATAAGGATGATGTGGGTTAATAGAAGAAGCTGGGCAAGATGGCATATGCTTGTAATCCCAGCACCCTAAAGGCTGAGGCAGGAGGATTACTGTGAATTAAGGGCAGCCTGGACTACATAAGTGAGTTTAAGACCAACCTGAGCTACATAATGAGATCTTACCTAAAAGAGAAAGAAAATGCAAAGATGAGAAACAGCAAGGAATATGTTTCGTGGCCAGGTCAAGAATGGTGTGGAGTGATAGAATGAAGGCTTTGATTACAGAAACCAAAGGTCAGCTGTGTCATGATATATGATTCCTTATAAGGGAGTAATATTTATTGAACTTTCAACAAATCCCATCAAAACTGAGCAGAATAGTGGCATAAAAAACAGACAGTGCTTGTCATAGTAATAATAATGAAGCAATGAATGCACCATGCATCAACAGCAAACAGTTCACTTCTTTGGACCTCAGTCTTCTCACCTGCAGAATGGGGCTAGTAATTTACAGGGTTGGTGAAACAACAAAATGATTAATGGATACACGTGCTTTTAAAATGGAATGCAGTAGTTATTAGGGTAGTGAAGTGGTGAAAGGTAAAGGGTAATAGTTTTGAAATGAAAAAACCATGGGAAACATTTCTTCCTGTCTGTCTTACTAATCTTTGGTCTCTTGGAAAAGAATTTTAATTCCCTTAAGCCTCAGTTTTAACATTTTTAAGTGGAGTGTGGCAGGGTAATAGTATCTCTCTGCAGGGTGGTGGTGATTATGGCAAACATCTTAAAGTACCCAGCATAAAATGAATTCGTAACAGAGGTCACACTTGTTAGAGTTAAGCCCCTGGAATTGGGCGCTGGATCTTTAATAAGGAAGATTTGTCTACTTATGTGTCAGTCAGTGCTCATTAGAGAAAAATTTCCTATATATGTGTGTAATATAATATATATCATCTATATTTCATATATATCTATGTGTCGTCTATGTCATGTATATTGATTTGCAAGGTAGGCTGAACAGTAGCTGCCTGCAGAGTCAGGTGCAGAAGAAGAAGAAGGGCCGTCTACACACGGGAGATCCGGAGGATCCAGTCAGGGCCAAAGGCCCAGGGCCCACTGTGGAGTCTGTGCTCTAAGACTGAGGTGTCTGATCTGGGAGTCGGAGACAGACGTCCAAGGCAATGGCGGAGACTGGAGATCCTCTGCAGAAACAAGCGAGACTTCCTTCTTTTCCTTTTTATTCCAATCACCACACCCAGGGCGGGTCTTCCCTCTGGGTAAGTTCCTGGTGCAAACACACCCCGCACTGTGCTAAGCTAATCAGTGAAGTGTTTCCCACTTAGGTTGATATAACATTAACTATCACAACTGGCTTTGTGTGGCTGGAGGGGAGCTGAACAGAGCTTAGATGCACTGCTGGAGGTGGTGGAGTTTAAGTGGAGAGTGAGTCAGGCCACACAGCTGGGCCAAGGAAGGAAGGACAGCAGGGGTGGCTGGAGCACAGGTGACTCCAGAATTTTTATGGAAGGATTATGGAATTTTATGGAAGGATTACGAACTGGCATACCCTTTTCATCAGAAAGGGGACGCCGAAATTAAAGTTGTACTTGAAGATATTTGAAGCCTTGTAAGTCGCATGTGTGCGAGTGTGAGTGAGTGTGTGTAAGGGGGCAGGGCAAACTTGGGAATTCTAAGTCCTTCAAGAGACATCTGCTCAGAACAGAAAGGTACGAATAATGTAACACTTGTCAATTACTGGGAATATGCGGTGTATCAATGTCAAACTAATTCATGTATAAGGCAAAAATCCAAATGGTACCCAAGAGCCCAATCTCCTGAGGTGCTCAGTACAGCAGCACTTTGCTTCTTGGCCCCTTTATTCATTCTCCCTTCAAATGCTCTATTAAGATATTTCTGCATTCTCTTCTCCTTCTGGTAGTTTTTTCAGACTTCTTTTAGTAAGCTGTTACTTTTCTAGTCTCTTATTAATCCTATGATGTGTCCGTCCTGGGAGAGTTTCTTGACTATCTTATTTTATTTTGGTTTGTTTTGGTACTGGGGATTGAACTCATGACCTTGTACTTGCCAGGCAGGCTCTTATGCCGCTGAGCTAAATCCCTAGCCCTCTTGACTATTTTAGAAACCTTAGATTTCTTTTTAATTTAAGCAGTTGTGCTTTGAACATCCCCACCCCCCAAACATTTCTTCCTCTCTCTCTACTGGTGGCTTTTTCACAACTTGTCATCATTATTTTCTAGATGTAACGGCATCTTTGATCTGTCCATGTAGTCATTGGATTGTTTAAAAAATATCTCTTTTGATTTTAGAATTTTGTCTGTTTCTTCTGTGTTATTTTGCTTTGTTCATTTGGCCTTATTTTTTTGGAGGGGTGGCGGTGGTGCTGTGTAGTCCAGCTAGATCTTGTGATCCGATCCTTAGCTCTGAGTAGATGACTTGCGCTTCCTCCCTCATGTGGCCATGCATGGTTCCCACTGGGAACCTTGCTCACCTCACTTATGGGAACATCTTACCCAGGGGTGTCAGTCCATACCCATGGCAGAAGTACTATCTTTCCTCAGGTAATTTCACTGATGACTTTACAGAAGTGTAAATAATGAACTCCAAGTAAAATTGGCTCCCTGAAAACAAGAATGGAAACACAAAAAGAAAGTAAGGCTTTGGGCTGGATCTGGTTTTCAGATTAGAGAGACTACATTCATTCCCTTCCCTCTCACCCTCTCCTGGCTGGAATCTACTGACTAAGCCGAGTTGTCTTTAAGGTTTGAGATTTCTCTAGGCAGACTCCATTCTAATCCTTTTCTTCTCCCATCAAGGCAGTGGCTTCCTGAGCCTTCTTCTTTTGTATGCCTCCCGGATCTACATACTAGATTTTAGAAATAGGCTGTCTTCCTGTTCTCTTCACCTTTATGATGGGTTCCTTTTTGCACCTCTATGCTTGTATTCATATTCTTTAGGAGGGACCCATGGCAGATCCATTTGCATGGTCTTCATTGACTTGGAAGTACAACAGGAGATATTTGACATCCCAAGCTGCAACCTTGCCAACCATGTGCAGCCTTTCTATCTCATGGATGAAGATACAGGGATCTGTATGATTAAGTAATTGACCCCAAGGTTACACAGCTAGAGAATCAGTTACAATGCTGCTAAATATTCTTAATTCTCCCCCACTGGGCAAATTTAAGCAAATTATTTTCTCATAGTCTGTCAGTTTTTCTTTTCTGCTGTTGTAATTATTAGAAGGCAGAGCTGGATCTTAAGAGAGAAAATGAGTGAGTGCACGTGCGCGCGTGTGTGTGTACATGTGTGTGTGCATGTGTGTGTGTGTATATGTATGTGTGTATGTATGTGTGCTCTGAAGTGTAATCCTTACTTCTAGTCCTCCTGACTAGATATTATGGTATCTACTTAGCCTTTACCTCATTTTAAGCTCTTTTTTTTTAAGTCTTAAAACAAATTTTGACAATTTAGATATGAGTGTTTATTTCATTTCCACGTGTTTATGTAGCTTTGTGGTTTCTTTTGACGTTAATTTCCAATTTCATTGCACTGTGGTTGGATGATATGCATGAAATAATCTCAGTTCCTTTGCATTTACTTAAGCATGTTCTATGGGGTAATATATGGTCTGTTTTGTAGAACATCTCATGTACAGTTGAGAAGAATGTGTATTCTGATCTTGTAGGGTGGAACACCCTGTAGACATCTACCCATGTCCATTTGTTCATAGGTTTTTTTGAATTCTGATATTTCTTTGTTGATTTTTTGGTCTGGTTGATCTTTCTAATTGTGAGAGTGGAGTGTTAAGATCCTGCATTACAATAGTATTAGTGCTTATTTGGTTTGTCATGTCCATTAATGTTTGTTTAATGTACTTGTGTAGCAGAAAATGCCCAGTCCCCCAGCTAGTGTACTTAAGTTTCTGTTAGTCTCTCAGGTAGCCTCCAGGTTACTTCAGATCCTGTTACACTTCCTGTTACTTCTGTTTCTTAGAAATGGCTGGTCATTGTGATGCATAGGTGCTCACTAGGATGCATATTGTAAAACCAATCAAAGACAGCCAAGTACTCTGCTTCTGTACTTCCGGTTTACAGACCCTATAAAAATACCTGCCCAACCCTGGTCAGGGCCTGATAGTTTGGGAATGATACCACTCATTACCCATTGACATTACATAAATATGCCTCCAAAACCTAGGTGACATTTCAGTGTTTCTATTTGCTGTTGCAACTGGGTACACCAGTGTTTGGTGCATATATATTTATGATTGTCATCTCTTCTCTTGGAATCTTCCCTTAGCAAGTATGTAGCAACCCTCTTTGTCTCTTTTGATTAGTCTTATTTTGAAGTTCACATTGTCTGCAAATAGAATAGCTACCCATGCTTTTTTCTGGGATTCTGTTGTGTACAGTACTGGTTTCCATTCTTTGACTTTTAGTCTGTGAATTTTTTTTTGAGTCAAATGTGCTTTTTGAATGCCACGTACTGTTGGATCTTGCTTCTTGATCTATTTTGCCAGTCTCTTTCTTTTGATTGGTGAGTTGAGTCCATTTATATTGATGGTTACAATTGATATATATGTATTGGCTTATTTTTCTCATGTTATTTTCCTATTGTTGGCTCCCTGTCTTTTCCCTCTGTTTATTTGCTTACTCTGTCTGGTGACTTCTTTCTGTTGGTGTTCTTGTGGTTGTGGTCCTTATTTTCTCTAATATATGCTTCAGAGCATTCTGAAGAGCTGGTTTGGTGGTCGTGAATTTCTTGTGTTCTTTGTCATGGAAGTATCTTATTTCTCCATTGATTTTGAAAGATAGTTTTGTGTGGTACATCAATCTGGACTTAAAATTTGTTTTCTTTTAGGGCTTGAAATACTTCACTCCAAGCTCTGCTTGATTTTAGGGTTTGTGTTGAGAAATCTGCTGTGATTCTGATGGGCTTTCCTTTATAGGTGATTTGTTTCTTTTCTCTAACTGCTTTTAATATTTTGTTTTGTGGTGAATTTCTGGAATCTTAATTATTACATGCAGCACCCTCCTGAACAACCACTGGATCACAGAGGAAATTAAAGAAGAAATTAAACAATATCTACAATTAAATTAAAATGCTAATACAGCATACTGGAACATGTGGGACACAATGAAAGCAGTCCTACAAGGGGGAAACACAGAGGTAATCTCTCACATTAGAAGCAAAGAAAAAGGAAGGGAAGGATGAGGGAAAGAATGATAAACCAGACTACTAAACATATTAAACCTACCATCTTTGTTTTAAATTCTGTATCACTGCTGTTTTTTTTTTGTTTGTTTGTTTTTGCTATCATTTTGCTTTTCTGGTTGTTTTTGTTTGTTTGATTCTTGACTTTTCTGTGTTTTTTCTCTTTAAAATAAGTAAAAAAATAAACATATTAAAAATCAAAAAATAATCTCTCACAACAGAAAAACAGAACACGCTTAAATAAACAATTTAATATTGAACCTCAGGCTCCTAGAAAAGAAAGAACAAATCAAACCTAAAGCTCATACGAGAGCAGAAATTAATATAATTGAGTCTAATACAATAATACAAAGTCCAACACCCATTCATGATAAAAACCCTACAAAAATAGGAATAGATGGTCTTTACCTTAATCTGATAAAAGCCATCTATGGCAAACCAACAACTAACATGAATATTTATTTCACATAAAACATGCTAGAAGTCCCTTGAGTTTTACTGCATGTTTAAAGAATTTAATTGTTGCTTTCCAAAGATGCCAAGTCATTTCTCTTACTTCCATGCAAAAGCCAAAGTGGAGCTAAAAGAAACGTGGCACATGGAGGAAGCTCTATTTGTTGATAATCAAAAGCATTTGTTACTCACCTAGGCGTGTAACTTCCATATACCTGAAGGTCTCACACACTCTGGAAAGTGCTGTGGTGTATTTTCCATGGAGCTAATGAGACTTAAACTCCAGGCCTCCTCACTTACATAAGTTACTTTCAAAATTCAGAATTTTATATTTGGAAAGCGGACCCCAAATGTGTACACATCAGGCCCTGTAAAACCTGATGGGCTCTTCCCACAGTTGGTAAGAGGGAGGTGTATAAGGGGCAGAGGGAGAATATCAGCTTTTTTGGTGGTGTGGTGGTTCAATAGGGCTCAGCATGAGAGGAGGCAGGAAACTGACAATTATCTGATGAATGTGATTCCTGGAGCAAGTCAGATAATTCAGAGGAAATGTCCAGTGGCCCAAATCTCTCTTGCTTTTGCCCGCTCTGCTTCCTTTCCTGTCCAGGTTTGTGTTGAAGTGGTTTATACCAGAGGACTGAGAGGTGGTCACAAGGAATTTCTTTCTTCATTTTGGGCAACAGGCTTAAATCTAAAAACTAGGCTGAATAGTTTAAGTTGGAAACATAAAGTAACAATTCTTTGCATTTAGTTAATCCTGGCCTTGTGGGAGCAGCTTAGCTGAAATAGGTAGGATATTTTCTCTTGGCAGTTTACAAATTTCAAAAATATCTTTCATGCATTAGAATTTTCTATATACACCCCTACTTACAGTGAGGCAGGGAGAACACATTTTATTCAGGAAATTCTAGTCAGTTGAAAAAGAAATCCTTAGGGGACTTGCTAGAAAATTGGAAAAATGGTGAGGGACATCAACATGTATATTAGAATCTGCAAAATTATCAGGCCCCTTTCCTACAAAGTAATAAGATAACAAACAAGGCAAATCTGAAAGTAAGGGCAGTAGACTTTGTAGTGAGCCACACGCACAGAATAAAAACTCTTTTTTGCTTAGTGGGGCTTTTTCTCATTCTCCTTTTTCTTTCTTTCTTTTAGAATTTTGTATTGTTGCTACCCTTTTTTCTGTTTTGCTTTTTTTTCTTCTCTTTAAATAAAATTTTAAAAATGTATAATTGCTATTGTAAAAAAAGAGGAAATAGGAAGCGCTATAAAAGATATAGCTGCATTTATGTTTAGGTGTGTGGGACTGATGACCATATTTCTAGGTTCTTGTTGGATTGTTGAACAGATCTGTTTGCACTCTCACTGCTTGAGTGTCCACTTTGGGTGCTTTAATTTTGTAACTTGAATAACAATTTCTAAAAGAACAATATGTAATTTATCAACTAGTGATTTCTTACTGTTTATCTTCTTTTCTTGAAATTCTATAATATTTCTTTTTTTTCCTGTTTTTTTTTCTCTTTAAATAAAAAAAAACCTCTTTTTTGCAACATTTCTTTAGGTAAACCACTCAACCTAAAGTCAAATATTAAGATTTTAAAACAATGGTTCAGGGGTACTTTTACACAGTGCTTATGTCATTAGTGGCTCTGCAAGTCATCAACTACCACGAGGCTTTCTCTACCTTTATCATTGTTTTGGTTAGGACTCTTGGTCACAAGTGAAAAAAAAAAAAAAGCCCAGATAAGCTTTGGCATAATAGTATTTTACTGGCTACATAGAGTGCAGGACTGTAGACTGAGATGGATTTAGTAGCTCAAACTGCGTCATTAGGATGAAATTCTCTGTATGTCATCTCCTAGTCTTTTTCATGTATGAATGAAAACACCCCTAGCTCAAGTTTGTTCTAAATGGTCTAAAGCCATTTAGAAAAAGTTTTGTATTAGGATGCTTCTGTAGTCAGGATTTAAAGGAAATAAATTTAATATAAGTCATAATTTGTAGGATTATTTCATAGTATTCACTCAAAAAAAATGCAGAGAACCTCAAGAGATCTGTCCACATGCTAGAACCCCAAATAATCCAGCTGAGGGCCTGGACCCCGTAGTAAAGTCTTGTACAAGTCCAGCTGGAGGTCTAGAGTTCATGACAATGTCTCATGCAAGTCTGTATCAAGGATCTGCACTGGGAAGGCCCAGAGGTCAGTGGTGGAAGCTAGACAGTCTGCACCAGTAGGGTGAAGGATCTGTGCCAGCAGGCTGAGGGGGTCTGCGCTGGAGCCAGGAAGCGATGCTCAAGCTAAGGACCAGAGCTCCCCAGAAAAGAAGAGCAGCCATCAGTGACAGCAAAAACCCGAGTTCTTCTGACGATGAGAACAGCTGAGTTCGTATCAGGAAAGCCAGTGTGACAAGCTTCTCCAGGAAGATCAATAGCACCCCATCTTCCCCCCTACTTCTCCTTTTATGCTATTGGCAACAATCCTCAGGTGGGTTTTCCACACCCAGCACCATCCTGATTCAGACACCCATTGTCCTGGCCAAGTGATGCATTCAAGGGTAACAGGAACACAGTAGAAGAAAAGTTCCCACTCTCCTCTGGACCCAGTAAGGGCTGTGAGGATGTGGAGCACAGTTTGCTGCAGCCATCTGGCCTCCACGAGAGGAGTTGGCTGGTGAAGGCACTGACTACCACAGAGAACATGAACAAGAAATGAATCTTCTGGACACTGTATGAGTTTTAAAGCAACCAGGACACATCATCAACATTTCTACAGCTTTCTTACTTGTGTAAGCCAGTGCATTCTCTTTCTGCTGAGTCTAGTTTGCCTTCTGTGACCATGACATGGAGTCTGTGGTAGATTAACTAATGGTCAACTTGTAACTGTATTTCTGTTATCCTTGAGTGCATCATTTGACCAGGAAGATGACTGTCTGGATTGGAGCCGGACCAGCACAGTCTAGTGCTGGAGCTGGGTGCACCCAAAGAGACAAGGCAGACAGTCCAAGTGAGAACAGGACTCTAACCAGAAGATGAGGATGTAGCATCAACCAGTAAACAACAGTGGCTGCTGGACAACAAATATCCATGACAAAAAGACATGTTTTGTTAGAGATTAGAATGCTAACAGAGGAGAAAAGGCAAAGAGGTGTAAGAGTCAGAGTTCTCCAGAGAAAGGGAAGCAAAAAGATATACACCAGATGGTCCTTGATTTACGATAGATGACTTAAGATTTTTCACCTTTACATTTATGCAAAACCCATGCATACATGGGTAGAGACTTCATCTTGAAATCTGATCTTCCCCAGGGCTAGTGATATGCATTACAATCCTCTCTTGCAATACCTGGTAGCAGCAGCAAGTTGCAGCCCCTACTCAGCCACAGATCATAAGGGTACAAGGGGAAACATCTCTTACCAGCAGGATATTGTGCTGCTAACCTGGAATGTGTTGTAGGTAGATGTATCAAGCCCATTTTCAACTTATGATGTTTTCAATTTCTGATGTATTTATCAGCTGACCCTATTATAAACTGAGAAACATCTGTGTATGTCTGTATTTATTAAAATGAGTTTTATTGTAAGGAATTGGCTTTTGTGATTATAGAGGCTGAGATGTCCCATGATCTGCTGTTTACAAACTAGAGACCCAGGAGCCATGGTGGGTCATAATTCAGCCCGTGTCCAAAGGCTTGAGAAACAGGAGTACTGATGGTGTAAGTCCTGATTCAAGGGCATAGGATCGATGCCTCATTGGAAGCAGTCTAGCAGACAGAGCCTCCCTTTTCTTCGCCTTTTGTTCTGTTTGGCTCCTTAACGGTTGGATGAAACCCCCCTATATTGGCAGGAGCATCTGCTTTACTCAGTCCACTAATTCAAATCCCGCTTCATCTGCAGAGACCCCCATAGACTCACTCGGAGCACAGCAATATGTAACCAAATATCCTGTGGCCTAGTTAAATTGACACATAAGATTAACCATCATAGAGAGGGAAGAGAAAAAGGAAAACAAATCCCTATCATTTATATAGTGCTGACTATTCTAACTGCAGACCAGACTTTCTTAAATCCTTCCAACTCTGCTAATAGATGAGATGAAGCCACGTCATAACCAAGTGCTCATAATGACAAGTAAAGGAATCAACAACTCAAGACTGCCTGTTTCCAGTCCCACCAGTCATTCTCTGCTGAAGTAGGAGCACAAAACCCCTGATTGGATTATATAAAGGGAGCTGTTTCTTAGCAGTGGATTGGGTCCGGTGGTTTTCCAAGTGTGCCTGTCCAGGCATCCGTGAAACGCTCCTTGTGTAGCTACATCTGCATATAGCTGAATTTTCTTCAGATATTTCAACCAAATGTCTGCAACAATGTGTTAAATGCTCAAACAGCTATAACAGTCTAGATGTCTTCTATTTAATGTCAGACATCAAATAGATTTGCAAAATATATAAGACAAGGACACATTTCTCTTTGGTTTTGGAAAATGTTTTTTTTTTTAATTTAAAGAGAAAAAAACAGGAAAAAAAGAAATATTACAGAATTTCAAGAAAAGAAGACAAACAGTAAGAAATCACTTGTTGATAAATTACATATTGTTCTTTTAGAAATAGTTATTCAACTTACAGAATTAAAGCACACAAAGTGGACACTCAAGCAGTGAGAGTGCAAACAGATCTGTTCAACAATCCAACAAGAACCTAGAAATATGGTCATCAATCCCACACATTTAAACATACATGCAGCTATATCTTTTATAGTGCTTCCTATTTCCTCTTTTTTTACAATAGCAATTATACATTTTTAAAATTTTATTTAAAGAGAAGAAAAAAAAGCAAAACAGAAAAAAGGGTAGCAACAATACAGAATTCTAAAAGAAAGAAAGAAAAAGGAGAATGAGAAAAAGCTCCACTAAGAAATCAGTAATTTATAAATTACATACTGTCATCCTAGATGTAGTTGTTCAAGTTACAAAGTTAAAGGGTAAATAGTAAATATTCAAACAGTCAGACTACAAACAGTTCTGCTCAAAGATCCAACAAAAATTCAGCAATATGGTCATCTATTTTACACACTCAAACATATATGCAGTTATATCCCTTAGAGCACTTTCTTTTCCTCTCTTTTTTACAATAGCAATTACACATTTTGGTTTTATTACTCTTGTAGTTCTTTTTTACTTTTTACACCAGAGACACAATATGATATTTATAAATATGATTCTTATTTATTTCACTAATGAGGATAGTCTCAAGTTGTCTCCATTTGCCTATGAAGGCCTCAAGATCATCCTTTTTTATAGCTGAGTAATATTCCATTGTATAAAAATGCCACATCTTTTTTGTCCACTCTGCAGTTGATGGGCATCTTGGTTGTTTCCAAGATTTAGCTATCACAAATTGTACAGCTGTGAACATGGGTGCACATATATCACTGTGATATGAACTTTTCAGTTCTTTGGGGAAAATACCCAGGAGGGGGATGGCTGGATTGAATGGGGCTTCCAATCCTAGTCTTCTGAGAATTCTCCATATGGATTTCCATAATGGTTGCACCAGTCTACATTCCTACCAATATGGAGCAGTGTTCCTTTTTCCCCGCAGGCTCGCCAACATTTGTTATCAGTTGATTTCTTGATGGCAGCTATTCTTTCTGGAGTAAGGTGGAATCTCAATGCTGTTTTAATTTGCATTTCTCGAATGACCAGTGATGGTGAACATTTCTTCATGTATTTATTTGTCATTTGTATGTCTTTCTCTGAGAACTGTGTGTTCATCTCAGATGCCCATTTTTGGAGAGGGTCTTTGAATTTGGGGGGCTTGATGTTTTTCAATTCTTTATATAGTCTGGATACAAGTCCTTTGTCTGAGGGGTTGCTGGTTAAAATTCTTTCCCACTCTGTTGGTTTTCTTTTCATTCTGTTGGTGATTTCCTTTGAAATGCAGAAACTTTTCAATAATGTGAGATCCCATTTGTTGATTCTTTGAAGTGTTTCCCGTGCAGTTTGTATTTGGTTCATGAATTCTCTGCCTACCCTTATGTCTCCAAGACTTCTACCTACCTTGTCTTCCAGTAGATTTAGTGTTTCTGTTTTAATATTGAGGTCTTTGATCCATTTAGACTTTAGTTTTGTGCATGGTGATATGCATGGATCTAGTTTCAGTTTTTGGCATGCAGAGAGCCAATTTTTCCAACACCATTTATTAAAGAGACTATCCTTCTTCCAGTGGACATATTTAGCCCCTTTGTCAAATATCAGGTGGCTGAGTGTCTTTGTAGTTGTGCTTGCATCTTCTAATCTGTTCCATTGATCCTCAGGTCTATTTCTTTGCCAGTACCAAGCTGATTTTTATCACTGTGGCATTATAGTACTGTTTCAAGTCAGGAATTGAGATGCCTCCTGCCTTGCTTTTGTTGCCTAGAATTGCCTTTGCTATTCTTGGTTTCTTCTGTTTCCAAATGAATTTTAGTAGAGTTTTCTCTAGATCTGTGAGGTATGTCAATGGTATTTTCATTGGGGTTGCATTAAATCTGTGTAACAGTTTTGGGAGTATGGCCATTTTCACAATGTTGGTTCTTTCTAACCAAGAGCAAGGAATGTCCTTCCCTTTTCTAATATCCTCTTCAATCTCCTTTTTCAGCATAGTATAATTTTCAGCATATAGGTCTTTTACATTTTTAGTTAGGTTGATTCCTAAGTATTTCATTTTTTTAGATGTTATTGTAAAGGGCGATATTTCCATAATTTCTCTCTCAGTGAGTTTTTTGTTTGTGTACAGGAATGCTATTGATTTTTGAGCATTGACT
>PVLA01001112.1:0-185074 GCA_004027455.1 Hydrochoerus hydrochaeris | reverse complement strand
GGGGTCTTTTATGTAGAGTATCATGTCATCTGCAAATAGTGATAATTTAACTTCTTCCTTTCCTATCTTTACTCCTTTTATTTCTCTCTCTTGTCTGATTGCCCTGGCTAGTGTTTCCAGAACTATGTTGAAAAGGAGTGGTGATAGTGGACATTCTTGTCTTGTTCCTGATTTTAAAGTGAAAGCTTTCAGTTTTTGTCCATTTAGTATAATGTTGGCTGTTGGTTTTTCATAGATGGCCTTTATAAGGTTGAGGTAGATGCCGTGTATTCTGAGTTTCTGAAGGGTTTTTATCATGAACATGTGTCGGACTTTGTCAAAAGCTTTTTCTGCATCTATTGAGATGACCATGTGGTTTTTGTTTTTGGCTCTGTTGATGTGGTGTATTACATTTATTGATTTGCATATGTTAAACCATCCCTGCATTCCTGGAATGAACCCTACTTGGTCCTGATATATAATCTTCTTGATGATTTGCTGCATTCTATTTGCCCGTATTTTGTTGAGAATCTTTGCATCAATGTTCATTAGTGAGATTGGCCTATAGTTCTCTTTTTTGGTTGGATCTTTCTCTGGTTTTGGTATCAGAGTAATACTTGCCTCCAGGAATGACTTGGGGCGGATTGCTTTTTTTCTCAATTTCATTGAAGAGTACTGGCATCAGATCTTCTCTAAATTTCTTGTAGAATTCAGCTGTGAATCCATCCTGACCTGGGCTTTTCTTTGTTGGTAAGTTTTTAATTACATTTTCAATTTCAATAGCTGATATTGGGTTGTTCAAAATTGCTATATCTTCTTGGTTGAGCTTTGGTAGTTCATATGTTTCTAAAAATCTGTCCATTTCCTCTGTGTTTTCCAGTCTATGTGAGTAGAGATTTTCAAAGTAGATATTCATGATCTTTTGAATTTCCATGGGATCTGTAGTAATTTCTCCCTTTTCAGTTCTTATTGTATGAATTTGGGTTTTTTCTTTCTTTCTCTTGATAAGGTTAGCTAGGGGTTTGTCAATTTTGTTTATTCTCTCAATAAAACCAGCTTTTTGATTCATTAATTCTTTGTATTGGTTTTTTAGTTTCAATTGCATTGATTTCTGCTCTAATCTTTACAATTTCCTCTCTTCTATGAGCTTTGGGTTTAGCTTGCTCTTCTTTTTCTAGACACTTGAGATGGAGCATTAGGTTGTTTATTTGTGCTTGTTTTGTTTTCTTGATATGAGAGTTTATTGCTATATATTTCCCTCTTAAGACTGCTTTCATTGCATCCCACAGATTACAGTATGTTGTTTCTATATTTTCATTGAATTGTAGGTATAGTTTTATTTCTTCTTTAGTTTCATCTGTAGCCCACTGGTTGTTCAAAAGGCTGTTATTTAATTTCCATGTATTTATGCAGGTTTTACAATTTCTTTTGCCATTGATTTCCAATTTCAATGCACTATGGTCAGATATTATGCATGGTATGATTTCAATAGCTTTGCATTTACTTAAGAATGTTTTATGGGATAATATATGGTCTATTTTGGAGAATGTCCCATGTGCAGCTGAGAAGAATGTGTATTCTGATGTGTTTGGGTGGAACACTCTGTAAACATCTACTAAGTCCAATTGCTCACAGGTATGATTCATTTCTGTTATTTCTTTGCTGACTTTTTGTCTAGTTGATCTATCTCTTTGTGACAATGGGCTGTTAAGATCTCGTGTTATAATTGTGTTCTTGTGTATTTGGTTTTTCATGTCCATTAGTATCTGTCTTATATAGTTGGGTACTCCTGTATTTGGTGCATATATGTTTATAATTGTTAGTTCTTCCTCTTGAATTTTACCACTAACAAGTATGTAGTGACCTTCTCTATCTCTTTTAATCATTTTAGGTTTAAAGTTCACGTTGTCTGCAAATAGAATAGCTACCCCTGCTTTTTTTCTGGGTTCCTGTTACATGGAATACTGTTTTCCATCCTTTGACTTTTAACCTATGAGTTTCCTTTTGGGTCAGATGTGTGTCTTGTATACAGCATATTGTGGGGTCCTGTTTCTTGATCCATTCTGTCACTCTATTTCTTTTTATAGGTGAATTGAGGCCATTTATATTTATGGATATCACTGATATGTACTGGCTCGACTTTGCCATGTTATGTTCCAGTTGTTTCTTTCTGCTTTTCCCCTTATTTCATTGCTTATCCTACCTGGTGGTTTCTTTCTGTTGTTGTTTTGGTGATTGTGGTCATTTTTATTTTGTCCAGTATGTCTTTCAGTACTCTTTCTAGGGTTGGCTTGGTGGACATGAATTTCTTCAGTTGTTCTTTGTCATGGAAATGTCTTGTTTCTCCATTAAATTTGAATGAAAGTTTTGCTGGCTACATCAGTCTGAGTTGAAGGTTGTTTTCTTTCAGGGCTTGAAATACCTCACTCCAAGCTCTTCTTGACTTGAGGGTTTGTGCTGAAAAGTCTGCCATGATTCTAATGGGCTTTCCTTGATAGGTGAGTTGTGTCTTTTCTCTGACAGCTTTTAATATTCTGTTTTTATGCTGTATGTCTGAGATCTTAATTATTATGTGGGTGTGGGTTTATGTTGATTGTGACTGTTTGGTGTTCTGTATGCCTCACTTATCTGCATATCAGATTCTTTCCCCATGTTTGGGAAATTTTCTGCTATTATTTCTGTAAATACTTTACATATGTCATTTTCCTGGACTCCTGTATCTTCGCTAATGCCCATTATTCTTATATTGTTGCTCTTGGCATCGTCATGGAGCTTCTGGATTGTCTTTTTATGCTGCTTTGTTATTTTTAAAAGTTCTGTCCTTTCCTGATCACTAACTGTGATCCTGTCCTCAAGGTCCGAAATCCTATCCTCAGCTTCCTTTAGGTGGTTTTGCATGCTTTCAATAGAATTTTTTGTTTCTTGGATGTCTCTTTGAGTTTGTTTCATGAATTCTGCTTGTTTTCTATATTGTTCATTCAAAGTTTCAATCACTTTCCCATGCTCATGTATTTTTTTCTCTAGTTCTTCTTTAGCTGTATTCAACAACTCCTTTACTAAAGTTGTTATTTCTATCTTTACATGGGAGACTACTTCTAATTTGATTTCCTCTGTAGCCTGATGCAGTTGTTTTTTTATTTCACTCGCTATCTTTTCAGAGATTCCCAGTGTGTTACTTTTGGGGTCCTCTATTTCAATGTCTCCTATACTTGCTTCTGGTGAACTATATGTTTGAGACCACATTTTGTGAAAATAGTTTTTTAAAAGTATAAATTTTGGGCTAATAGGTAATAGATTTAATATAGTTATTTTAAGTGACTGAACACATACAAATTAGTAATTTTTATTTTAATTTCTGATATGGTAAATATCCACAGGTATAACCTCCCTCAACAAAAGCTCTTGGGGATCCTCACTAAATGTTAAAGCACAGTAAGAGAGACCAGACAGGTTGAGAACTGCAATAAAGACAGGTGGCCAGTGTCTACTAATCTTCAAGTGGAGTTTTCAGATGTTTGACCTTCTCTTTGAGTTGTGCTGTACAGACTTTTCTTTCAAGCAACTGAATTTCTGTCTTTTAAAAATAGATGGGTCTACTTTTCAAGGCAACAACAGCCTGGACATCTAGAGCACGAATTCTTGATAGCCCTTTTTTAGTCTTTGGGTTTGAATGACTTTCCCACCTAAGTTAACTTTTAAAAAGAACAGGAACACTTGATTTGCACTTTGGGAGTAGAGTTACTGAGAGATGGCGGCCGGACAGTAGGCTGAGAGCCCCGTGTGCTGGGGGGAACTGTGTGGTCATGGTGGGAAATGCCGTGCAAAAAGGGTGGGAAGAGTTACAGATGACTGTCCTAACAGTGTGTTCTGAAACGGTGTTTAATTTTTTATCTTCACTCTGTTCTGCTCAGCCTTTGCCACAGGGTGCTACAAAGGGAGGAAGCAAAAGCGCAGAGAATGAATAGGAGACGGAAGACTAGGAAACCCACACTTGAATATGAGTTTTCCCAAATAATCAAGAATTGTGAAAATTTTTTTATCTGGAAGACTGGAAGATGCTTAAAGTTTTTTGTGAAAGCTCTGCATCATGTGACTAATTTCTTAGTCACACATGTTATTTTCCAGTTTACCAATTTAAAGTTAGTAAGAATGGCTTTGTCTTCAAAGCAAGTTCCAGTCTGTTTAATTAGTCATGTGAAGTGCTGCGTATTTCATCATAGAAGAAACTGAACTACTTGTGAGTTTTCAGACTGAAGCCCCTTTCACATTTTTTCAGGAAAAGGCAAAAGCCCCTTCTGTTTTCAAGTTTGCATCTGTGGCAAGTCATATTAATGTTTTGGAATTCTGAACAAAAAGTCCAAAGTTTGAAACAGAAAGCAGAGTCTCAGCAGATTTGGCTGCTGGAGGGACTCTTAATGGAGGCTGTAGGTAAGAAGCAGTTGCGCGCCTGGGGATCTTGACAGCTAGGTTGTTGCAATGGAAATCAAGGCTGAGGGAGTGGGACCTATATTCTGTGTATCAGGATGGGAGTAGCCTGGAGGATTTGGAAGGGGATTGATTAAGACCTGGAGGAAGTAGCGTGACTTGAAATCACACAATGCTCTAGAAACAAGACATGTTTTAGGGATAGTTTGTGCTCACTGAAAAGAATTCAGGGACAATACTGACTATATTTCATCTGTAAAATTATCCTTGTAATTTAACACTCATGTGGAATTCAATTGTATTTCATATTGTATTGAATATTACTGTTTTCAAGACTGTTTGAAGAGTACTGCAAAAAGCAAAATATGAATTTTATAGCCTAGGACTGTAAGACATCTACAGTTTAGAAGGAAAAAAGAAATATAAGCAAATATTTACCATCCAGGACAGAGTGTGTTTAGTACTGAATTAAAAACTCAAAGTGCTTTGAGTTTGCAGTAAAAAGAGAATGTGATATCAATTAGGAGATTCTGCAAGGTTTCATAAGGTAATCAGTGTTTGAATTGGATCTTACAGAGAGTGAGTTTTTGAATGAAAACAAAGATGGAGGAGAAGATTTCTGACCAACAGAGCAATTTAACAGTGAGTGAGTATAGTATTTGGGGCACATGATATTGTTGGGGATTTTGGACAGTTTGAAGGTGTTTGTTATAACCCTGGCTTCAGTTAGGATGACCGCCTTGCTTGTGGTAAGGGGTGGCCCTTGGGAGATGTGTTTTGTCATGCATCCCTGCCCCTACTGGCCAGGGTGGTTGTACCAGAGAGGGGCAGTTGATCTGGAAGCAGCAGATCTGTAGCTGGCCTGTGTCTTGGCCTGAAGAGATGCACACATAGAGGTAGCTGGCTTGATCAGAGGATTGATTCTGGAAAATTGCAGTTAATTTTCCATGGCTTCTGGCTTGTGATTTCCACCAAGTTCTGGCAGTGTGGATTGAAAATATTTGAAAAACACTGCATCTTTACTAGACAGTTGTCGTTATTCCCTTAATCAATACAGTGTAATAACTGTGTGCATAGCACTTGTATTAGATGTTATAATTTACAGATAATTCCAAGCAAATGGGAGAGGACATATATAGGTTCTATGCAAATACTGTGTTATTTTATAGAAGGAACATGGAGTTTAGTGGCTGTGGAGGTCCTGGAACCCATCTTCTGTGGACACAGAGGAATGATGGTATATGGTGACATAAAGGAAGAATTGGACTTATGTTTGGAAAGTGAAAGGGATATGTGCACTAGGATAAACCATGAGGTAGAGGAGAAAACTGAATAAGAGATGTGGTGAGGAAATTGAGGTAATGAAGAATCAGAAACTGTATAGTAGGAGAAAGTGTAAATATTAGAGGGTAAGGGAACTAGATGATACCAGCAAAAGATGGTCATTACAAAGCTCTGCCACATCTAGAGAACTAGGGGGGTCCCACCATGACCGACGCTGCTGAGATCTGGAGCTGCCTGAGATTCAGGGATACTTTTTAACCCCAATTCTGCATGGCTGGATGGAGTCATGGCTTCTATTCTGATTTCCCTGGGATGCTTTTCTTTCTTGTTGTGTTGCACATGTATACCCTAAAAGTTAATTATGTGTGCCAGGCTAAGTAAACCCCCGAAGAGCTCAACTAAGATGTATTATGTGACTGGAAGAAGACAGGTGGGTGGGCATGAATAATGGAGGAAAGTTCAGTTGGTGCCAGTTTGTGGTGATCAAGGCATTCTGTATTATCCTAAGTCCTTTCATCTGTTTCTCTGCCAGGAATTTTGCACTCAGAGAAATATACAACAAAATATTCAATGCCAGAGAATTTGTGGAGCAGAACTAGATTATAGACACATTAATAGCTGTCATTGAAGATTGATATAAAGTATACTGGATCTACCAAAGACGTTTTCATCCTGTGATAGGGGACAGGGAATAAGAGATGACATACCAAGTATTATTGTGATTGTATGAAAGTGGGAGAACAGTGTGATAGATAAATTTTACAAAAAGGTGACTAGCATAAGGATCTGTGAGTGAAAGGGAAACTTACATTCTAGGAGACTAGTCTCAATGGCTGACAGGATAATTCAGTAAGCAAGAGTTATGGTCATTTCAGCTCATAATTATGTGAACCTATCCCATGCCTTGTTCTCATGAAAAGCATCTGGCCTACTGAGATGGTGTCCAGTCTGAGCTTAAATAACTAAAGGACAGCTCTGTAGATTGTGAAGGCAAAACAACAGAATTGGCCTTACCCAGGGACAAAACATCCTGTGGGATGTTTTTAGAACCCATGGACGCTGGGAAGGCTTTCTTCTTGAAACTGTCAGCTTCACTAATTTGCTCTGGCACCTGAAATCCTTTCTCTGGTTATCTCTTCCTTTGTAGTCAGCACTGTCTTCTCCAGGTAGTAGTGATGGTAATGATGGTGATGGTGGTGGTGGTGGGATCCATTGCAAAAGGGTTAAATTAGTACAATTCAATTGTCCTTTGGAACCCATGGGGGAGTATCTATTGGCTCTCCCATGGATAATAAAATCCACAAATGCCTAAGTCATTGATATAAAATGGCATATTATTTGTATGAAATGTATATTGTGTATATATCTTCTGGTATACTTGAAATCATCTGTGGGTGATGTAACACCTAATACCATGTAAATACTATATAAACAATTGCTATACCATGTTGTTTAGGAGATAATGATGAGACAAAAGTCTGTATGTCTTTAATACAGGGACAACCATCATAAGCCTAACTACATAGGACACAGATGAGACATGAGGTTAATAGTGCTCCAACACTGATACTAGAGAGCGATTGAGGACCTGTGAGATAGACAAGGGTATAGGAGGCTATGTATATATTCATGCATATATTCACTGCATTTGCATATATTCATGGATTCATTGTACTTGTGGGGAATCCAAGTTTTGCTTTTTTGGAAGTTACAGGACTTTTTTCTAAATATTTTCCATTGGTGGTTGGTTGTACCCATGGATGGAGAACCCATGGATACTGAGGGTCATCTATTTTCCAAGTGATGCAAAACCTTGCTCCAACTGGCTTCATTGGAAGCCTGCATCATTGGAGCCAGGTCCTGGAGTGATACCAAGCAGACACACCTGTATCTCCTGAATCTATTTTCCTCTCTGCTGGTGTCACTTAGGCCATGACCCCACTGAAAAGAGAGCTGGATTTCCCTTGTGGCCCTTGGTACAGTCTGGAGGGAAACACTCCCTTGGCTAACTGCTCGTGTTCCCATTTCCTACCATTCAGCGAGATCCAAATGGAACTTGTGGCCCCAAATGCCAAGTCATGATCAACCCTGAATGAGTCAGTTTGCCCTCAACAAACCCTGAAGATGGAGTCAGTTTCACCTCAACCACAGGCTGAATGAGAAAGGGATGCTGTGCTGGAGAAAAGCAAGGCTGTTACCAGATAAAAGAAGAGACTCAGAACAAGTAAAAGAACAGATTGCATCGTAGCATCAGCGTTTGAGTGTGAATGTGGAAAGTGCATTGACCTTCAGGATGGTGGGTTCTAAGAGCCTGGGAAACATTGGGTCTTGCTAAAGAAACCCGAGAGGAAAGCTGGAGTCTCAGGAAGGAGAAGGTAGCGCTGCCAAAGGCCTGCGTCACAGCTTTGCCTCAGGCTAGCAAAGCCAGCTGAGTCCCTAGGAACTAACCATAACTGTGGGAAAAGAACACCCATAAAAGTCCACAGGTACAATTGAAAATACCAAGCAAATGGATCACTCTGTAAAACGTATCAGCTGCTCGATGAGGCATGACATTATTCCTAATGAATTAAAAACCTTTTCTTCATTTTAAAAAGCTTTTGTTTTCCACTGGGTTATAAGTACCACCTGTGTTCTTGAAACAGATGTGATTTTATATTAAAAAGGGCACTGATTTTTAATTCTTGGAGATCATTTATTTTTTCTTTTTAATTGTTCCTTAATTTTTTTTTCAGTAAGTTTTCTCATTTCATCACCTTTTCTGTGTTCAGTTTGTTGGCAGTTTTGGAAATAGAATGGAACATGGTGGCATCTTATTATGCTGCTTGTGCTTGCTCATGAGGTAGGGCAGCCATGCCAATTCCTGCTAGAGCAAGTCGCCAGGGAACCCACCAGCCTCCCACCCCACCCCAGCCAGGCTCACAGTGGGTACAGCTGGGAGGCAGGAGAACCTGCACACACATTGTACCTGCCACCTCCAGGTAGTCCTCTTGGTACTACTGGAAAATGTTCTGTTAGACCCTCCCTGGCTTGGGAACCTTCATTTTGTCACTAGACCATGGAATACTGACAGTTGTGTTCTCAAAACATTTTCTCTGAGCTGTGTGTCCTACTGCCCCCAGGTGAAATGTGGTTTCTGGCTGTGGTTGTACTGTTGGCCACTGCCCAGGCTTATCTTGGGGTTAACTGCCTTCTACCCGAAGATCAGACCCTGACTCCAGCTCTGGAGCTCTCAGTTTCAGATTTGCTCTGACTTCTTTTCTTTTTTTTTAAATCGTTACTGGGAATCAAACTCACAACCACCTGCTTGCAAAGCAGGTGCTTAAGTCACTGAGCTAACTCCCCGGCCTGTGCTCTGACTTCTTCTTCTTCTTTTTTTTTTAAATTGGTACCGGGAATAGAACTCACGACTGCCTGCTTGCAAGGCAGGCACTTATGCCACTGAGCTATTGTGCTCTGACTTCTAACACCAGTAGCCATTTATGGAGATCTGTACTACTTAATTCAGTAGCCAGTAACTGCTTGTGGCTAGGAGATATAATGCAAATGCAAAACACACCCCAGATTTCAAAGACAGTATGCTATGAACTAAATTATGTTATGTTCCTCTGAAATTTATGTGCTAAAGACCAATCCCCACCCTTTGTTTTTTTTTTTTTTTTTTTAAAGACCAACCCCCAGTGTGACAGTATTTGGAGTGGAGAAGCAGTTACGGTTACATGGGGTCATGAGGGTTGGGATCCTGATAGGATTCAAGTCCTTTCAATAAGACATATGAAGAAGGCAGCAGTTGGATCGCCAGGAAGAGAGCCCTCATGAGAATCTGATCGTGTTGGCACCTTCATTTGGAACTTCCAGATTCCAATATTGTGAGAAAATAAATTTCTCTTGATAAAGCTGCTTGGTTTATGATATTTTATTCCAGCAACACTAGCAAATTTCACATATACATAGTATAAAATAAAATATAAAACATTGGATTAATACTTTTATATTGGTTTCATGTTGAAATAGTATTTTGGGTCCACTAGATTGAATCAAATGTATCATTAAAATTAATTGTTTATTTTTCATTTCATTCTTATAAAAATACGGGCTACTAGAAAAATTTTAAATTCTACATGTGCTTGTATTTCATTTCTATAGGACATTGGTGTCTTAGAGACTTAGGTTATTATTAAATAGTTGGATCTGTAGTGTCCCCAAAGGCCCATGTGTTGAAGGCTTTGCCCCCAACCTGTGGCATTTCTGGGAGGTGGTAGAACCATTAGGAGGTAGGGTTTAGTGAGAAGAAGTGAGAGCACTGGGGTGGTGCCCTTGAAGGGATATTGGTTTGCCAGGTCGTGCTCTCTCTCTCTCTCTCTCTCTGCTTCCCAGCAACCAATGTCCCAGTTAATCATGGATTGAAACCTTGAAAACTGTAAACTAAAATAAGTATTTTCTCCTTATAAGTTGATTATTGTAGGCATTTTGTCACAGTGACAGAAAATTGAAAAACATGCCTATCAGGTACTACACAGTCACTCTTCAAGGGCAGTCTTTAAACTCTCTTCTTTATGCAGTTCTCAATTTCTTCCCTTCAATAACTGGTACATTAAAATAAAGCAAATGAAAACTAAACAAACACATGAAACCCAAAACAACATAAGCAGAACCAAACTTCCTATATCTCCTAGTGGTTTTAATTTTGGGGATTGAAGCCATCTCTCTCCTGATCTCTTTCTTGTTTCTTGAACAGTAAAGCCAACATTGAAATAAGTGTTAATGTTCACAGAGTAGAATGACACATCCCCTGGGAGAAACCAATTTGAAGAAAGGGAAATTTCTGCATTCTCAAGCCTGAGTCTTTGGTTATGGCAGGGGATGTTAGTGAAATGAAGCAGAATGTCTCTGATTTTCATTTCAGCGGGCCAGGGCCAAGCCCAGCCTCGGGAGGTCACAATGCCTGCACTGTGGAAGGTTCTTATTAGTGGTGTTGAATGCATCCTTGGCAGCACCTGACGGACTCTTAGTAGACCGAGAAAACTGGGGACTCAGTTCATGTCACCTGAAGTGGGATTGAGATACCTTTCCAACAGAAGAGCAAAATGTAAATGATCCAGGTGTGTTGGACATCTTCGTGCTTTGGACAAACTCCATAAGGAAGCTGATGGTAGCGAACTTTGCTATTGGAAGTTATGGTCTTTACTTGATGCCCGGCTGTGTGCTATGAAATACAATCTCCTTAGTGTAGCCTTTACTTTTCTCACATGTTACTGTTGCCACACATATTTCTAGTTGTTTATCTTGTACTAACAGGTTCATTCAATCTTTTTTGGAAGATTTCTGCCAAATACCAAATTAGAATAACCATAGTTAGTCTGTCAGTTATTTTTCTCAGTAACAACTATGTCCTGTGAAGACAGTGACTAATTCTACTTCTATCTCCCATGATGGCACATGGCAGACTTTGTTTTTTGGTATGCAGGAGAAGCACTTTATGCATTACTCCTATTTTGCCACACAGCATATTTTAAAAGTGTGTATAAAAGTGTTCATATTTAGTAAGTTCAGTTTGACAGCTTCATCAAGGTCATTGGTAAAACTGGCTCCCTGCCATGAGTGGCTGGTTGTGGAGAATATAGTGACTGCTAGGTCAGTTTGCTGGTATATTTTTCTTCATACTGAGGTACCAGTAGTTTTACCTGTTGCTTTTGTAGCATTGGTGCAGTGAAAAAGGTAAAGAGTGTCTTGGTTTTATTATGGAAGTAGTTTTGCACACCAAGCTCCTCAAAGGGTCTCAGGATCTCCAAGTGGTCCATAGATAACAATTTGAGTAGTGTTTCTCAAAAGCATATTCCAGCAGGAAAGTATTGTCATTTTTCTTCTAAAAAGGAAATGACATTGAGACAAATAATTGTTGAAAATGTTGAAGCAGACTGAAGAACACCTGGGTGAAGATTTTTTTGGGGGGCGGGGAGAAATCACACAATTATTTTAGGACTGGACTCAACAATCATGAGGGTGACTTTCAGTTTTATGATGTTTCTACTAAATGGTGATTCCCAAGCTTTGGGGCATTCTGAATAGTATTCTTCTTAGTTGTGATTGAAGAATGGGGAAACTTTTTTTTTTTTTTTTTGAGACAGGGTCTCACTCTGCAGTTCAGGTTGGCCTTGAGCTCGCTTTGTAACCCAGGCTGGTCTCAAACTCACAACAATCCTCATGCCTCAGACTAGTGAGTGCTGAGATTACAGGCATGTACTGCCACACCAGGTATTTTTTTTTTCTACTCTTGATGAAGAATCTAATAGGTCTTCCAGCTTTGAAATCTGAATTAACTTGCATGGTCTAGAACAGTTATAGCTAATGTGATCAATGGACTCCCTTCTACAGGCTGGTGTAGAACATCTAGTTTGCGATAACTCTCCTATTTGAATTGAGGTGTGGGCTCTGTAAGATAAGACAAGGAAGCAAAGGCCTCTCTATCCAGACATAATGCCAAGAGGACATTTGTTTTCTTACAATGTATTTTTTTTCTTGGTAATGTTTCATGACATTTATTTCTAAAGCATTTTAATTATGTTACATGTAATAGTCACTTTTTGGTCACTGGTACAAAATATTTGACACCTGCACATTAAAGAGAGGTCCATTTTGACTTGCAGTTTTTGTTAATTCAGTCCATGGTCCACTGGCTCAAGAAAGTGCTTAAAAAGAAAGAACACCTGGAATAGGGGAAAGGAAAAAAGGAGGAAAGGAAAAGATTATATGTATGTAGTATACATATATAAATGTATGTATGTGTATATATGCAAGATAGATAAGTATACTGCTAATCTCTGTTAGTTCTCACAATATTTTTTTACAATTAAAGATGCTAATTAAAATTAAGTACAGGTTGCTTTGAAATTTTTCTCTTGATCTCTCAAGAGAAATAGTAACACATTTTAGAAAATACTTTCCTTTGTCATATTTGAGCATAAAAGAGTAGGCAGGCAAAATGGAAATTATTGCCTTATCTCTGTGGGATCTGGTTTTGTACATAGATAATGAAGTGAAGGATTCAGTCTCAACAAGCAAGGCTGAGCAATGAGGTATGATCAAAATACAGAATGAATGCTTAAATTTAAAAAATAATAAGACACATCACCATTCATTCTCCTCAGAACGCTCAAAATATTCCTTGTTGCTTTGAACATACTAATGCTATCATTCTTGGAAATGTGTCTTTTATTGTAATAAGTGTTTTAAAATTTAATATTTACTGTATATTCAGTCACCCCCTTGTAGGTGGGTAGTATGGAGGATACTTAACATTATTTGACATTATGGGTAATATTATTTAACATTATGGGTAATATTTAACATTAGATCTCTATTTCTCTTTTTAAAAATTCATTCTGTACACTCTGCAAACCTAGATTTGCTATGTGTGGTTTAAGTATACCTGAAGTAATAGAGAATTTGCAAGCCTTGCTGATCCTAAAGCTTTAGGAAAATATGACACTTACACCAAAAGCAAGACTTTTAAAAACACTGTCCTTTGTGGGCCACGTTAGCTGGTGGAGTTTAGCACCATGCAGTTCCTACTTGAGTTGGTCCACGGATGCAGGCTTTTGATATGTGCTTGCTGAGTTCACCTTCCCGTGGCCAGGATGCTGCCTCCCAGCCTCCCCTTCCCCTCTACTTACTGAAGCCCTTTCAGGCAGCATTAATACCATCTTTATTCTAATAAATGTGTGAGTTGCAGTTCAGTGCAATGTTTTAGATTAACAATAAGGATACATAAAAGAACTTTTAAAATTAAAAATACAGACAGTAGAACAGGAAACTACTAATTTTACAAAAGAATGTCTTCATGATTTTAGGAAAACACTGACTTCTGGTAATAATTTTATTACCTTTAAACTGAGAGGTTTACTACTCAAGAAAAACCCTCAACCTTATAAATTCAAAGATGCCATGAAACAAAACTGTTTTTATTATCTTCATTATGTTGACTTTAGCATTGAGTGATATGGGATAGTTTTTAACACATGCTACAAAAAAAATCAGCAAATTTAGATGAGTGAGTTTAAATTAGTTATTTGATAGATTTAACTGGTTATTTGAATTATCTGAGTGTGACCAATGATACAAGTTCATTGATTTCAGAGAAAATAATCTAATACTACTTGGTGGACTAATTCAAGGTCCTTAAACCTTTTTAGGGAGCGATTGATGTTTTATGGGACATTTCTCACATATTAAATCTTTTAGTTCAGAGAGTGTAAGGCTGAGGAACAGGCCTTCCGAGTAAAGGCCGCGGAAGGGCACACTCTGGATTATGCCTTACTTTCTTCCTGCTAGAAAATATGTCAAACTAGAGGGGCCAGGGATATCTTTTTACTTTCTGGAGTATCTGTAACTGATCAGAAGTGGGTCTGGCATGTTAGAGGACAAGTCCATAGGTGGCTAGGGCGGGCCCAAATCTCCGTCTTCTGCATAGAGTTCTTGGAATGACTGTACAATGTGCTAAGAATGCGGTGCTCCCAGGTAATTAGGAGGAGCTACCCACAGCAGTTTGTGTTGCCTACCTCCTTCCAAGAAGAGCTTGTCTGGCAGCACTTTGGCTCAGCAGGCTCAGTGTCCTGGGCCATAAAGCCCAGGGTGGAACACTTTCAAGGTCCTTCAGCCGTAGTACAAAGTGGGGCACGCACAGACAAGACTCCCTCTGTCCTTGGCAGCTTTTCTGAGTCTTGAGGGACCAGCTTGCCATAAATCCTAGACTCTGTTGATTCATAGTATCTGTGAGTAATAAAGTTGCTTTGTATGACTTATGAGAGTATTTTGTGTCTTTGAGCTTATTCTCTGACATTGGGTTTATGCAAAATGTTTGGCAGCTGGATTTGTTCTAAATAAACCTGGCAGAACTAGTAACATAAGCAGAGATTGGTGAGGTGTTTAGAGTCTTCCTCTGGGACCAATGACTGGTGCATGATATTCTGTTTAAGGAGGCAAAGCTTCAAAGACAATAAGGAGGTTCATATCTCTTGACTGCAGATTCCTGGATTGTGTTCTCCCAGGTCAATGAAAGAGGGCTCTGACTTTCCCCAAACCTCTTAACTTTTCTTTATTTAGTGCTCTATGGGAGGAGCTAAACTCTAAGTGTAAGTGGGTTAATCATGTCCACAATATTTAGGGCAAGAACATCTTTTCACTTTCTGGGGAACCGATTCACCTGTGGAACTCAAAATGGGGGAGCCACCATTTTGTGCAGTGGTACTGACAGGGATGCTACTGTGTTTAGTAGTTCAAAAAATGGGGAGATTGCAACTTCAGCAAGGATGAATAAAGGGGTGAATTTCATCATGCTCTTCTGTTTCCACATGGGTAACAGAAAACTGTCTAGAGACAATGATTTCCTTCAGGTAAAAGTTCCTAACTTGGATTGGAAGGAAGAGGAATTAGAGGCAAAGAGAGTAGTGGGAAGTTATCATGATTTAAAAATTCAAGTGTATAAATGACAACTCAAACATTCTAGGAAGAAAATTATTTAAATGCAAGAAAAGTGTATCCTATATTATTTCAGGAGTACATTGGGCAGATGCAATACAATGTTTCTTGGGGAGTGTTTGGGTTAGGGTTACAAAGTGAGGTAATCTGACCAAAGCTCTATTCTCTTCAGAATCCTGCATGCTATTCTGTTGTCTTGTTTATTCTCCAAGTTTTACTTTTCCTCTCTGTGTCAGAGGCTGTACTGGAAGTACAGGGTATAGCTGGGGAGATGGGTACGAGAACAAATGTTGCCTTATAACACTGTTGTTATCATACAGTGTATGGAAAAGAGGCTGCAAAAATAAAGAGCAGGGAGAAGGCTGCCTGGGGATACACGGAGACTTTCAAAGGAGGCGTGTGGTTTGAGTTCAGCTTACAGAGAGTAACCATCCACATACCCATAGGTAGTCAAGGCACAAAGGAGGTTGACCTACCTGCTCAAGTTTGTGTTGCTGTTTTTCATTTAGAAAAGAGAATGCGGGGAGGGGAAATTAGAGACAAAGAGGCCAGGCAGAAGGCACTTGGTAGTAATCCAAGCAGAAGAAAATGAACTGTGGCCATGAAGAGCATCGGTCTGGAGTCAGCCTTTCCTCCTACGGCGGCATGATCTTAGGGGAAGCAGCGAGCCTCAGTCCCCAGCAGGTTCCAGGAAGAGGAGTAATAATAATGTCTTTCCTTTTCACCACACTTCAGAGTCAGGATGGATCCCTGCCCCAAATTTGGTTTGGATGTGACACACATGGCAAAAGCGTATGAAATTGTCATTTATATCATGAGGTTTTCGGGAGATAGCTGGGCAGCCTTCCAAAGTAGGTCTGGGGTGGGTAGAATGAATAGAGGCAGGAGACTGAATTGGGGTTTTTGTTGTAGTTAGAAAGTGAGGCTGGATTAAGGGCTTCTGTGTTTGAACTGTCATTTGAGTCTGTCGTGGAGCCAAAAGAAGGAGCACCCAGGATTTCTTCTCCACCTGTCCAAATGTGGAGTGGAAGGGAAGAGGGAAGAGGGAGGCTTAAAGGCTGTCAGCCATTAAATGTCAACAAATGAGTCAGACCATCAGGAACTTATTTGTGAAGGCTGAGTGTGTTGGTTACTTTTCTCTCATTGTTGAGACAAAATACTAGATGCCTAAAATTAGGGGAAGAAAAGTTTGTTTAGCTTTCAGTTTGTGGAGTCCATACTCAGCTGGCTCCAAGGCAAGATGGCATGACTAACAGGCAGCCTTCATGGCAGCCGCAAGCAACAAGAGCTAAAAGGGCAAACAAAAGAGGAGAGCATACCTCCTTCCCTCCCCTATATTGTATGCCAACTCCCTGTCCCAGGCGGGCACAGCACTCACACTGCCAGTCCCAGCACTAGACAACAAACCAGTCACAAATGCTAGAGTCAGCCACCTCCATGACTGCATGAGGCTTGGCAGCCATCCAAACACAAACCATAACAGAGTTAGCTTCAGGGAAAGTGCTCAACATGCCATAGTCTGGCTACAGCAAATGCTCTGTGTTAGGCCACTATAACTATGCTACTGTATGTAATTCAGTAACAATATGGATGGCAGAGATAAGGCTTTAGATTGAAAAATGCTAACATTTCTTTGCTTGGTGCCTCATGCTTTATTCTGATTATGATTTGGGACTTTAATTGTCCAATTATTTTAATAGACCTACGTAAAGGATGAGTTAATAAAGATGAGGTTGGCATGGTGATGCATGCCTGTAATCCCAGCTACTTAAAAGGCTGAGGCAGGAGGTTTGAAAGTGCAAGTCCAGCCTGGACAACTTAAGTGAGCCTCTGTCTTAAATTTTAGAAAAATAATAAAAAGGGCAGGGAATATAACTCAGTGTTAGAGTGCTTACCTCGCATGTGCAAAGCCCAAGGTTTAATCCCCAGTACTGTGAAAAATATAAATGGTAATTTAAAAAAAAGAAAGAAATAATGCCTACTCTTTACCAAGTACTGCAGTGGGCACTGTGTGCTATATAGCGATTTCTGCTCCAGTCGTGTGAAATCGTCTCATCTCTCCCACCACCCGTCCTATATGGGAAACCAGGATCATATGACACAAAGCGCCTGCCTGGCGCTTTGAGTTCTTGAGTTCGATACCTGGTATCAAAAACAAAAAACAAACAAAAAACTCCACAAAGTTAAAAATAAGGTGCTTTGTAACATTTAGGATCAATTACTTTTTGCTTAGATTCCATGAGAATGTCATACATGGAGCTGAATTTTAGCTGATAATTAATGAGAAGAGCTATAGGCGGGAAACAAGGAGGAGCTGTACTGGGAAATGCGGTGAGGTTGTGCTTGGATTATAATGACTGGAGCAGTTGGAGGGAGCATGGAGATGCAGTGCAGGCCGAATTGCGGATGGTCTTGAGTGAAATGTGGGAGACTAGACTGCACAGAGAAGAGTCACAGAAGTTTGTGAGCAAGGAAATGAAATAACCAAGCTTACCCGGGAGGTAATTGCTCTAGCAGCGGTGTGGTAGGTGGCTTGCAGAACAAGCACAGAGACAGGAGAAGAACAGAAGGTGCTGGAAATGACCAGACAGGAGGTAATGAGGGCTGGATTCAGTCTCAATAAGAGCACAATGAACAGAGTTTGGCAGTTTTGTTTAGCTATATACTGGGATTGAACCCAAGGCTTTTGTACTGAGCTATAAAAATTTTTTAAATTTTGGGACCTCACTAGGTTGGTCAGGCTGAGTTGAAACTTGCCATCCTCCTGCTTCAGCCTGCCAGCGTGCTGGGATCACAGGCTTGTGACACCCCCAGCTAGGGTTCAGTGATTCAGGAACGTGAGACAGAGGAGCCCATGGAAGCCTCGAGTTTTTAACTTGAGGGACTGACGGGATTGAAATAGTGTTTACAGCAGTGTGAAGGTGACGGCCAGGAACAGGTTTGGGGTGGTAGGTGGATGGACAAAGGAAACAGTGGCCTTGGTTTGGGAAATGTTGGGTTTGAGATGCCAGTGACTCATTCCTCAGATAAATGAAGTATTTGCAAGAGTGGGCCAGGAAATAGGGATTTGGGCTAGAGTTGGAGTGGGACCTGGAATAGAAGAGGTTGCAATTCACTAAGGCAATACCTACCACATGCCAGTCATTGTGTAGGGGCCGCTACTTAGTCAAGGAGACAGATAAGCACACAAGTACTTAGAGTTCATTACTGTGAGTGCCGCACTGCACCGAGCATGGGTAATGACCATGGTAGCACGAGAGAGAGAATGGCCTGCTCTTTCAGGGAGAGTCTTCAGCTGGACCTTAGAGGCTGAGTGGAAGTCTGCCAGCCTTCCCAGGAAGGAAGGACCGACAGACAGAAAACAGCTATGGCTCAGATGTGCTCTGGGCTTGGGGAGGGGAGGTGGTTTAGTTTGCTGGGGAATGAGGTTGGGATGGCAGATAGATGGGAAATAGACACTACAGAATATTCCCGCTTTTGTGTCTCTAAAAGGAAGAACACAGGATGGTAGGGACAGAGAGGAAGAGGGAGAAGGAAAACCAGCCAAGCATCTGAAGCCTTGAAAGTTACGCTTGATGATAACCGTGGAGAGACAGAGCCATGTTCCAGGACATGCCGGATTCCTCTCTGCCGTTCTCTGCACCCCACTTCCTTCGTCCGTAAGAGGAAGGTGGCAGTGGATGGTTCCTGAAGCCCCTTCCTGCTCCTGCTGAGGTTCTGTCTATTCCAACTTTGGGAAGCTTTATTTTCTTTTCAGGGCATGTTGAATAATTTAGTGTTTTAGTAATTAGAGCCTAATTGGAAGCCTTGTGACCTGGAAGAGGTAATACACATCCTCACAGGGGCTGACTTACTCTCAGGGCATAGTTCACGCACCGCACCGGGAGCACTTCCTCATTAGATCTCCCCGGGGGCCTCCGGCCAGCGGTCACTGACTGCTTGGAGAGTGGGAGGGACATACAAATATTTATAAAAGTCATGTTGGAAAATATTTTAAAACAATTGAACTGCAAAGCATGTGTTTAACATTTATAGTGTTTGGAGCAGAAGGGATACTTTTAATCATTGTTGTTCAGTTTAACCAGTGCCTTATATCCCTTGAAGAACTTCTTCCCAACAGCAGCAAAGAGCAAGAATTTGCTCTCATGAGGGGCTTCTGACCCACGCCTTGTGATTTAGGAGAAGGCTGTATTGGAGTCCATGTTTTCAGATCCTCGTAATCTTGAATAAATAATCCAAGCCCATAGCATTAATAAAAGCAGTAATTCTGTCAAGTGTCCTTGCTAACTTCCTAAACTTCTGAGGGGCCAGAGCTGGTGATTTATGAACACTGCCAGAATCCAGGCCGTGGTGATTTTTAGGGGCTTCGTTGGGAGGTATATTTTTAAGGGTAATTACCACATGTCAGAAAGATGCCTTAGTCTCCTTGACACTTTGCACTCCATTTTATTTCAGAGGTCAACTGGCAGGAGAATTGCATGTGGAAGGATATTCTTTCCATGTCTACAAGTAGAAAGTAAATGCTGTAACATGCTAAGCTTAATTCCAGCTTTACATGGCAGTCAGTTTACTCAGCACGTATGTTGCTGCTATGGATCAGCCAAGTTCAGCAGACATTATTTCATCTTGGACCTGTACCCTTGCCTAGGTAAGTAGGTTAGCAGGTTGCTTCACTCTGGACTAGTCCCAGATTATTTCATCTTTGTGTGTGTGTGTGTGTGTGTGTGTGTGTGTGTGTGTAGTGATAAAAAGAGTCTCATGGGTCCAGGATCCAGGCACTCGAGTGGTATTAAGGAAATCTCACGTAGACCTTTCAGCCCCTAAATTATCAGATCTCTCACAGTGGGCCACTTAAATTACTTCCACTTTTTTTCTGCAGCCGGCCTTGGTTGGCCTCTTCTTTTAGATCTGAATTTCCTGCTGCCTGGCAGCTGAGGTTGGGCTATTTAGTATGTCAGATGTCTTAGTTCTTTTGGACCTCTGTTACAGAATAGCACTGGCTGGGTAGCTTATAAACAACAGAACTTTATTTCTCACAGGTTCTAGAAGTTGGGACATTCAGGATGAAGGAGCCAGGAGACTGTGTCTGATAAGGGTTTGCTTCCTGGTTCATAGGTAGCACTTTCATGCTGTGTCCTTGTGTGGAAAAAGGAGAGAGGCAGCTCTCTGAGATTTTTTTTTTTATATAAAAAACAGGACACAAATCCCATTTATGAGAGCTCCCAAATGACCTATCCTCTTCAGGAAGGCCTACCTTCACATACTGTCACATCAGTGTTAGAGTTCAGCATGTGAATTTGGGACAGCCACAAACATTTCTGTAGCACCAGATTTGGCTGAAGCATTCTAGAATTGGCAAAAGCCAGTTTTCAGCAGCCCGGATGTCTAATCATTCCTTTGCTTTGCCTTCACTACTCAATCAAAACTTAATTTTATGTCCTGTTATGTGGATGTCAGTATTATAAGGAAGCATTCTTTATTGCGTGTTTGTAGGAATGGTACATACTTTAGATTACACGCTCATTCTTGGGGCTTCACAAAGGATATTAACATATTAAAAGGTTTGGAAAGAAGTGTGGTCTAGAAACTTGTCTTAATTTGAGTTAAGTGTTTCCAAACACAACAAAACACAAACATTTCTTTAACCACATAATCCTTTTCAGTAAGAGTTATTTAAATCCCCAATGAAACCAATGTTTAATGGAGTACACTTAAGAAATATGGTTTAAAAGCATTAAAATTCCTTTCTAGTACTTTTAATGGAAGGTGCTAACCTTCCAAGTGTGGGCATTCCTGAGTGACTTAGATATATTGACTCAAATAAGACTGTGGCAGATGCCTTGAAGAATTGTGGGGCTAGGACCTGAAGAAATGGAAGAGGTATGACAGATCTTACTGTTTTGGGCTGCTTGGCATTAATTTCTTCCTCCTTATACTAACAGTCCCATAATTTTTTGGGAGGGAAAAACTTCTGTTTTGGGGAGAGTTTAGGGTCTTACTATGTGTTCAGGCTGGCCTTGAACTCACTATGTAGGCTAGGCTGACCTCAAACTCATGACAATCCTCCTGCCTCAGCCTCCCGAGTGCTGGGATGACAGGCATGTACCACCATGCCCAGCCAGCCTTCTAATTGTTTTAGAAAATTAAACTTAAAAGCCGAGTATGTGGAGGTAGGGCCTTGAAAACAGTGATGAAACTAGAGAAGGCCATTGGGGTGGATCCTAAGATGACTGGTGTCATAAGCAGATACAGGACACAGATACGCACAGAAAAGATCATGCAAAAGCACAGGGAAAACCTGGCCATGCACAAACCAAGGAGCAAGCTATCAGAAAAACCACCCCCATGTCACCTTCGACTTGGACATCAGGCTTCCAGAAATGTAAGAAAACAAGTTTTCATTTTTCAAACCAGGATTATGGTACTTTATTGTGGAAGCCATAGAAAAGTAATAATGCAGGTTAAAGTAAGATTGGTCCCATTACATAAGTCCATGTTTAGACATGTGATTTGGACCTGACCAATGAAAATAAAGTATGACAGAAGCCACAGTAATTCACTCAGGGATGGTCACATGACCTAAAATAAGCCAATAAAATGCATTTCCTATTTTCTAGTATCCAAGCTCTTGAATAAACAATATTTCAGGGCTACATTGTATGGTTCATGATACCTTAAAGGATATTTGAATTTAAGCCAAAGATCCTCACTGCTACAAAGCTGTGGGGCATGAAAAGCTTCTCTTGAATATGAATTCCTGGGTCAGATGGTGGCAGTGACAGAGTTGTCTTGGAGCCCTGCTGGGATCTTACTGTGGCCCAGGCTCTGTCCTCGGCCTGTTCTTTTCCTTTGTTCTGCTGGGTTTCACATTGGTTCTTGTCACCACTTGTGATGGAGAAGCCTCAGAAGATGCATTTAGAAGATCCAAGAAAAATGGAAATTCATGAAAAACTTTTTTTTTGCTTTGGCTATTTAAACACAAGCCCAAACCCTTGTCACAACAAGTTTCCTTTTAAAATAGACGGTGTTTACTCTCCCCTCAGCAGCCTGGCTACCTGGCAAGTGCCTCGCATGGATGCGATCTCATGGGTTTCCCTGTGGTGTGCGGAGCTGAGCGCAGAGCCTTGCAGAGGTCTGTGCTGTGCAGCCCCTGCTCCTTTCCCCACTGTCCACGTCAAGGCTGCCTGAGGGCAGGCTCCAAGTTCATACGTGGATTTTTCTGATGCTTTTGCTTCTTTCTTAAAGATTTCCTCCATGAATCTTCATGTTTACCGTTCTTTTCTGTCCTCAGTTATAATTTGCTTTAGAAGACGCACTAGCTAAATTTCCCTTTCCCACCATTAAGAAAGAGAATATCAGAGTGGATGTGACTAGTGAGGGAGATTCCAGATATTTTTGGAATCATTAATAAACATGGGTTTGAACGTAGTACAAAGTATCCTATATAGTACAAAGTCTCCTCATAATTTGCTTTATTGCTATGCTCCATTATTCTTCTAAACTATGAAACATGAAGTGGCAATAAAATTCTCTTCATAGTATAAGGCTACTTGCTCAAAAACAAAGTTTGGCTGTGGTGCATGTGTGTTAGCTCTGTCTTGTTTTCTGCGTGAGTTCAGAGTTTAATATAGTTAAACTTGTGGATTTCAGGCAGCATTATTTAGACTTAAGTCCTAGGCTGATTGATTTTTACCGACAACACTTAGAACAATAGATTTGTGTATTTATTTATTTATTTATTTAGGTACTGGGGTTTGAACTCACGACCTTGGCAGCCAGGGGCTTTGCTGCTGAGCTATATCCCGGAGCCCCTAGAACAATAGATTTAAGTCTTTTTTTTTCTTTTCTTGGGGAGGGCTGCTGGGGATGGGGCCCCCCACATGCCAAGCCTGAAGGAGCTCCACCCCTGAGCTACATCTTCATCCTCAGCATTTTTTTTTTTTTGAGATAGGGTCTCACTAAGTTGTCCAAATTAGCCTCAAACTTCTGATCCTCCTAGGTGCCAGCTAGATTTAACCTTTGCTGCTTCCATTTTCCCATGTGTAAAGTAAGGCTTAAAAATAGTATGCTTTTTAGGATCGTGGTGAGGGTTAAATGAGAGAGTTGATGTTCAGAACATATTGCTGAAACTGGGTGTGATGGTGCACTCCTAGCACTCAGGAGGCTGAAGCAGGAAGGTTGTTGCAAGTTCAAGACCAGCATGGGCTACAAAGTGAGTTCAAGGCCAACCTGAACTGCATGGAGAGACCATGTCTTAAAAAGACAAAAACAAAAAAACCTCAAACAAACAATCAAACCCCCTCCCCAAAACCCCCCATATTGTTGAGTTTGGCATGCCATACCCATGGTAAAAACTTGCTCCTCTCTCTGGTATTACTATCAGCCATAGTTCTTGGTATCTTGTAGGTGAATGCAGGTGTCTGTTGAGTAAATGTTAGTGGACATTCATTGTGTTTATCTATCTGTCTTATAAGCTAAGCAGAAATGTGAAAAGTACCATTTTCATCAAATTTACAGTCAAATATACAGTGTACTCTCTTTCTTCTAAACGGCATAATACTAAGCAATTCCAAGACCTGTTTAAAAAGCAGAATATTTAAGTGCGTGGTGGGGTGAGAAGGCCAGTTTGGGAATGATTCCTGTGTTTATATGGCAAAACAAAAGCTCTGAATAAAACAGAAAGTTGAATCTTTAAAATGAAACATCTAAGCTACACATTGCCAGAAAGTACTTCACAAATTAGTTTTACACATTTTTTGCCAAGTGCTAAAGCAATATAGTGTGAGGATACACTGAATTCTAATAAAAATAAATTAATAAATTTAAAACATTCAGGTAGCTGTATTCAGAGGCCGCTGGGTGTTTTAATAGGAGATAAGTGAAAACCATTAATCATGGCTTCCACATGCCTCCTCTCCTCACCCGGGCAGCTGGGGGCAGGCCCAGAAATGACGCCCAGACGAGGCTGCTGGTGCCTGATGAACCGGTGATTTTATCTGCACCTTCCACACTCTACTTTGTCTATGCTTCTGCTCTTTTACAAGTAAGTACAAAATTGTACCTGTTGACAACTTCATTTTTCACTTTTTCGCCCTAGCCTTAGGAAAAGGTAATAAAATCAGGGAAATTTGTGTTTCTTTTCTACTTGCTTGGATAAATCATTGGTCACCTTGGGAAAAAAGCTGGGACAAGCCCGGTCATGCACTGACCTCTTTCTGCACTGACCATGTTTCCACCCAGGAGAAGTAGGTTCACAGTCACCAAGGAGATTATTAGAATCCCTGACTTTCTAGGGTCTGAGGTTTCTTTGGGAATCTGATGAAAATCATGGGCCTTCTCTCCCCAAGCACACATGGAGTATGGTCCACTGTGTACTTCTTAAAGACTGACAAGGGCCACTTTGGGCCAGGGCGTGGACTGCCCTTACGGATATCACGTCTGCACTGTGTAGGGAATGAGGCCAAGAAGGCCACGGAGGCACACACGAGTGAGTTCTTTGCAGCCGTAACTTTTCTAACTCACTTTCCCCGTGAAACTGCTGATACTTTCTTAAAGGGGGTTAGAGATCGCCTTGATTTGTTTCCTAGATTCATGGGCTCTTTAGCCACAGGTACCACAGCAGAATCCTCTTCCCACCCTCAGCAGGGGTTTGATAGCAGGGCATGTTCCGTTGTCTGAAAAAGTATTACAGCTTCTTTCTCAAATGCTTGAAATGTAGCTTCAGTTACTTATTCCGATTCTGTCCATCCCTGTCCTTTCCCTGGCTCCTATACCAGTCCCTCTGCTTCAGTAGCAGATTTCTCTCTTTCTGTACAAAGGTCTCTTTCCCAGGGCAGGAGAGAGCCAGTTCCGCTACGATGTGACGACTCCTATTGTGAACTCTATGAGTTGCCTCCTTTCTGAATGAAATAATTGGCGTTAGCATATCTAGTGACTTTATAATCTTCACCAATCACTGAAACTTTTTTGGGATCTTATTTCCTAATGTGTCAAAAAATAGGATTAGATTTTAATCTCTGTGATTGCTTTAAAGATTCTGTAATTTTTAAATGTACATAGTGTGCAAGTGTGTGTATGTGCATGTGTTGTGCACACCTGGCATTTTCTAAGTTGCTGATTCTTTCTGAAAGAAAGCCAGGTGCTCAAAGCTACCTTTCTCTCTCTCTTTAAATCACACAGAACCATCAAGGTGGGCTGATCACCCCAGTAAAGAGTTCAGCAACAAATTATTCACTTGCAATTGCATGTCTGGAATACTGAGTTTCAAAACATTTTAAACATCGTGGTATCTTCCTGTGCATTAGTTTCAAGAATGTAAGCATTACATGAAGTGCATGAATGGTTACACTGAGGTGCCACGGTTAAGAGGGAATCATTAGAGTTCAAGATTGTTAGGCTCTCCAGCATCTTTGCTGTGCACAGCCATGTTGTACATGGCAGTATCCAGTACATGCTCGAGAAATGTTTGTGTACAAAGGAAAGAAAGAACCTAATCATGAATAACAGTTGAGCAAAGAGTTCAACAGCTGTTTTTAAGGGGAAAGAATTAAGAATTGGAGATTAAGTGTTAGAGGGTAGGAGAAGAGAAACCATGAGTTCTGGTGAAGCAGGCTCCGCCATCCTGATGGGTAAGAGCTTCAGCCAGAAGAGAAACCACACCTTCCCATTAGATGTGCGTGGCTGAAAAGCCAGAAGAGCACCCCCAAACCCTCAATTTGGAGGACTCAGGGTGAGATGATAGCACCTGAGGGGAAGAGAATAGTTTGATGCTTGTGTTGTTTGGTTGGCTCTATAGCCCTGGGGCTGGTGGTCTGGGCATCTACTTGGAGGATGGCAGTGTGTAACTGTGGAGGATTTCCTCCTGTCCTGTTTTTGAAATCCAAGATTTTATTCCATTTTACTGTTTTGTTTTATGCCTGTGTCTGGTAACCCAAGCAGCTATTTTGAAGATAACAATGTGCGGTATTGTTCTCACTGTTTTGTTTTGTTCTGATTTATTGTTTTACTTTATTCAGTATTATGTTTTGACAGGTTTTATTCTGTTTTGTTTGCTTTTGATATGTCTGATAGTTTGAACAACTGTCATGAAGATATTATGGTAGCCATCGTTGATTTCCTACTATCAAGTTTTTATATTCTGTACCACTTTAACTTCTTTGCTTTGATTGGCTTTATTCTGTTTTGTTTTGTTGGGTTGTGTTCTCTTTTAAATAAAAAATAAAATGTTAGAGGATAGGAATCAGGATGAGAAGATAAAAGGCAAACTCAGACAAGGATTTGGTGGCTGGGGAGGGGAAGATGATTACTCCCCTGGGATTATTTTTGGAGGTCACGAACTGATAAGGTGCATGATGAGATGAGGATCTGATAATGGGGTATTTAAAATACATTTCATCTCACAATGTGTAGTTTTACTTATGACGAGATATAGACAGCCTTGCATCTCTCGCTGTTTCTGTTAGATCTCACTTTACTGAATGAAATGGTTCTCTAAGGGAATGGAAGGTGGTATGATTTTAAACACCTGGAGATCCCCCCAGGAGGTTATGTGAAGTCACCAAGGAGATTGCACAAGTTAGATACAACTATGGTCTTGTACATCTGCAAGGCTACTACTTGCTAAATCTTCAAATCTCATTTTCTCTGAAATTTATCAATAGTAATGATGATGTTCAGAAAAAAAAGTATATTGGTCAGAAAAAAAAGAGTATATTGGTTAGGTCTATTATCTACAATTAGGGAAAGACCAGTACTTAAAGAATACTGATATATATATATATATATATATATATATATATATATATATATATCAATAGCAAGAGGAGAGAGGTTGCTGGTATTGACTCAGGTGCTCTGTGATGCCATTAAGAACCAACATGTCTTTCATCCTTCCACTCAGTGGTCCTGTATTTGTTTGACTTTATTCTCATAGTGCAGGATGGTTTTGGTAGCCATAGTCATCACATCTGCATTAAAGGTGAGTGAAAAACACATGCACATGTGTTTGTATGTGTAGGAAGGACATGCTAACTACTTCTGTTGCTTTTCAAAATCAAATATTAAAAATTTCCAGGGCATGCCAGGTGTGGTGGCATACGCCTGTAATCCCACTACTTATGAGGCTGAGGCAGGAGGATTGCCATGAATGCTAGGCCAACCTGAGTTACCCAGTGAGTTCAAGGCTAACCTGAACAACACAGACAGACCCTGAGAGGAAAGCAATAAATTCCCCTTCTTATTTGGTATTTAAATCTAGTCTTATTTTCTGTAATTGCTTGGACTAGCTGTTACTGTGAGCTTGCTTGCTTACCTCAGAAGAATGTTTAGTGAATAATGATATGTTATGTTTAATAATTTAAATAACAATGAGTAAGATATGTCCTATGTTGAAATATTTTCCATACATGGATTTTAAATTCCATTTAAAGCCATTGCATATATTAAGTTTGTACATAAACTTACTGATTTGCACTTGTACAGTTTTGGAATAAAATTCCTGCTGCTTTGATTAATGGGTAGAATTGAGAACAATGCAACATTTTACATGTCAAGGTGTTCACGGGAAAATAAATTTTTTCTTTGCGACACCTAAGTCACAGAAGTGGGAGAAAATGGCAGTGTGGGAAATAAGAATTGTTCAGCTAGTATAAGATGAGAAAGAGAATGAAATTTAATCTGGAAATAGCCATGATTATTGCAGGGAAAGAAAGAAATAAAAAATGTTGACTTTCTCCCTTTTTAAAAAAAGGCTTTATTTTGGAAAATTTCAGAAAATTTCACAAAAATAGAGTGCTGCAGTACACCTATTCATACTCATCACTCAACTTCGACAACCTGGTCAATTTTGTGTAATCTGCATGACATTTTCCACCCCCATATTGTTGGGAGGATATCCTACACATCAGATCCTTTGCCTCTAAGCATGTGTGGTTTTTTGTTTTTTTTTTAATATAGGGTCTTGCTATATATTCCAGGCTGACTTTGAACTCACTGTGTAGTCCAGCCAATTCTCAAACTTGTGGTAATCCTCCTGCTTCAGCCTCTTGAGTATTGGTGTTACAGATGTGCACTCCCATACTTGACTTAAGTAGCTTTTAAGAAGTAAAATGCCTTTACATGTAGTCATCTCTGCAATCAGATAGAGCTGAGTTCAAATTCTAGTCTCCAGCATCAACATAGTGCTTTGGGCAAATTGGTTCACTTTCTCTACATGTGTGTATATCAAGCATCATTCAGGAACCTGGAAGCAAATGAATGCACTAAATAATTCCAGGTAGAGTTGGATGTGGAGGAGGAGATTCCCTTGGGCAGTGGAGTGGAGAATGACTAGTGGCGTGGCTGGGAGGGATGAGCCTCCTCTGCAGGACTGGGCCTTCCTTTTCTACAAGGAGGAGACACTGTGATCTGGCTTGACCTCCTATGGCTCTTGAGAATTACTTAGTGTCTGGGAAAGTGCTTAACAGAGGCCTGGCACGTGACCTGGGTTCAGTAACTGAAAGTCAGGAGCCTGTGGTCTCCTTGACTCTCAGTGGTTGGTCCTGCTGCACTCTGACTGAAGGTGCCCAGGTGTTCTGGACTGATGGTCAGATTCTAGACTTGAACCTATTAACAATTCTACCACAGGCGCCCTACTCCAGAACTCCAGTCTCTGAAATTCCGTCCAGAAAACAAGGTTATTTAGGACCTGTCCCCTGTTCCTTTTTCCTCCTAAATGTGCAAAACGTAACCAACTTATACATTCACAGTATTTTTATGTAGGAAATACTCACTTTTTGAGTACTTGAACAGAGCTGCTTAAAATCTTAGCTTATACTTATTTTAAAAAAATCTTTTGAGATTGAGTTTTACTGTTTTCATTTCGGCAGACACCTAATTCTAATCAAAACAAACTGTTACTGGCAGTCTACCAAAAAAATAGAAAATTTCAGGTTGGAGGAATGGGTGCTTCTCTGGGGTTTAATGATCTTTTTTCATACTATTTCAGCAGATCAACTTTTGTTTATATTAAATGTAATCTTTGATCCAAACCCCATGTGATGAAGAAACACACAAGGAAAAAGATTCAATGCAGTCATTCACCCCCTTTAGATTTGGCACATGTGAGACCATGGAGCTGCTGTGTGTGGCTGGCTACAGGAGCAGGCCCGGGCTTTCATTCTGAAGGAAGGTTAAACCACCTCAGCCACCCATAGCTGCTTACTCTCAGATGGGAACAGTGCAACCGAGAACCAGTGAGCTTCAGGACTAACTTTGCATTTTTTTTCTGAGATTATGATTTACTGTGGTTTTCACCATGGCCTTTTTTTTAAAAAAAATCAATTCCTCTCAGGGAGGAGGCTCCTCCCCTTCACTGCCCCCTGGACCAGTTTGTGCTGTTGTTGGCTCAGCCCAGCGCAGGCTACTCGAGCAAGGGCTTTGCTGATGACTGCTTTCCTTGGCCTCGCTTCTCCTAGGCCTCCACACTATCTGTCTTCATGAGGGCTTGTTTCAAATGTTTTAAAAAAATCACTCTCACTTTTCCCACTGTAGGGTGAAGAGAAAGCTTCTCTCGGGTTCCCTTCCCACCTTCCCGTCCCTGCCCGAGGCCACCTTCTCCTGGGCGCCCTCCTTAGGCAGAGGATGTCTGGGGTGCTTGTTCTTCACGTGCGCGCTGGTCTCCCCAGACTTCTCCATCACCCAGGTGCTCCTCTCTGACCTTCAGTCTGGGCCTTTCCAGCTTTGCCTCTTTCTCTTCCTTTCGACTGATCTTTGCCCCTTCTGTGTCTCTCAAGCAGAGTCTGAGTATTTCTACCTCTGGATTTTACTTTCCTGGGAAATCATTAACCTGTCCTCTGCATTTCCAGATCCTTTTCTTCTGTGTTAATTACTACAATTGTAGTGGCTCAAATGAACACATTGTGCTGTTTCCCAGTTCCTTAGGTTGGAAGTCCGGGTCTCACTAGACTGAAATGACGGTGCGGGCAGACTGATCTCCTTTCTGCAGGCTCTAGGGGAGAATTCACTTTCCTGCTTCCTTGGGATTTTGGCAGAATTCAGATCCTTGTGGTCATGGGACTGAAGTCTGCTTCTTCCTGGCTGTGCAAGGGATACTCTTAGCTTTTAGAGGCTGCTGCATTCCTTGGCTATGGGTCTTCTTCCTCTGTCTTCAAAACCAGCAGTGGTGGGCCAGTCCTCACCTCACATCTCCCTTACCCTCCTGTCTCAGTTTTAAGAACTCATGTTATTACACTGGGCTCATCCCAATAATCCAGGGTGATCTTCCTGTTTTATTTCATTTTTTTAATTAGAAAATTTGGGGCTGGGGATTTAGCTCAGTGGCTTAAGGGTCTGCCTGGCAAGCACAAGGTTGTAAGTTTGATCCCCGGTACAAAAAAAAAAAAAAAAAAGTAGAAATTTTTTTTGTCTTTTTGAGACAGGGTCTCGATATGCAGTTCAGGCTGGCATTGGGCTCACTTTGTAGCCCTGGCTGGTCTCTAACTTGCAAATGATTCTCCTTCCTCAACCTCCCAAGTGCTGGGATTATAGGTATGTGTCACCACACCCAGCCATCTTCCTGTTTTAAAGATAGCTGATGTAAAAACAAAATAAAAATAAAGGTAGCTGATTAATGACCCAAGTCTTATCTACAACCCTAATTTCTCTTTACCATCTAACCCAACATATTCAAAAATTCTAGGAATTCAGACATAGACATCTTTGGGGAATCATTATTTTGCCCATCACTACACTGACATAGATTTACACATATACACTTTTTTATTAAAACAATTACACAAATATATATATATATACATATATATATATATGTATATATATATAATTGAGACATGGTGGCTAATGGCTATGTGTACATGTAGGTAATTTTTCTGTGTATAAGAGGTATATGTATATATATGTGTGTGTGTGTGTGTGTGTTCCTTGACTTATGATGAAGTTGTATTTCTTTTTTTTGTTTTGTGTTTGGTACCGGGGATCGAATTCATGACCTCCGCTCATCAGGAAGGTGCTTATGCCGCTGAGCTAAATTCCTGGCTCCCAAGGTTGTGTTTCAGGAAAGCCATCTGAAATCTAACACATTGTTAAGTGGGAAACACATGCAGTACACTTAACCTGGGGAGTATGAGCATTTCCTCTTGTGTACTGGGCTGCATGGGGGCTGTAGCTTCCTGCTGCTGGGCATTGAAAGCAAGAATGGAACTGGAAATGATCAAAATGAAAAATTCAAAGTACCATTTTTATGTCATTTAAAAACAATTAAAAATTTTTTTTATCACCACATATTTGCAGTGCGTAATGATTAATTCCCTGTGGGGAGTTAGTACCTGTGCATAACACATCTCAATTCCTTTCATTGCCCTTCTCATCCTTTCCCTCCTTTCTCCCTTGGTACCACTTGCAGAAGACCTATCTACTTGTTTCCCGTTTTCTGTCTTTTATTGTGCTCAATATGTATTACTTTCTCATCATGATAAAGTTGAAAAATCTCTAACTTCATTCTCAATTAGGAACAGTGTATAGTATTCATCTATAAACTTGCTTTTTCACATTTAATATGGATTGAAAAGATTTTTTTATACTGTAAAAAACATGCCTTACCTCATTTTTAGAGATGGGTATTTTTCTATTGTATGAAGTACCATAATTTGGTTGGGTAATCTTCTTTGGTGATTTCCATTATTTTTAGTTATTATAAACATTGTCATAATAACATCTGACACTCTTAAATATCCATATAAATACCATTTCTTTTGTGACTTTCTTTTCCCTTAGTTCTCAGAGAAAACTTTATTTATCTGAACTTCAAGGGACTGCATATTTAACATGGATTCAGAGTTCTTTATTGTGTTATAGATTTTCAATGTTTGCGTACCATGTCGTGTGTGCACAGATCCATTCATCCATCATTCATCCATACGTTCATTATTTGAACATTGCTGAAGGGCTCTACTGAGCCTTACAGCAGGGTAGATGTGCATCTCCTGCCCAGCCCAGTGCCTATGGGTTTTTTACCTTATACATGTGATGACCAGCAATGATGAAACAGATGCCAAAGAGCACATGGCATCAGCTCCTTTATCTTGGTTTACACTGACTTTGCCTCATCATGCTCTGTGTTGTTTTTCTGGCAAAGAATAAACCTCATCCCTTTCCTTCACCAGTGCCTGGTGAAGAACTTAATAGTCCTTCAGTCACATTTATAAACACACCACAGTTATTGGAAGCATCACAGTTTGAATGGCTGATGTCGGCTCAGGGGCTCAGTTCATAAGTGTGAGATTTTAGGACTTTTAATTTTTTTCCTACTCTTTAATTTTTACCGGATCTATGGCAGAAAATTGGAAATGCCTTTTCTTTATGCATTTCAAAGTCTCACTTGAGAACTCAAGTTGTCAAAATCATTCTGAAAATTTTGACTGTCAGATAATAAATCTTGACAACATGTATCTATGCCAATTCAAATAGTAGAAATCACATTGAATATGAATGTGGAGAACACAGGGTTCCAAGAACTGAATGGTTAGGATTCAAAATTAATGATAGAGAAATCCCTGTAGTTAGAGCTTCTGATTTTTAGAGGCATAATTGAAATAACCAATCTCTGGTCTCCATGAAAAATGAAAAGGTTAATAAAATTGTAAAGACTTAAAATGATCATTCTGCTGATTTGGGGGCCTTAATTTCTATCCTATCCCATGTGTTTGCACAACAATTCTTACTATCCATAGGTTCTACTCTGGTACATTGGGTAATTAGAGAAGATAAGTGAACAAAATAGAACAAAACTCTCTATGCTCTTGTAAACGAGTAAAAGTAAAAGTAAATGTTCTTCTTTTTTCCCCTTTGGAAATAAAAACATTGAGTTTTGATAGTTTACAGTTCTGGTATATAAACTGGTAATAACAAATAGGGAGATCATTTTCAGTGTAACTGTGTGATGTAGTAACATCTTTGTTCCTTCCCTCCCTATCCTCGCCTTTCTTCACCTTTCCCTTTCCTCCTCATCACTTTATTATTATTTTGGCGATAAAATTTATAGTTAGAAGGAACTTTTACTTTTCTTTTTTGCAGCTCCGTCTTTTTAGTGTAGATAGCACAATTGCGACTGTTCCCCCACCCAACTGAACTTGGGCAACACTGTAGGCCAATAATCCTCCTTCTGTTGTCCTAAGAGAAGCAGAAATAAGAATAACAAAGATCCATAAATTTCTAAAGCTCCAGGGCAGACATACATACAGGTTAGATACAATATCCAGACCTACAGTAACTTTTTTTCCCACTCGAAATTCATTATATAGTGAGCGCATATCATGTATGTAATTATAACGGAATGGATTATGGGAGACTCAGACACTGGATATCTTTGAGATGACTCAACACACTGTCAATCATTTTTGTTAATCATTTGCAGAGAAATCCAACAAGAGATGCTCTAGGTGGGACATAACATCTTTTAAATCCAAAAGCTTGACTTATCTTCATTCCTTTCTCCTGCCTCTCATACACCACTTCTTTCCCTGTTTATGGTGCCTTTTTGTTTCTGCTGGCACAAATCTGCTCTTGCCAAGCAACTTTCCCTGTTAGCTTCAATCAGTGTAGCTGCTTTTTCTTTTACCATTTGGTATATGTTTACATTTCTTTGCTTGTCATACTCAAGAACCTGGAATCTATCTCTTGGGTCCGCATCATGCACTATATTACTTTCAATAAAGTTGGCTCCTTGATTAAGTATAGTTTAGCCATGATTATTTATTAACAATATCTATTCCAAACTGAAAAAAAAAGTAAACTTCATTTATTGGTGGCAATGTAGGAATTGGCAGCAAATTCTGATAGGCACTGAAACTTGAGTTAAGGGACATTGGAAGATAATGGACTAAACTGTCCATGTTATGTAGCAGTGGCTTTTTTTTGATGTGACAATAACCTTGAAGTAACTCATTGATTATACTGGTTGATAAATGGTTTGAATAAATGCCTTCTAAAAGTCCATGTATTAAAGAATTGGGCACCGACCTGAGCATTACTGGAAGGTGGTAGAACATTTGGGAAGTGAGTGGAGGGGAGGAAGTTAGGTCATAGAGGGTTTGCCCTGGGAGGGATGTTGGGACCCTGACCTTCCACTCTCTTTACTTCCTGGCTGCCATGAGATGAGCAGCTTTGTTTCTTCATGTAGTTCTCACCACAAGACCAAAGGTGACAGGGGTACAAATCATAGACTGGAACCTGCAAAAGTCAGAGGTGAAATGTCTTTCTTCTTTTGAGGTTGGTCTATCCTAGGTATTTGTTATAGCAACAAAAAACTAACACATTGGTAATACTCGGAATAGCTATTTTGAGTCTTTAGGCAGAAGGAAATTCTTTGTGCCTACAGACATGTAATGATAATAAAACAGTAAATGATTTAGGGTACACAGTGTATAGGTAGGAAGTTAACAAGTGGGTAGAAGAAAGAAATAAGGGACCTGGGGTGGACAAATGAGGTTTAGGATTTTAAACAGATAGCCTTCATTGGCATGCTGATATCTTAGCAATTCTTACAGGAGGCAAGAGTTTTCCACATGGATTTTAGGGAGAGGAGGGCTCTAGGAGGAAAAGTCAGCCAATGCAAAAGCCCAGGGGGGCCACACAGATCTCTTGGCCACTGAGTTACCTGGCCATTCAGTGTTATCTCTCACGGTAGGGAGTCCTCCTCCTTAATCTCTGTTTCTTTCTCCCCTCAGCCCTTTTGGTCTTTTAAACCTTTATACTGGCACCCAAGCTCACCATAAATAAAGGTTCTTCCTTCATAGATAATGAGAGTTGGAGCCCTGACTATTTACATCCCTTTGAGTGAAATATCTACAAAACAAAACAGTTCTTTCTCTTGCTGATACTGGCCAGCTCTTCTGTTATAACTTTGGCATATTATTATGCTAACAGAGCTTAGCAAAGACTGATAAGGCTCTGGCCCTTTTTTTAAATTCTAGTTTGTGTGTCCTTCACTTTAGGAAGAAGTTGGCTAAGAATCAACAAAAGAGGGCAAGGGAAGGAATTCTGGAATAAATGTTTATAGTAAATCCTGTTCTTCACTTATTACAGGATGTTTTTTTTCCCATCATGAATCATGCTTTTAAATGGTCCTAGCCTTTGAATTTTTGGGAACTTGTGATCATTGTCAATTTGGAAAAGTCTGGCTCTCTATCATCCTTCTACTAATAGAGTGATTCTAGTTGAGATGAAAGAGATTTCCAAGGAAATATCAGAGCCCAAAGTTAAGTGGTCTTAACAGCTGGGAAGATCAGAGACCAGTGCAGTCTTGGTAGAGAAAATACTGAGTATGCCAGCCTAAAGCTGTGTGGTGCGGCAGGAATTTATACCCTTCGCCAAGGTCAGGGGAGTCCAAAAACTGAGACTAGTGTTGAGAAAGAATCACCCCAAATCTATATGAGACGACAGAAGCAGCTTCCTTATTACAGCCCAACAGTTAAGACAAATGAAGACACATCCAAGAACAGATAATGAAAAATTTTGAATTATTGCCATTGTTTCTCATATTCCTGAGACTCTTGAATTAATATAGCAAACCAAGTCAGAAGATAAAAAGCCAGAAGCTTTATCAAATATATTATGTCTGGCAGAAAGTCTACCCTGAACTAACTCCAAGTCCCAGTACTGGTGCGGCCTGTTGTAAGAAGTGGCATGGATTTTTCTACCTTTGATCTGCTCATCTCTTCATGTGACACCAACGTGTCTGACTATGGTGGTTCTCTGTTTTCTTTGGTTGGCTTGTCATATATCTCTTTTTTGTTTCGGATTCAGCTTTATTTGTCTTCTGGAGAAGGCAGGAAGTTCTTTAGCTATCAGGGATACTCATGGAGGGGTAGGAGAATTAATTTATAGACAATATTTGGGTAGCAAAGTGCCTCAAAAGTAGTTTTTAAGCATTGATTTGTAAAAAGCTTGATTTTTGCAAGAGTTAGATATTTTACAGCTTATGAATTACATGCAGTAAATGAAGAAATGCTTTAACTTCATATCTAAATTGTTTTAAAGTCCAGCTTTAATTCTACATTTATTCTGTATTTTTTTCCATTGCTGTACAAATAATGGTGCTTTCTTTCTGACTTGGCTTTCACTGCACATAAATCACCACAATAGTATGAATAACTTCTTACATATTTTGTATAAAAACAAAATGTTAATCTTTTCCAAAATCTGGAATTATACATTTACTAAGGATTTCAGATTTATACCCAATAGACCAGGGACTATTTCTTAATTTTGAGAAATTTCTCCTTCTGACTGTATTTTTATATATCAATTCATGCAAGACATAGTTTACTATTTCTGTGTTTTTAAGTATCTTCATATTCAGTTTGATCAGCATAAAAATAGCAAATATTATTTGTTTATAGTTATCAAGTTTCTGATGATCAAGTTTCTTATAGAAAATCCATTTCTTAACAAGAACAAGGAATTACTGTATCAAAAGCATGTAATTACTTTATGTCTTGAAAATAAAGTTAAGGCAGTGATATGATAGTATTTCCTATGACCCTATTGAATTCAGAAGAGAAAAATAAAAAGGCATAAAAAAATAAAAAGACATGATCACGGTTTTAATGTAATTTTCTTTTTTTGCACCTAGCATTATGGTTTTACAATTGGTTAATTCAACATAAATGAGAGCTTGATGGTCTTAAATATAGAAATTATACTAGTGCTAATTTCCCCATAGAGACTTCAGCAGTAAATGCTGTGAAATGTGTATTAAATATAATATATAAAACATAAAAATAATGCATAAAGCAACCTTTAACAACTCCTTACACGTGATTGCAGATTCAAAGATCTTTCATTCCCCTTGCCGTACTACTGAGCTTGCAAAACAAATGAACCTATACCATCTTATTCAAGTGGAGTACAATCATAATCTGAAAATGACCATCATTTCCTACCTTTTCCTTTCCTTCTATAAACATCACCAGAACTGCTGCTCCCTCCTTTTTCTGGCAGTTTTCAATAGAAAAGGATAGCATTATACCTTCATGTAATATTCAGTGTTTCTCACATAGACTCAAATGGCAATAATAACACAGAGCTCAATCTACAGCCGTTAGAATCTCACTCGTATTTCCCTGGTTCCGACATGGCCTTTAACAGAACCTAGATGTGTACTTCGAGTGTACTGCTGGTACCCTGCTTTCCACAAATAAGACAACAGCAAAATAACCCCTGCATGAATTTACCTTCTTTCAGCACTCATGCATTTATACATATATTGTATCCACTGGGAACTTGGCCATTCTTGACTGGGAGCTCACACAGCGCGCTGGATAGCAGACATTTGCAAAAAGGGGCGTGAGGTCAAGAGCAAGTTCCAGGAAAAGAATTTCGTTTTCTTACCTCAAGGTATAGTGTAATAGGCCTTGTGCCAGGTCTCTGGACACTTCATTCTTTACTGACACCAACTTCCCCCCTTGTCCCCGCCTCTTAGGGCCACTCAGGAAGGAGACAGGACTGCTTAGGTGAGCTGGTCACCCACATTAGCAGCCAGTGCTGCCACCTGTGAGTGGCGGAGGCTGTGAGCATTACTAAACTACTTTACAGAAAGGTATGTAAAGAGTCGCTAATGCTCCCTGGAGATCTCCCTGCCATGCCGGCTGCTCAGGCATTTCGAAAGAGGCAGGTCTGGACGTGCGTGCCTGAGAGCTTCTCCTCGCTATTTATGAGCCGAGCAGCTTGCTGTGAAAAGCTGTCATGTTTCCCCGGGGTGTGTCAAACCAGTTTTTCTGGCGTGCCAGGCCACAAAATTCATGGTTATCCAAAAGGAGGGGCTGCCGAGGGGGCTCCAGGGAGAGCCACTTCTGTAACTTGTTTCAGCTTTAGGTTGAAGAGAAGTGTGGAAAAAAGAAAAGCTGTCTTACAGCGTCTGTCCACTATCTCTGGCTGCGTATAGTGGAATCACTTTCTACTCAGTAGAAGTGGTAGGAATTTAGTTATTCTGAAAGGAAGCAAGATTTACTCATGCTCCTTTCTAACTGGACCAAGTCGTTGGCAGAGACGATTCTTTAAATGTCTTTTAAATTTCCCTAGGAAATTCTTAAAGTTATGTGAGGGGAATTGAAAAAAAAAAACCCTTTCTTATTCTAGAAAAGGTCTGAATCAGCATCTAAAATAACCTCATGGAGTGGGGGGTAATGGTACATGCTTGTAATTCCAGCATGCTGGGAGGTTGAGGCAGGAGGATCACATCTTCAAGTCCAACCCGGGCAATTTAGGGACTTAGTGAAACCAAGTCTCAAAAAATGCACACAGACAGACAGACAGACAGACACACACACACACACACACACACACGCACACACACACACACAGAGCCCATATACATATATAATTGGAGAAAATTAAGAGCTGCTTTCAAAGTGTCTTCAAAGTATAGGAAATCAGAGTTCTTTGGTGGGCCTGCTTGCACAAATGGAAATGCTGAGACAACTTTTCATAATGCCACGTAAAGGCAAACTTGGCTAGGCATTGATCACAAAAAGGACTTGCAAATGACTGCGCTTGCTAGCATAAATCAGTGCCATGCGACAAAACAGAGGTGCTCGACCAGAGCGTGGCTGTTGTTTTCCTTGAATTCTTTCTTAATATATCTGTTGTGTTTTTTTTAAATGATTCCAACTGTCAACTGGGATTATTAGACTGCATAATGATATTTTTTATGTCCAAATATATGAATAAAATTACTTTCTTGCCATGTGTGTTATGGTTATACATGCTTGCTGAAAGTAAATTAACATAGAAATAAATCTGTGATGTCAAGAATATGCATTAACCTGCTCAGGCTTTATAAATATGTAAAAAATAGCACCTAGCTCTTTGCCTTTCCATGATGGGTCAGTATATTGAATCTAGAACCAGACATTTTGTACATTAGAGTATACAATTATATTCGCTCAATGTAATGTAACAGTATTTTCTTTTTTAACATCGTGAGTTCAGTGTTAAACCTGGTGCTTTAGGGACTACAATAGAAGACTGTAATGTAGTCTTTCCTTTAAGAGGCTTTTATAATTTTGCCTTTGATGAAATTTATCTGTTGTCACCTGGGCTGTGGTTCGAGTTCTCCCTCTTTGTAAACTGTTCCTCACAAGGCCCTCCCCCCCCATCAGGAATTGAACTTATGACCTCGTGCTTGCCAGGCAGGCACTTTTGCTGCTGAGCTAAATCTCTGGCCCCCACAAGTCTTTTTTCTAAAGAAGTCCGTTTTAGCTTTTATTCCTTCTTCTCTCTTTTTGGCCCACGGTATCCTCAATGTTACTCCCCTTTGGGACTCTCAGAGTGGCTCTGGTCCGCCTGCCCACACACCTCTGAACCTTTGAGTGGGCTGCTGGCTTTCCCACCTAGCTCCTTGTCCCCAGAAGAGTCCTCCTTACTCTTTCAGGAGCCTGTGCGTGGGCCATTTGCTCTGTGAACAAGACCTTTCCCTAGCCCTGTCCCATCAGCAGTCTTCCACATCCTCATCTCTTCTTCCTTCTCCTTCTAGAACTCTTCATGCATTCTGTGAGCATCTTTTGTGTGCTTGCCAGTATCCTTGACTAGCCTGAGACCTCTTGGCAGGGAGGGTTTTTATCTTATCCATCTTTTTTTTTCTTTTCTTTAAAGAGAAAAAAAAACATGTAAAGGGTAGAAATAATACAGAATTTCAAAAAAAAAAAGATAAACAGTAAGAAATCACTAGGTGATAAATTACATATTGTCCTCTTAGAAATAGTTGTTCAAGTTACAAAATTAAATCATACAAAGTAGACATTTAAACAGTGAGACTGTAAACAGCTATGCATGCATGAGTCTTTACATGTATTTCTATCCTTTCTGTATTAGAGGGAAAAACAAAACCTAGCAAGACAAAACAAAACAAATTCCTATAAAAACATGAAACCAAGAAGTCATATAAAGCCACAGTATAAGGAATGGTTACTGTGTTGTCTCTTGTTATCTTCAATAGAATTGTCTATATTATCAGGCATATTTGGATATAGCAGTATAATTGAATATAGCAGTACATAACAATATTAGTAAAAATAAAACATTGTAGATAGTATAAAACTTCAAAGGCAGGTAATAATCAAACCAGAGTGGGTATTCTAGTGAATCTTGTCATCTTCAGTGTAGTTGCCTATACTCTCAGACTTGATACTGTCAATCATAACAGCTTTGAATAAAATCTGTCAGTATAAAATAGCAGTCTAACAAACCAGATTCAATTAAGATCAGTCATGGTAAAACAGTGTAAGTTATACAGAGCTTCAGATTAAGTTAATAGGAAATTAAGGATGATTACTGTACTGTACTATATCCTGCTATTTTTGGATAACTGTCTGTGCCCTCAAATCTAGTACAAGTAGACAAACTGGAACAGAATATAATACATCTAAGCAGAGTGGTGTGAGTAATGTGGGTTTTAAATCCTGGCACCCTATTAACAATATAGTGTATCAAGGCCATCTATGTTAGAGATTCTAGCCATCCTTCTCTGCCTCATTTCTGCTATGCTATTTTTCTGCCTTTGTTTGTCTACTTTTCTCCTTCATTCTACTGCCTGCCTCATTCATTAAGGCCTTTCTGCCACTGTTCCTAAAATCCTGATATCTTTTTTTCTCTCTCTAGAATGTCCTTCAGTATTCTCTATGGGGTTGGATTGGTGGTCACAAATTCCCCCAGTTCCTCTTTGTCATGGAAGCATTTTGTTTCTCCATTAATTTCTAGTGACAGTTTTGCAGGGTACATCAATTTGGGCTGGAGGTTATTTTCTTTCAGGGTGTGGAAGACTGCGCTCCAAGCTCTTCTTGATCTGATGGTCTGTATCAAGAAGTCTGCCGTGATCTTGATGGGCTTTCCTTTATAGGTAATCTGTTTCTTTTCTCTGATGGCTTTTAATATTCTGTTTTAATATTGAATTTCTGGTATCTTGATTATTATATGTCTGGATGTAGGTGGCTGGAGTTCAGTATCCCTCACATAACCGAATGTCATTTTCTTTTCCCATGCGTGGGAAGTTTTCCTTAATTATTTCTGTGAATAGCCTTTGTAATTCACCTGTTTTTATTCTTGCTTCTTCATTCACGTTTCTTATTCTTAAATTATAGATTCTCTTGTAGTCTTCTAGCCTTTGTATTGTTACTACCTGTTTCCTTGTTATTTTTAAGAGATCTTTCCTTTCATGATCACACATTGCAAACTTGTCTTCAAGTTTTGATATTCTATCCTTATTTTCTTTTAAGCAGTTTTGCCAGCTTTCAATGGAGTTTTTAATTTCCCGATAATCTCTTTGAATCTGCTTCATGTGTTCTAGATTTTCTTTATATTCTTTTTTTGAAATGATACAGAATTAAAAAAAGATAAACAGTAAGAAATCATTAGTTGATAAATTACATATTGTCCTCTTAGAAATGGTTGCTCAAATTACAAAATTAAATCATACAAAGTAGACATTTAAACAGTGAGACTGTAAACAGCTATGCATGCATAGTCTTTACATGTATTTCTATCCTTTCTGTATTAGAGGGAAAAACAAAACCTAGCAAGACAAAACAAAACAAATTCCTATAAGGACATGAAACCAAAAAGTCATATAAAACCACAGTACAAGGTGATCTACAATGGTTACTGTGTTGTCTCTTGTTATCTTCAATAGAATTGTCTATATCATCAGGCATCAGTGTAGTTGCCTATACTCTCAGACTTGATACTATCAATCATAACAGCTTTGAATAAAATATGTCAGTACAAAACAGCAATCTAACAAACCAGATTCAATTAAGATCAGTCACAGTAAAACAGTGTAGTAGCCTATACTCTCAGACTTGATACTATCATTCATAACAGCTTTGAATAAAATTTGTCAATACAAAACAGCAATCTAACAAACCAAATTCAATTAAGGTCAGTCATGGTAGGGCTGGGGATTTAGATCAGTGACATAAGCACTTGCCTTGCAAACATGTGGTTGTGAGTTCAATCCCTGGTACTGTGTGGTCCCTTGCTGGTTCTTTATATTCTTTATCGAATGTTTCTCTCCTTTTTTTGTGTTCCTCCCTTCTTCCATCTTTGTCTTCTTGAGAGGTGCTTAGCATTTCTTTTATTAATCTACTTATATCTTGCTTTATCTGATTTGATATTTCAGTTTTGAGCTCATCTACAAGGTCCTGAAGATCTCCCTTAATGTCTATTGAAGCCATGTCTAATGTTGCATGTTTGCTGCCCTCAGTCTCCTTTGTTTTTCCCTTTCCTGGATCAGTGTTCTCAGGGTTTTGGTTTGGGGGCTTTTTCTTGTTTTTCTCTCTTGTCATGGTTTTGGTTTCTTCCATACAGATGCATAGTAGAGGCCTCAGCCCCTTTCCTTGCTGGTTATGGTTCTTCTGAAGCATGCTGGTGAGGGATTTCTACCCTCTCCTGTTTGCTCTTGTCACTGAGGTGTAATCAGGGACTGGGTATGCTGGCCCCTCCCCTCTGGGCCAGCCAAACTTCAGGGGCCTTCACCAGGTTAGTGTGTGCTAGGCATAGGGAATCAGTTTGGGACAGCTTATTGGGTCCTGGCCAGGGGTGTGACCCAGGCCAAGAAAATCCCATGAATCTGCTCTGGGGAGGGAGCAACCAACTGAAGTCACTGTTGTTCCTAGTTCAGGTTCCTCCTGCCCAATTCCAACATGTTGTCCATTTGGTTGCTCCTTTCCCATGGGGTGGGCTTATTCTCAGCACTGACCATGGATTAATGAAGGCCTCTTTGCCAGCTCCATTCTCTGTTGGGCTCACCAACCCCCGACTTCAGCACTGCTGTGTCTCCTGTGAGTTGTGGCGGGAACTGAGTTCAGGCGGCTCTGGGGGTTGCAGCAAGAGTGCAGTGTCTGCTAATTTTAGCTGTTCCAATTGTAGCCCCGAGACTGCATGTTTGATGAGCTTTGTTGTTTTAATTTCTTCCTGTGTCAAGAGGATCCATCTCCCTCTGTCTGGATCTCTCCAGGATGTTTTAATCTGGCATATGAGTTGTTTCTCCCTGGGAGGCTCTGTATTTTGTTGCTCACTGATCGGCCATCTTTAGCTCCTCCCCTCTTATCCATCTTTTTACCACCACTGTGCAGCACCTGGGTAGACATCCAACAGATTTTGCTGAATCCACAGTCTCTTCATCACCTGAAAGTGTCTTTCACATACCACTGGGTCTGCAAATGGTTTTCTAAAATCATTAAGTATATTAATTTCACAATACTATAATGAAATACATAAGATAACTAACTCATAAAGAGAAAATGCTTATTTTAGCTGATAGTTCTTGAGGTTCTAGTCCAAGATCAGGTTACCTAATGTTTCGTGTGGTAAAACAAACAGCTTCCATCATGAACCAGGAAGAGACCAAAGTCTGTCTCCTCTGAAGGCAGACACCCAGTGACTTAACTTCCTCCCACTAGGCTCCCTGTCCTGAAGATTCTGCCAGCTCCCAGTAATGTCAAACAGGAACTAAGTCTTTAACACACGGGCTTTTATGGGAAAGTGCTCATTGTTCAAATTCCAGCACTAAGGCTGGAAGAATCCTGGTAAACTCATCATGCATCTTTAAAATGGTTCTGACTCCATCATCCAAGACCATTCACCTGTTCCCTTGTTACCTTTATCTGCTGACAGCTTTTTATGATCTAAAGGACTACAAATCACACCCAGCAAACCATCCTTTTCCCTAGCTCAATGCTTGATGACAGCTTTCATTGTCCTTAGAATAATATGCACAGCCTGCCTTAGTCTACAAGCCTGGTGCGAAATCTTGTTCTGTCAGTTCTCCACACTATGTATTAGGCTGTTTTCTCCTTCTTGATTCCTAGAATGTGCCAGGTTCACTTCCTCCTGGAGGGCTTCATATTTGCCTTTTTGTCTGCAGGGACACTCTTCCTTCTGTTTTCTCCACAGCAAGCTCCATATCTTTTAGCCTACACGGACCTTCTCAAAGAGACCTTTCCTAACCATGCATCCTGCATTCCCTACCTTTGTCCCTAGGGCTGTATCCTGTTTTTGTTCTTCGAATCAGAACCACAAGTGGCTATTTCTCATTCATTCTCTCTCTCCCCTTCCCCTTTCACTTGCTCATTGTCTTTGTTCTTCTCTCATTGACCTCTAAACTGAGGACAGAAACCTCATCTCTTTTTTTCTCCCTGTGTCCTCCAAGACCTATGATTGTACCTAGCACAGACTAAAATATTTCTTGAAGATCAAATGAATGATTAACCCAAAGCCAACTTGGAAAAATCTTCTTTATAAATACAAATTCTCATGACAACCAAATGAATTAGTTACAGGTGCAAAATGCTAAAATTAATACTGCTTTGGACTAAATGTTGGTTTCTTCCCAAAATTCATAGATTGAAACCCCATTCTCCAGTGTGATAATATTAGGAGATTGCATTTTTAGAAGGCAATTAAGTTTAGATGAGATCGTGGGGTGGGGGACCTGCGGATGGATTAGTGCCCTTAGAGGAAGAGGAAGAGAGAAAGCGAGATCTCTTATTCTGCACATAAACACACACTAAAGAAAGACTTTTGAGAACATGGTGAGAAGATGCTAATCTTAAAACCAGGAGCAGAGTTGTCATCAAGCCCTGACCACCTTGGCTCCCTGATGTTAGAAAATCAATGCCGGTTTTAAGTTCTGTGGCCTTGTGTTACTTATTTATTTAAGCAGCCCAAGACAATTAAGACAGGTGTATGGCCTGAACTGTTGTCCAGCATTTGGCCAGTCCTTCTTTCTAGCCACATTGGTGGCGAATTTATTTATTTATTTTTTTGACAAATAAAAAAAATTAATTTCAGAGACTGAGCTCAACATTTATAAATGTACTAAAGCATAGTCCACACAAATTTAGATTAAGTATAGGTACAGTATTTTAACAAAATGACTTTTCTAAAAGATCAATATTAAATTGATTTGAAATGAAAAAAATGAATCCTTTTTCAGACATTAACACAAAAACTTTGAGGACATATTGATTATTAAAAGAATCTGACAACTTATATTTCATTCTGATGCCACTGGGATTCTAGACACCCCTGGATCTTCTTTATCATAAAAAACTCTAAATGCCTAAGGCTGTTTTCACAACTGCAGTGCGACTGGCACCTTCCCTGTTTGAGAAACCACCTCCTCTACAAGGGATCTTAGCCCTAAGTGCTCAAACTGGGAGTCAGTGTATACAGGAATGGGGCAGCTTCCTAGCGTGGTACTGACCGAGCCACATGGAGATTGGATTAACAGCTCACTGCGAATGTCTCATTTTATGCACTGGCTAAATCATAAACACAAATTTGGATCGAATTTTGAGGAGCTCAGTATACAGAGTTGGGATACCTCCCAGTTAACTATGTGAAAACCTGAATGCAAAAACCTGTAATGGAAACTTCCTTGACCAAATGACTGACACCCTGACACCCCACTTCAGTTTCATTTTTCAAATGCCTTGTCCATGTCAAAGTAGAATCAGCTTCCAGAATATTCTCTGCACAACACAACCTCCAGCAGAGAACTATTGGCTTGGACTCCACCTCCTGTTCACACCTTTCCTCAGGTTGGTGGTTAATTTACAGATCATTTTTATGGTCTTTTCCTATTTCAAGCTGATGTGTATTCTCCAGTGTTATGTTCGGGTGTGTTTAGACCCCCTTTTCTCCCATCCTCACACAAACACACAATGCATATAGCATCAGGTCAAAGAAAGACCTTATCTTCATCCAGTCCTATCCCTAATGGTACTTCAAATGAGGCCTGTTAGTGATACTTAAAAGAGAGTGTTTGAAAAGCATTCTAGACAGTGAAGAGGAGACCTCTAGATCTACTGGTTGCAGTGATTTTTCCATCTTTCCAACAAATGTAGTCTGAAAAGGGGTACACAAAGTATTGACCTAGATGCATTAGCAGTAAGAAGATCCTCATTTTCCTCAGTCCTTTTACACAAATAAAGCATTCCCTACAACATGCTGGGCCATAGGTAAATAAGCTCCCTTTGGCAATCCTTAGGCTTTCCTTTCACTGCAACCCTTTTGTACTCAGTAACTTGGTTAGATTTCCAAGGGCACATTGAAACATCTCTTCCCTCTCTCCAGACATGTTCAATTAAGCAACATAAGGGGACCAGATAACCTGGTGGCATTTCTCTTATACTGCCTTTCTGCTGTGACCACTGTCCTGGAACTTTCAGCTGCAGAAATATGACTGTGGTTCTGGATCCACTCTGTGGATCTGGAGTGCTGTCTGATGGCTCGTGTGATGGAGGCTTGGTCCCCAGTGCAGCTGTTTAGAGGTGGGCCTTTGGGGACATGACTAGATCGTGAGGGTTCTGATGTCATCGATGGATTAATCCACTTGTAAATTCATGATTAGATGGACTATTGGGAGATGATGGAAACTACATGAGGTGGGGCACTGTTGGAGGACATAGGTTACTGGGATTGTACCCTAGGAGGGATATCCTATCTTCAGCCCCTTTCACACTTCCTATCTCATTCCATGTTCCTCTAGAAGACACTGATTAAGGCCCTCTGTGTGTCAGGCACCATGTGGCTCTGCAAGCTGCCCTTGGACCCCCACTTTGGAGTAAGAGTGGCAGGTCTGCAGAGAGGGTGGGTGTCTTGTTTGACTGCTTTTTGTTTGGATAGACTTCTAGTTAGGTATTCAATTCATCAGACATTTGCTGCCTGACAGTTACCGGGGAGGCAAGGTGAATTCCATGTGGTCCTTGGTCTCCAGGCATGGCAGTCTGGGTGCAGATTGGCTTTTGGGTGTATTATTCAGGGAAAGAAGCAAAGTTCACAGTGGCATGGATGTTCCTATTTGTGTAATAAAAGGGTTCATGATACAATGGGAGCATGTGCATACGCGCATGCATATGCACATGTGTACACATTCACACATGCAGCTGCTGGTAAATGCCAAGACTGGTGACACTGGTTACTTTGGGGAAGAAGAGCTGGTTTGGATTCATTTTTTTGTTTTTGTCCTATGTATTTATTAACTTATTTGTTGTCTACTTGTGTCTCTGACACTCATGTTTGAGCAGAGCTGTAACTCTAGAAACTACTACACTTCTTAGTGTATAAACCCATGTTGTATGATGTTTTAGTCAATGATGGTCCATGTACAGGGGTTATAAACTCCCTACTATCCAGTGATGTCATAGCCATCTTAGTATCATAGTGCAACACATTCCTCATGTGTTTGTGAAGATGCTGGTGTAAACAGACCCACTGTGCCATCTGTCATGTCAAAGCCCACATGTACATTTGTATACAGTTCACAGCCCTTCATAGTCATGAGAAGGGGCTATGTAACTGGCTTATACATGTGCTATACTCTTAATCATTATGTTATAGGGTGCTCATTTTACATATTAAAAGTAAAGTTGTTTGCAAAACATGATCTCTGTCCCCAGGGAACTCTGGGTGTAACTGAAGGAGGAGAATGACAATGGATTGGTGCTGTGGCAGCGGCCGCCTCACTGATCCATGTTCGCCATGTGTCCTGATTACCTGGAGGGCCGTGTGGAGTGACTGACATAGCCCATCTGGGTTAGAGGACACGCGCCTGGTGAGGTCTACACAACACGCGGTTGCCTAACTGCGCGTTTGCAGCGTGTCTCCCCGCAGTGAAGCAACCTATGACTCCGTTTTAGGTGATCGTAGTTTTGTTTCAAAATTTTCTCCTTTTAGGGAATACATGGAGTGAAAGCTGAGGAAGGGATGAGGTCTTAATTTTAACCTTGCCATTCTTGAATATTTAAATTTTTACAATAAAAAAAGACAAACATATGCAAAAGCAGAGAGAACAATGTGATCAACTGCTTCACAGGAAACAGCGATCCATTCGTTGCTGATGTTATTTCAGGCATATTTCCTCTTGTGCCCCGAGGTTATTTTGAAGCAGATTCTGACCCTCATTGCATTTTTTCAGTATTTCAATATGTAAAACTATAGCCACAGCACATTCCACACTGAAAACATATTTTATTAATATCTTCAAATAGCCATTGCTCAAATTTCCCTAATCAGTGTCATAATTTTTTAAACAGGTTGTTTAAATTTTGTTAAACCATGTGCAGATATTAGTTGTTTTTTTTCTTAAATCATTTCTGTTTGGAATGCTTACAGTCTAGTAGGGTTGTAGTTTCTTCCACCTATTCATTAAATAAATACACATTGCAGTTCTAATATGTGCCAGGCACTATTCCAAGTGCTTGGGATGTACCAGGGAACAAAAAGACACAAATCCCTGGCCTTATGGAGCTCTTTTCTTTTCCCTAGTGCTGAGGAGGGAGCTCAGGACAGCATTCTACCCCTGAGCTACATCTCCAGACCCTCTAATTGCTTTATTCTAGTGGTTTACATTGAAGGACACTAAAAAAACCAAATGTATGTAAAATATTTATTATGATCCAGTATAATGTACTATAATAACAGGGGCACAAGCTGCTTTCCAAAAATTTAAGTCTTCACCTGATTAGCATAAGAGATTTGAATTACTCAGATCCTGATTGTAAGGAAAGATAGGAAATAGAATTTGATTATTCAGTTCCCACCTTTCACACTGTGCTGGAATTGTTTGAACAGACTGGATTAATGCTTCCTCTGGGAAAGCTTGCTGGTTCAGATTTGGTGCTGAGGAAGCCGAGCCAGTTTGACACCGGGCTCTGATGTGTGTGTTCTGCACGCATCAGACTGAAGTTTACACAGGCCAGTGGAGCCCCACTAGCGCGTCTTAGCAGTTCCCTTCAGACTAGTCTATTTTCCTTCCTTCTCTTTCCCTCTCCACCCCTCGTGTCTCCTCTTTCTTTCTTAGTGCTGGGAATCAAATCCAGGGCCTCGTGGGTGTGTGCTCCGCAAGTGCTCTACTCCTGGACCATTTTCTTGTCTGCAATGTAGACAAGGGTGAATCCAAGTGATGCCTTTTCCTGCACAGCATGGTCATGCATTGCTTAATGTGCCAAGAAATGTACTGCTATGTGATTTTGTTATTTGAACATCACAGAGAGCCCTGACACCTACCTAGACAGCCTAAATCAGTTGCTTAAAGTGACGAGTTGGCATAGATAAGAGATAAGTGAACATGATATGGATGTACTTGGAGCCAGCATCACAATGTAGACTTTTTTAGTGACCTCTTTTCTTCAATAAGTAGGAAGAATATACTCTAAAATAATGATAAAGGGTATAGTAAGTATGTAAACTAGCAGCATAGTTATTTACCATTATCTAATCTGATGTACTGCACATAATTGTGCTTTGTATGACCAGCAGCTCAGTAGGTCTGTTGATACCAGTATCACACAAGTGTGGGTAATTCATTGCTCTGTGGCCTTGTGACAGTTACAATGTCCCTGGTTATAGGAATTTTTCAACTCTGTTATAGTCTTGTGGGACCACCATCATATATATCATCCAGTCTGAAATGTTGGTACGTGGTGCATGACAGCAGTCACTTGTGTAGAGGAAGATGAACCCGCATCCCTCCAAAGGTGCAGCCATATAGAACATTTCTTTCTTTTTTAGTTACAGGGGATTGAACTTACAGCCTCATGCTTCCCAAGCAGGCACTGTGCACTGAACTATATCCCCGGCCCTTAATCTGCTTTCTGAAGGTGGGAGTTATACCTTTATTATACTGAGATGATGCCAGTAGCTCTTCTGTCTTCATAATTACTGAAGGTTGGTTTTGTCCTTTCCTATTTCTAGCAATTATTTGTCTTAATTTAGAAAAAAAGGTGTAAAAATATTGTTTGTATCTGGGTTTGAGATGAGAGAACAGGATTGAGTGTGTGGACCAATATGATAAATTTCTTTTTTTAATTAAAAAAATGATCAGCAGATTTCTCTGGAGAAAGGAAAAAATAGTAACTTAGTGAGTGATCTCAAATAATTACAATGTATTATTTGTTAAGTGAATAATTATAATTTTTTTTTTGTTACTGGGAATCGAACTCATGACCTCATTCTTGCTAGGCAGGTGCTGTGCTGCTGAGCTATATCCCCAGCCCAAAATATTTCCTTCTATAGACTATGATTTGTGGATAAAATCTGGCCTTGTAGCTTTTTTTTTTTTCCTCTAGAGCTGAGGGGTCAAACACAGGGCTTCATACATGCTAGGCTAAGGTTCTACACTGAGCTACATCCCAGCTCTTTTGTTTATTTGTGTAGATAAAGTTTTACTGGAACGCAAGTGGGTTCATTCATTTACTTATTGTCTATAATAGTGTCTACTTTTATACCAGAACAGCAAATTTGAGTAGGTGCCATGGAGATTGTGTGGCACAGATGCCAAAATAGTTATCTTTGATCGTTTAAAAATGTTGTTGGTCCCCTCTCCGTGCTATTGATAGCAGCCTGTCAGCTACACATTGTGAGAAGAAGAGTACACATTTGTCTTCTTTAATAATGATCTGTGGGTCATGAAAAATACTTTTACTATAAAGGGATCAGCACAGATTGTCACCTGAGCAGGAAAACCGAGAGCTTCAACTGGCCATCCTACATTCAAATAGATTTATTGGTGGTAGTTTGTACAATATATTCTGAGTAGCTGAGGATGACGTGTAGAATCCAATTTGTGGTTCTCTTAAGTAATTTCATATTCATGAATTAAAAATTAAAACTAAATCCAACTCCTAGAAACTTATATTTTCATATTCACAGTATTCAGTTATATATACTTATGTCAGGGGATTGATTAAATTAATTTTTTATCATATGTTTTCATTGTTGATCTTCATGAATTTTTAAAATAGTCAATACATACACAATAATCATGCAAATATTTATATTTGAATCTGTCCTTTATAAATTGCTACAGTTTAGATCAAAAGTGTCTGACAAACGCTGCTATATGAAAGGCTTCATTACCAGCTGGGGGACCATTTAAGAGGTGGCACCAAAAGCCAAGTACAGCTGCAGGAAGTTCAATTACTGGGCGCATGGCTTTGAAGGAGACAGTGTCTGAGCAGCAGGATGCACTGCCCTGCCACAGGCCCAAGATGATCAGGATGATGGGGCCAACTGACTATGACCACGGGCTGAATCCTCTGCAATGGTGAACCAAAATAAACCTTTCTTTCTTTTAAGTTGATTATCTGAGCTATTCTGTCATAGTAATGAAAAACTGACTGAACACAAAAACATATTTTGAATAAAACCCTTGTACAAAGAGGGTGAAAGTAGAATGTAGCTAGACTATATCCTTATTTTGGTTACTTATCTTCATTTTTTAACAATCATAATATGCACTATTGGCTTGTGAAAACTAATTTAATATAGTTAGATGCCAAGAAATCAATTTCCTATATGTTTTATGTTTTAATTTTTTCTAAAGTTGCCTATTTCTGCAAAAACCTAAGTTTTGAAAGATTGGGTTGGTAAATATCTGTTTTGAAATAGTGAACAAAAAATATAGCAATTGCTTCTTGTATAAAAATGGATCGTTTTAGTCATTTTCTTCATTGCTGGGAAGAAAATACTTAATATCCACAACTTAGCAGAGGAGAGGTTTATTGTGGTTCATATTGTTTTTATAAGTTTCAGTCTATAGTCAACTGTCTCCAGGGCAGAAATAGCATGGTAGAAGGCCCTGCTGGGAGGAGACCTGCTCATATCATGGCATCCAGGAAGTAGTGAGAGAAGACAGGAGATGGGGAGGGAAATGTCTTCCAGGAGACAATCCAGTGACTTGCTTCAAACCAGACCCCACCTTCTAAGAGCAAGTCACTTACAAGTATCACCCCTTCCTGATCTAATCACCTTCCAAACACAGGAGGCCTTTGGGGAATGTCTCAGATCTAAACCATTACAAGGATGCTTATTAGGCTTTCTAGCCAAATGGAATGTTTAATCAGTTTCTTCCAAGCCTGCTTCAACCAATCCCTATTAGGATGCTGCCCCTTTGAAATTTTGGGAGGAGTTTCAGGCAGTTCTATGCATAGATGGTGACCATATTTTCTGAACTGAAAAGTGGGATGCATATGTGCCCCAAAGATGTTTTGGCTGATAGTTTTATATTGGGTTATAATCTTTAAAACAAAAATGCAATGGGACATGACCTACATATTTTTCTTAAACTGCATTTTTCTTACATTGACCCAATGACCAAAATATTTTAGTGATGCATTTATTCTTTTATAATAAATTAGCTCAGATTCTCTTTATCATTCATTTATTGGATTAGCAGAGTGACTTTTATTTCTTTTAAATAAACATCATTCTGTTGCCTACTATGATTAATGGAAAATGCAGGAAATATTGAGTGGTATAATTAATTTAATTATAGTAATGCTTGTAGAACCTTTTCTTTTAGAGAGTTACTGTGCTAAAAGTACAGCTGTGAGGCAGAAAGTTCATCATCCTGGTTTCCAAGAGCCTGTGGGCAGAAGGCCAGCTAGTCTTCCACAAGAGAGACAATTAAGAGACAACGGTACAGAAATGCATGTTGCAGCACACACCAGTGCTCCTGTGTATTGACCTTGCAGCTTCAAGCAACTCAGAGAATGGCTTGGTTTTCAAAATTACAATTCCTTCCAGGATTTGGAGGGAAGCACAGAGAAGATTCTTCAGATTTGAGACCACTTCAGTGAGGTAAAATACCTAGTTTGGGGAATGTTGCCGTCTCCTTAGAGACCTGCTGGGATATTGGAATTTCATCTGCATCAGAAATGCAGGGCACATAGAAACATCTGAAAAGCTGCCAGAAGGGAGCAGTTTATATTTCTGTGCAAAGTGCTATGATATCAGGAAAGCAGAGAGCAAGTGTGAGAGAATAAAATGGGTAGTTGGTCCCCTGACTGGGGTTCCTACCGTGGGTCAGTTAGGTGACAGGCAGGGCTTGCTGCTGCAGTATGACCCTCTTGGTGGGCTCTCAGTGACCTGCAACCTTAAATCAAAAGATGAAGAGGAGGAATGTGGGCTTCACATTGTTTGAAGCATCCTGCTGTTGACAGTGGAGAAGAGGGGACAGCTGAACAGATACAGCTGTGATGTGATTGTGGAAATTTGCTTGGTTATAAGAACGAGGGTGAGATACAGAGATAAGTATTTAAAGGAATCCAAAACTCAGTCGACCCGATAATCTTCTGTTAGAATATAAACTGCGAGCAGCCTCACCTGGCCAAGAATATCATTAACACCCAGCCCTGAGTTGTGTACAGTCTGAATGTCTGTGTGCATGTGTCTAAGCAATAACAAGACTCTTCTTTTTGCTTGTGCAGATAATTTTGAGATCGGTTAAGTGGAAATAACTGTTTCATGTGTGTAGAAGTTCCCCATGTGTTTTTCCTTCTCAAAATATTGATTTCCTTTTATTCTATTTGAAAGGAAGACCCGTGAGGAGCAGAAAGAGGAGGGCACTATCTTTATGAATACTAATAAGGAAATCAAGAGAGACACTGGCACTTCGAGTTTCATCTTTCCATTTCCTAGAGGCGCAAACTCTGCAACTTGTCACCTTGGTGTATTCAGTGCCTTTTGAAGCACTAGACTCCTCCAGAGAGAATGTCAGCCCAAGCCCTGGGCAGTTTTGACAAACAGAGTATATATTGATACATGATAAAGTATGCTAGAAATCACCCCAGTGCTAAAGGCTACTATAGTTTTAATATCATCATTTGAATTAACAAGCATTCTGTGGAGAAATAATGAGCTTTCATTATTCAGAACATCATCCTTACCCGGGGAACTCAGAAACCATTAGCTCTTGAGAACTTAATGAAAAGATGATAAAGAATGCTTTAGATAAAAGTTTGAATGGGCACACTTGATAACTGAGGTAAAATATTAATGTTTGTTTGGATGATGGATTAGAGTTGCTCAGTGACGCTTGTAGAGGTGACAGAAGGCAAGTGTGTGGTCAGGTCACAGGTGCAGGATCTGGACTGCCCTGGGGACAGTGTGAGATGTCAGTTTCTGGGGAGCTGGGCTCCTGGGAAGACCACTACCACTACAACCTGGCAGTGCCTCCTGCAGCCCTAAGACAGGAAGGAGGAGGTGGGGAAGGAAAGAATGTAGAAGGAAAAAGTGTGATCGACAAGTATAGATGTACAGAGGGAGATAAAAATATATGATGAGTGTTTAAATTAAAAAAACAAACTGTTAAAGTCCTGAGTTTGATCCCCAGTATCAAAAAAGAAAAGAAAACTGCTATTGTAAAAGATGCATTGCCATTAATCTCCTTCATAATACTCTCCTCGACACTGAGCACACTTCTCCTAGCCTTCTTGCCACTTGCTGAAGCAATTACAGAAGTCCTCTCTCCTGAGTGTTGTCTTGGTTACTTTCTCATTGCTAGGACAAAATGCTCCCAAAGCAGGAGAGGTGTATTGAGGTGCACAGTTTGTAGAGGTTTCAGTCCATGGCAGGTTGGTTCCAAGGCAGGATGGCATGACGGGAGAAACAGTTCAGAGCATGGCAAGAGGTATGCTGAGAGAGATCAGGGAAAGAGGATGGAAATGCACTGTTCTAGGCCATGCCCACAGTGACCCACTTTTCCCACCAGGCCTCCCAACAGCACACCCAGTGGATTTGTACAGTATCATACACCATGACCAGGCACTTCCCCCAAACCCAGCCGTGGGTGCATGGGGCTTTGGAGGAGCAGCTAAACGTAAACCATAACAAGTATCTTTAGGGAGTGTGACCACAAATGCAGTGAATGCTGCTGCCAATACCATCCAAGAGAAGTGCAGGCTGTAGAAACTTGATGGCGTGTCCTCGTCCACCTTATTCACTGGACCTGGCACTGTGTGACTTCTGGCTCTTTCCCAAACTCAAAATGCCATGAAAGGTAAATGATTGAGAACACTGAGGCAGCCAAGACAGCACAAATAAAACACGAAAGAGGATTTCCAGAGCTGCTTCATCAAGTGGCAAGAAGGATGGGATAGTGTATTTGAAATGAGGGGGAATATTTTGAAAGGGGGTTAATGGCATGTGTCTTTCACCATAATAAGTTTTAAAAAACTTGAGCGTTCATCCTGTTTTTCAAATTATGCTTTGTATATTTCAGAGAGACATCTCTAGTCACTATTTTAAAGTCTTTAATGTATGAAATAAAAACAAAACAATTACATGTATAAGGTAAATATTTTTTCTTTTCAAGACCTCACCAACAGATGAGGAGTTTTTGAGTTGCCTTGCTTGTTTCTAAATTTTACATTATAAAGGTGCTTTGGGAAGAAAATGAAACAACAAAAAAAGAGACAGCATCTGTAAGACTTGAGTAGTAACACGAACCATCTGTGAATGATAGGTGGAACTTGGCCACATGTGGACATGAAGTAAGTGATGTGTACCAAAGAACCTGTGGGAAACACAAAAAAGTAGAAGACAGTGAAACATTCCCATTCGCACCCTTCAGAGACAGTGTCTTGTACCACTGTGTTGTATAGTGTTTTCCTCCAGCTTTTTGGTGACACGTCTGCTGTTTGCAAGGCATGATTGCATATGCAGAATTATATATACTATAATTTTTAGATCATGTTTCTAATTATGAAACTAATGCATGGTATTTTGCTTAAATTAGAAGATTCTGGGGCTAAACTCTGGTGTTCATAAGAATCACTCTGCAGAGGTTAAGAGGAGCATAATTTTTGCTTAGACCTACTGAATGAAATGTCCAGAAGAGAAGCGTTCCTTGTTTAGAACTCTCTAAATTAGAATGTTGCTTACATCATTTAAGAGTAAGTGATCCTCAGCAAGTTATTTTACCTATTTGTGCTATGGTCCTTTTATTTGTAAAATAAGGATAAAAGTAGCACACACCACAGGGTTGTTGCAGTCCCATAAAGCACACAGAATATAGGTAGGTACATAGTATGAAATAAAATTTTGATGGTTAATATTTTTATAACTTATCTGCAGTTGCAGAAAGTTCCTCAGATGCTTTTGATGGGCTCTCAGAGTTACAGTAATGCTCCTTGTCTTTTTCTATACATTGAAGGATATGAGTAGATAGTGTTATTGTGAATATGACAGATTGATGTTCAGTATAATTTCCAACCTTTTTCTAGTGTGTCGTCTTACACATTTTCAGAATTACTTTAATCTAAGGGTCCAAGTATAACTTAAGTTAAAAAAAGTAGAAAAATTAGATTCATCTCTTAGATTTGCTGTAAGATCTGGAAGGTGCTTGGGGAGTGCAGGCTGTGTGCTGCTTGATTTTTTAGCAAGCAGGGGTGGGTAGGAACTTCATGCTTCCACAACATCAGTAGAAGTCTTGACAGTCGTTGTGCTGCAGCGTTGGAGATTGGATAGGGCCCCTTCTGTTGGGATGGATCCTAGAACCTTCTTGATGGGTTATGACAGTGAGGTTCAGCAGACAGTAGGAACCTTGCCTGGTAGGAGGCTTCCAAGTTTAGAAGAGGCTTCTTTGGTGTCTAGATATTGTGATTTTGAGAGTCATTTCTGAAGTCTATCCTAGAAGATACCTTCTCAGTCTTCCCAACAATGCATTAACCCATTTAAAACTTGCAATAATTTGCTTCTGCTAAACCAGACAGGGTGGAGTTTTTCTTTGTAACAAATATAACAAGTACCATTGCGTGCACTGTTTTAAAGTCATAATTAAATAGAAATAGTTTCAAGTCTTAGATTGAAGATAATATATTTGCATCAGATAAAATGTATCACAGAACAGTTTATTAGTCTTTATTAATTGTATAAAACCATACTTAGTTTTCTCAATATACATTTTGAAAGATAAAGAATCAATAAATAAGAAATCAGGCAGTAAGAATAGCTTTTGTGTTGGGCTCAGCAAATCTGCTTTTGTAGAGAGCAAAAAAATGCTGTTTGAGCCCTTTGAAAAGTGTGGTCATTGTTAGCAAATGCTAGCACAGAACAGTGTTATTTATTGTTATAAGTGGTCATCAAAGAAGTCAAGAATTTAGAAAAGTGAAAGGATGAGATTTAGGAAGGATTTATGATGCTGGGAAATTAACAGCATCAGAAGAAAGAAGAAATTGCTGGGCAAATTACTAAAAGCAAGCTCTGCTTGCTGGTTGACAAATTAATTTGAAAAGAACTTTCTTGGGTAATGACTTTTTCTTGCAAGTTTGAAATGTGTATTGAAAAAGTTAAGTTATGGTTTTTGCCTAATTCATATAGACCAATAATCTGCCTTATGATAAAAGATTCTATTGCTTTTTCTCAATAGCAATAGAAGGTTTATTCCCATTGGTTGGGTATAAACTCAAGGTTATCAACCTGTTCTCCATTCTAATCTATAGTATTATGGCAATTAGGACTTAAAGGCAGGAAATTTAAAGACAGTTGGATTCTCACTCCATTGCCTTTGTATTTATACATCCATTTAGAACATACCTGAAAAATCAAAATAAAAATGGTACAGGCAGTTGGGAGGTGTGAGAGGTATTGTCCTTATAAGATACAGTGCATTCTGGGACATGTAATTTTTCCTGTGCTTCATGAGGTTAGAATGGATTATACTTGGAGGCTGGAATAAAACCCTACCTCTGTCAAGAAGGTTAGAGAAAAATATTGCACAGTTATGTCATCAAGATTATTATCTTGAAGTCTCAGAGGAACACAAAAAGTTATCTACTTCTGGTAATATATGACAATTGTCTAAGATGATTCTGTAGCCTCATTTTATATGAAATACTGTGACTAGTTCTCAGGTAAGATGAGGCAATGGGAGGGATGTTATTTTCCCACTGCTTTTGGTCATGGGGAAAGAGGAGCATCGCTTTGTTTCATGAGGTGAAAAATGGGCAAGCTATTAATTATTTGCATACTAGATCTGTTGTCCTAATGTCATTTTGTCTACTGATTTTAGATTTCTCCATTGTTATGGACTGAATTCTGTCCCCATACTTTCAAAAAATTTATATATTGAGGTCCTGATCCCCAATACCTCAGACTGTGACTATTTGGAAATAAGAGTCATTCAGAGGTAATTAAGGTTAAATTAGGCCACATGGGTGGACCCTAATCTGAGATGAATGGGGTCCTTGTAGGAAGAAATTTGGATTCACCCAGATATACCAGTCTATACAAAAGGAAAACAAGAAAAAAACCCATGGAGGAAGCAGCCTCCTGCAAGACAAAGAGCAACTTTAGAAGGAACCAACTCACCAGCACCTTGATCTCAGACTTTCAGCCTCCAGGACCGCGAGGGAATAAAGTGCTGTTGTTTAGACCCTGTGTTCTGTGGGGTTTTGTTAGGGTGGCCCTAGCAACTAACTCCACAGACATTATTTTGAATATTGGCTTTCCATTTGTCTTCATTTCTATATGTCTGTAGGAAACTAGAAGGGCTGTTAGTAGCCATTGGGCAGATGGAATTTTTATTTTTAATTGTGAAATGTTCTAAGCAAAAATTATAATAGAGTCCTTGGGCACTCACCATACAGCTTAAAAAAATCATTTTAGATTCTGTTCAAGCCCTAAACCCTTACTCTGTTCTCCTGCCTCTCCAGCTGAGATCAGTAGTCTCCTGAATTTGGTGTCTGTCTATCATCCCCATATAACTGGTATCTTTTTATAACATATTATTATAAACAATATAAGAACATAACTGTATCTATAAAACAACATAAGCAACATTTATATTTATATTAGTAAACAACTTGTAGTGCTCTTTTATGAACATTTTAAACTCTCCATAAATACTGTCAGACTTCACTTGTCTTTCCAACTTGCTTTTTTTCCAGTACTATGTTCTGAAGGTTCATTCAAGTGTATGTCTGTTTGTGGGGGTATGCGTCTATACCTTGCTAGTAGAAAGGGAATGACTAGGACCCCCATGGACACCAAAACCTACAGATGCAACAGGGCGTGGTGGAGCATGCCTGTAGAACCAGCACTCTGGGAAGCTGAAGCAGGAGAATTGCAAAGTCCAAGTTGAGCCAGTTCTGGGCAACTTAGTGGACCTTGTCTCAAAATAAACAATTTAAAAAGGTTTGAGGATGTGGCACAATGTGAAGTCCCTGATTGATAATCAATCCCCATTATCATTCAGTCAATCAATCAATCTGTGGATGCTTAAGTTCTTTATATAAAATGGCACAATATTTGCATAAAACTTTTGCACATCCTCCATATATGTTAAATCATCTCTAGATCACGATATCTGCTATTGTTTGGGTTTGAATGTTTCCCTAAATGCCCATGTGTTAAAGGCTTGACTATTTCCTATGATGCTGTGGGAACACAGTGGGACCTTCAAGAGATAGGGTCCAGTAGGAGGAAGTCCAGACATAGGGGAACTCCCTTGGAGGGGAGACGGGAACCAGCTTCTTCTCTTTCTCTGTCATTGCTTCCAGGCTGCCACGAGGTCAACATCTTCTTTGCCAGGTGTTCCCACTATGATGTGTTGCTTCGCCACAGACCCAAGAGTGATAGACCAACCAGCCATACACTGGAAGACCTGAAACTGTGAGCCAATACAAACCTTTCCTCTTTTAATTTGATTTAGCAAAAGTATTTGTTACAGCAATTAAATGCTGACTAACATGATACTCCATACAGCATAAATGCTGTGTCAGTAAGTTGCTTGAGTATATTGTTCAGGGAATGATCAGAAAAAAATGACACATATTCAGTACAGATGTAGATTTTTTTTAAAAGCATTTTTAGTCTTCAGTTGGTTGAATGAATGCACACGGAATCTGAAGATATTAGTTTGTGTGCTTTATCTGATGTTTTACATTTTTTAGGACTACATGTCAGTTTCCTCATATATTATGTTCTTGAAGGAGGTCCTGGCATGCATTCAGTTTTTAGTCACTTAGCAATGCCCCGTGAACAGCCTTGAATGTGTACCCTTGTACACATGGATAAGAATTTCTTTAGGTTTGGAGTTACTGAGGCATAGCTTGTGAGTTGTTTCAGTTTTGCCGCCTATGTACTGAAATTTTCTCTGAGTTGAATATGCCTGTTTATACTCCGCTCAGCTGTATATGGGTATATGTATATGAGATCATTGGCTCCTTCACGTACTTGTCGAAACAGTGTCATCAGAGCTAGAAAACTAATCAGGCGGTTTTTATTTGTATCTCTCTCGTTATTCATGAAGTTACATTCACAAAATGTTCTTAGTAATTTGAATTTTGGTGGGTTTTCTGTTCATATACTTTTCTTTTTGTTGGGTTGGTTTGATTTTTATCTTAAAGAGCAAGAAATAAAACTATTAACAGAAAACAATTATTAAAGTTAAAACACTAAAACAGTCCAAATTATTTCAAAATTTGACAGATTTTTACAAAATTATTTTATTTAAAAGTTGATTATTTTATTATTTAAAAGTTTATTTTATTTAAAAGTTGATTATTATTTTAATAACTGTAATCTTTTCTAATTAATTCTTTTTTATTTTATTAAAAGTACCAAATCCAGTTTGTATTTGAAAACTCTGCATTAAGGTTCTGGGCTCTCGGGCAGACTAGGAGGTCACTTTCACATGTAGATTTTATGTGTCTTTGTAGATATGGGTTTGTGAGACATTTTTCCATTTAAAATAAGTGCCTTCATGGCCAGTGCTAGGTCATGAGTTCAATCCCTGGTACCCACCAACAAAAACAAACAAACAAAAAACCCAAAAAATATCTTTGAAGTATATAAATTAATATGTTTCATAGTATAAATTGTTTAAAAAGTTATGCATCTCAGCTGGGACAAATGTTATCTACTAAAAGCCATGTAAGAAGGGACATTCGCTGTTAGGCATCCAGTCACCTGCAGACCCTGGACGTGCACTTTGGTGAGTGTGATGGTGAAGGTGCAGGTGCTGGGAGGGGACAGAGAGCAAGAGCTCAAGAGAATGAGACATGGAGCAAAGCAAGAAGGAGGGGAGAGAGAGAGAGAGAGAGAGAGAGAGAGAGAGAGAGAGAGAGAGAAGGAGAGAGGATGAATGAGCAGATCGGCCTGAACTTGTGCACAGACGGGTTTGAAGTGTTTAGGGAAACAGCAGTTGTGACTCTTAGAAATCCCAGCTGGGTGGTTTCCTCTGTATCTGCAATAAAACTCTTGGGCAATAAATGAAGAAAAATATATAAAAGTTTAAATTTTATTGGGTGTAAAGCTCTTAAAGAACTGCTGTTCGCCGAGAGTGTAGGGATGGTTGAGCTTGGATGACTGGACCCCAGCGACAATGGTGGTGGCCTTGCTGTGTTTGCTCCCGGAGCCACCTGTGGTCTCCTGCTCGCATTTCTCAGCCTTGATGCTCCCCAGGCAGCAGGAGCAGAAAGTCACCCACCTGGCCATGGGAGGGAAGGGAACACACATTTCACTCAGTGAGAATCCTACCTCGTCGAGGTGGGGATGGTGGGAAATGGGAGTAAATGTTCCCTTCATTCCCTTCAACGCTCTTGTCAGTGCCATTTGCTAACAGATGCATTTAGGTAAATGTTGTTACCTCAAGAAGTGTTATCTTCTGGGGATCCTTATCATAATTTTATTTTAAATTCGAACAGCTGTTGTTTAACTACCACAGACCACAATTTATCTACAGCTTGGGGCCATAAAGTTAGCTTTAATGCACTGTTTCTTTTCTTCCTCCTGTATGTGATTTAATTTCCATGCACCTGACACTTGCACATCATACACTATTTGCATATTTCAGTATGTACTTTTGCAGATCCTGTAAGTACTCAGGTGCTCAAAGTGGAAGAATAAATATAAATGGAGGCTCCCAGTGACAAATTATAAAAGCAAGGAAGAGGAATTTGCAGGTTTCACTTACATGTAAAATACTCTGAACAATAATAGCTCATTCAGGACAACAAAGCAGGCTTGTCTTGATTGGGCGGTTTACAGGGATGGTAGGATGCAGAAAACCCAGTGGATTTTGGGGGCAGTGCAGCACAGTGTACTTTGAATCAAGCCCAAGGGCTTGCCATGCAGTAACAGAGGGGGAACGTCAGCTTTATTTAAGAAATTAACGAATGTGTTCAAAATAAATCTGAATCTAAAATAAATATTCATTCATGAGATTAGAGTTTCAAATAAAAGAAAATTCTGGGTAAGATAGGAATGGAATAACAAGTCATTCTTGGGGAAACAAGTCATTCTTGTGGGCTAGTGTACCATATTTATCCAAGGCACTTTGTCACACAGGCCATAGCTCACCTAGAATGTGAGCAGTCACTGGATGGAAAGTCAATGTCTGTCAGCTCTAGATTGTTCCAAGATTCTTTCTTGGGTCACCAACAGCATCTGAGGACTTCCAAGCTGAGGTCAGAGACTTCAAATAGCTTTTTCTTTTCTTTGCTCCTTAGCCTAGTTTGCTAGGTTCCTGCAAGTCTTCATTTTCCATTCTTCAACTTAACATTTATCTAAAGCCTCAGCCTTCTTTGAATTCTTCTTTGTAATCAAGTTCCAGGAGGAAGTGAGGTGTGATTGTTACTGCAACAGAATGAGGCAGGCCCTGGGGCTCGTGATTCACCTGCTGACATGGTGACTGGTTTTCTGGTGGCAGAATTACCGCGTGGAAGTGATGAGATCACAGGTGCCTTCATGGACATGAATACGATTAAGAAGTACAGGGAAACTACCTGCACTGCTAAGAGTAACCGTAAGAATAAGGCAGTCACACACTTGTCCCGAGAGGGAACTGAAAAGCCAAATCACAGCACGTTTTATTTCTGAGTCAGAATGGTGGAGATGAGAATGGTCCAGATGGAAACAAAGGAGCACAGAGAACAGTGGGAGGGATTTGCAATGCCTCCTTTGGGCAACCGGTTTTGTAGATGTAAATGACTCTAACTCATTCTGAAGGATGAGTACAGTTTTGCTTCAGTATTTTCATGGTCCATCCTTCCAACAGATCCTAGAATTAGAGATAATTGAAAAGAGGATGAATTATTTTTAAGGTGAGTTGTCTGGTACTCTAGATCTAGTGAGAAACTTTGATCTTGTGAGAATTCTAAGATGATTTACAAACTAGGGAGGGTGCGATGAGCTACTATAATCACCACCTTTCATTTGAAAGTTGCACATAGTCTGGTAAATGTTAAGTAGAGGCCATAAAGCCTCCTTGGGGCACACAAAGTGGTAATTTCAGCTCTTCTGGGTTGGAGGACAAGACAGTCTCCCTGTTCTTTCACCTCTTCTGAACAGCGTACAGGTTCTTAACTCAGAAAGTAGGGGAAAAAAGAGATGGAAGGGGAGAGAGGCCAGATGGTGAATGTCCAAAGGCACGTGGATTGCTTCTGGGAACAGTGTCACTTGGCAATAGTGATGTCCCACCTCTCACCCCAGGGCCCTGGAAAGTTGTCAGTGAGTGAGGAGAATCCTATTTGATCTCATTCTGAGCAGATGGAACCCAGTGTGACAGCAGTTGTATGGTCCCCAGAGTGATGCAGAGGTGCATTACAGAAGGAAGGAACTCGCCTTAGAGCTTCCTACACTTTCTGTTCAGCTGGCCTCCAGGGAAATCTGGGCTGCCCCAGCCCAGTCCTTTCTGTCTCAAGCCATTTTGCACTGGATCCTAGTATATGAGCTGACTGAGATTTAATAGAAGTGAATTATCTTTCTATACCCACTTTGATCCGTGGTTAACAGCTTTTTAAAATAAAGCTCAAGAAAACTACTTAAAATGGAAAAGATTGCTTTTCTGATTTTTCTGGGGGCTGGTGATATAGCTCAGTAGCACCAACACATGCCTGGTGAGCACAAGGTTGTGAGTTCGATCCCTGGTAAAGACAAAACAAAAGAAAGCAAAATAAAACAGCAGAAGCACTGTGTGCCTCTGATTTTTCTATAAAGCATAGAAGTCAATGGCATTTTTATCTTAGAAGATATGTATATAGAATAAAGAAATCTATTTTTATATTTAATGTGATTTGTTTTATATAGTTAAATATATATTCAGTTAAGTTACATTGGAGCTATTCTGATAAACCTTTAACTTGCAATCCAAACATTTTTGATTTTTTTAAATGTACAGAGAATCTTAAGAGTATAAGAAGAATTTTTCATTACTAAGGTGAGTGTGTGTGTGTACATGTATGCATAGATGGGGAAGAGAAAAAGACGGGGAAGAAAAAAATGAGAATTTTTGATTTGCAGAAAGTGAACTATGCTGGACATGATTGAATTAATTTTTAGCAGTTTTAGCAGTTAATGAAGATCAAGTTATAATTCATTTAGCTGTGAGTATTAAGCTTTCTTCAGAGCTGAAATGAATAGACCTGTTATACCTTTGATTTACTTGGGTGAATATAGTTTGTAAATGATGCCATGGACTATATTTAATCAATGTTTAATAACCTTTTTTGGAACTATATATCTTACAAGGGACATGGAGCTGACATGTGGATACAATGTATATTTTGGGGTGTTTTTTATGTTTCAGATGTACAAGTAAAATAACTTACTCTACATATGTAGATGGAATGAAAGTAGATAAAGGCAAGTATATCACAGGCACAGTCAAGAGGTATAACTGTAAGTTAACCTACCACAGTTTCATAAACTTTGGTGGGAGGCATGAGACTTTTGGATCAGAAACAAAGGATTTTATTAGACACAGCAATAAAAGTATCCAGAATTTGCACTGGTTCCTTGATCCCTAGTAACCCCAGGATGGCATGAGGAGGGCCAGGTGACACCTGCACACACAGTGGGTTGCACCATAGAAAAGGAAGCCTGAGTTTAGGGAACCTGAATCTTTCATAAAAGAGAGCAGTAAACGTGCCTGCCTTTTGTCCTGGAGGGAGACAGTATTCTTATTACACTGGACCGTAAGCCCTGTGTTCCAGAGGGAGACAGTATGTTTATTTCCCAAAGCTGTTTGCTACACAAACACCCAGGAACAAAGACACTCAAGTGGAGAAACAGAAGAGACCCATGGGACATTGTTTTCTAAAAATACCCACTCCTCGCTTCTAAACCACCCTGGCTTCTGGCAAACTTAGCCATTACCACCATTGCATCTGCCTCTATTAATCTGACCAAAACAGACTGAGTCCACATCTTCTCAATTTATCTCATTCAATACTTAGTTAAATTATTATCAATAGGACTCCAAGCCACAGGATGAGAAAAGCTGGCATCATTGACTGAAGCAAGACTTCAAGGGTCCCACACTTGACAAGCCGAACACATTCCATGGATCCCCATGATCTGCCTTGGGAAGCCAGGTGGCATGGCCCTTTCTATATTAAGTTGTCTCCTGGGCTCAAGGCATTTATCCACATGCAGCAGGACGTATTAGTGATCGCCTGGCCTTTGCTGTGGCCTGCAGAGAACACCAGGGCAATACTTCCATCCGAGACAGCCCTCACCAGTGAGCTGCTGCTCTGAAGTCCTCCAGAGCCAAGATGTTGAGCAGTTTAGCTACAGTCAGGTCAGGTTTTTACCTCTTCTTCTAACTGGTTGATTTCTGTCATAGGAATAACTGTTAGCTAAGCACAAGTAATTAATAGATTAGTGACTCTCCTGAATGCTGCCCTCAGTCATCAAGGATAAGTTCATTAGAAGAAATCTCCACTGTCGTCAGAGTGCTACGTGAGCTACAGTTGGCATTTTCTCAAACACCTGAACAGTTTCTTATAATCTCCTCCCTCCCCATGCCCTTGTTACAATACGAATCACCATGTTTCCAGAAGTGAGGCAAGTTCGTGCGGGCATCCATACGGTATCCCTGGAAAGAACACATTGCTTACAGTTTTTGGGGGCCTTCCCTTGGAACTCTATCAGTTTGGGGTCACAAGTGGACAATCCCTTTAATGTAGTTTTCCAGTCTTAGGAGACTGACCTTAGTTCTGAATTGGTTCAAACAGTTAAGTTAAATTTTTTTTTTTTTTTGAGGCACTGCCTGAGACCCAGCTTTTCCTTGTTTGTCATTTGTCTGAGGCACAGAATGATGACCGCTCATCAGCTATGGGAACATGGAAGAGACAGACATCTGGCAGTGGCAGAGGGTGTTCTGTTTGGGAGATGCAGGAGTGACAGCCATCCTTGCTGTTTCTGATAAAATTTTCAGTAAGGTCAAGGGGAATAGTGACTGACCTGAGCAGGTGCAGAACACCAGATCTAGTGGCTAGCAAAATTTGGGGTGATTTTAACAATCTGAGAAAGCTACACAAGGGTCATCTTCCTTAGTGAATAAGATTTCGGAGGGGGCAGTTCCAAAGGACAAAGATGATCCGTGTTCCTCCTCCATCTGCCCGATTCTCAATTGTCTCTTCCTCCCTCAGCTGTTGGAGTTTTTGATTAGTGCACACCTCCACCAAGTTGTGTGGTCCATTCTAGGAGATATAATTTTTTTTTTACTCCACTATTTGCATAGTCAATCAGTACATTTGTCTGGAGAATTCATGTGCACAACAGAAAAGGGCATTTTAACAAAATTCATGGTGATCCATTAGTTCCCATTTGGGTACATACAGATCACTGTTAAGGAACTTAGCAACCAGTATGCTCAACCAAGTGGCCACTATTCTTTTAGTCTAAGACTATGTCAAGCCAATATGAGAATCCAGATGATCGGGACAGAATCAGGTTCAAACCCACATCACCCATTTTGGCTGAGCTTCCAAAGGGTGAGCTAAACAGTCTGGCCTGGGGTTGCAGTTGTGGGAAAGAAAATGAAGCATCATCTGAGGGACTGCTGGGGTGAAACAGGTCTGTGGGACTGCGTTGTCTTTATGGTTTTCTTTTCATCCTGATCACTACTCAGAGAGTGTCTGAGAGGACTTGAGGCCTTGCTCGGACCAGCCATCTTCCATGATCTGCGCAAGAAGAGTCAGGTAGATTTATTTACTCATAAATTTATACAGCTTCTTTACTGACATACAGTTCACATACCACCTACTTCTATTTAAGATGCACAATTAAATTTTTTTTGTATATTTTCAGATGTACACACCCATCACCACAATTTTAGGATATTTCATCACCTCCCAAAGAAACTATTTTTAAATTCGTTCTTCAAATCCCTTTTTGCCCTCCACCCTGGCTCATGGCAAGCACTAGTCTAGTTTCTGCCTCTCTAGTTTTGTTGGTTCATATCATTTAAATCATATCGTGTTGTGTCTTTTGTAACTGGCTTCTTTGCTGTTATAATGTAGATCAATTCGCACTCCTCCTCATGGCCAAATAATATGCTGGGTACACTGTGTTTGGTTTATCTCTTCATCCACTGAGGGGCCATTTGGGCAGGGTCTCTCTTTGGTTACTATGACTAATGTTGCTATTCACGCTCATCTACAAGTTTTTGTGTGGGTATGTTTTCATGTCCTTTGGTAAGGAAGAGTAGGGTGGAATTGTCCCTTGGTTACTGTTCAATTGTTGAGGAACTGTCAGACTTTTTCAAAGTGGATGCCCATTTTACATTCTCATTACCAGTGTATGAGGGTTACATTTCCCTATCCTTTCCAGCCCTTGTTATTATCTGATTTTTTATTCTAGCCACCTTAGTGGATAGAAAGTGATTTTCTTTGTGGTTTTTATTTGAATTATCCCAGTGATTAATGATGTTGAACATCTTTTCATGTGCTTATTAGCCATTTGTATGTCTTCAATGGCGAAAAATCAATGGAAATAATTTTCCTTATGTAACAGCATGAGATTTCCTCCCATGATATGTGGGCTGTGTTTTTTTTTTTTTTACTGTCTTCATAGTATTTTTTTTAAAAACATCAAAGGTTTTATTTTTTGAAGCGTACTTTACCTATTTGACTAAGAACCATTTCAAAATTCAAATTTATAAAGAGTTAGTTCTGTGTTTTAAGTGCTTTACCATTTTTATATACATTTTGATTCATTTTTAGTTAATTTTTGTATATGGAGTGAGGCAAAGGTCCAGCTTTATTCTTTTATATATGACTATTCAGTTGTTCCAGAATCTTTTGTTGAGATTATGTTTTTTCTCCATTGAGTGGCCTTGATATGGTTGAAAATCAATTGACCAAATATGCAAAGGTTTATTGCTGGACTCCTAATTCTACTCTTCTTACATATATACCTATTTTTATTTATTTTACTACATTATCTTGATTTCTCTTGCTTTATGGCACGAATCCTCCCATTTTGTTCTGCTCTATCAAGGTTATTTTGACTATTCTGGGTCCTTTGTGGTTTCATGTATATTTTAGATTTAGTTTGTCATTTTCAATACAGAAATTAGCTGCTAAGAGTTGTGTTGATTTTATAAATCAATTTGGAAAATATTACCACCTTATGATATTAAATTTCCTCACTTCATGATCTTAAAATGTTTATTTATAGCTTTTAAATTTATTTTAGTAATGTTTTGCTCATTTCAGAGTATAAGTTTTACACTTCTTTTATTGAATTTATTTATAAAATTTTGGATGCTTTTGAAAGTAGAATTACTTTATTAATTTCACTTTTGGATTGTTCATTGCAAGTATGTATAAATTAAATTAAATTTTGTTTATTATTATGTCCTACAAACTTGGTGAACTTGTTTGTTAGTTTTAGTAGGTTTTAAAAATGATTTGATAAAATTTTCTACATATAAGATAATTTCATCTATGAATAGAAATAATTTTACTTCTTTTTAAATATGGATACTTTTTGTGTCTTTTTTTGATAATTTCTATAAACAACCTTGAGTTCTTGAGACAAATTCTACATGATTATGATGTATAATTCTTTCTATGTGTTTCTGGATTTGGGTTGCCAGTATTTTGTGGAGGATTTTGTGTCTGCTTTTATAGGATATGTTGATGTGTAATATTCTTGTCTTATAATGGCTTGGATTTAGGACCAGAGTAATACTAGTCTTATAGATAGAGCTTAAAAATATTTATATTTTATGTTTAGGAAGAGTTTGGGAAGAATTGGTGTTAATTGTTCTTTAAATGTTTCATAGAATATAGTGGTAAATATATATGGGATTGAACTTTTTATTGTGGGTTGTTTTTGATTACCAGTTTATTTATTTATTTTGAGTTTCTATTTCCTTGGGAATCATTTTTTGGTAGTTTGTGTATTTCTAAAAATTTTCAATTTTTATCTAAGCCAAATAATTTAGTATACAGTTGTTCACGGTAGTCTCTTACAGTCTTTTATTTCTATAAGGTCATCAGTGAAGTACTTTTCTTTTCTAATTTTAGTAACAGGAGCTTTCTCTGTTGTTTTATTCATCAGTTTTGCTGAAGATTTATCAATTTTGTTGATCTTTTGCTTGGTTTTGTTTTTTTTTAACCTATGATTTTTCTATCCCCTGTTTTATTGATTTTTGCTCTAATCTTTATTATTGCCTTGTTTATGTGTGCTTTAGGTTTTTTTTTTCAGATGTTTTAGGTATCAAGTTTAGATTATTGATTTTAGGTCTTTTCCCTCATATTTGAGTATTTTTTAGTATATTTGGAATATATTTTGGTAGCATCCCTTATTTTTGGCATATTGTATCTTTGTTTTCATTCATTTCAAAATATTTTCTGATTCTCTTTGAAATGTTTCTTTGCCTCACTAATTATTATTTATTAATATTTATGAATTAGTTAATTATCATGTATTATTTAATTTTATATACATATACAAATGTTTATTTGGGTTCCCTAAATTTTGTTAATAATTTCTAATTTATTTTCTTAGTAATCAAAGAACATACTTTGTATTATTTCTGTTCTTTTAAATTTATTAAAACTTCATTTATAGTCTAGCAGATGTTCTTTTTTTGGGGACAATTCTTTACGTCCTTGAGAAAATGCATATTCTGCTGCTGTTGTGTACAGTATTGTTATAGGTTGGATCTTAAATGTGTAGCAGAGCCCATGTGCTCCAAGGGTTAGTTGCTAGCGTGTGATACCTTTGGGAAGCAGTGCAACCTTCTGGAGGTAGTGCCTATAGAAGGAAGTGATATTAGGGGAATGGGGTGGGTTGGTGGGGGGGCCATGCCCTTGAAGGGGATGGACCCCTGCTTTTCTCTTTCTCTCTGCTTCCCAGCTGCCATCAGGTGACCAGTTGGGCTCCACCATGTCCTTCCCAGTGTGCTGTTCTGCCTTGGCAAAGGCTTAAAGCAATGTGCTAAGTAATCACGAACTGAACCCTCTGAAACTGTGAGCTAAAATAAATTTTGTCATAGCAATGGAACAACAAGTAACATAACTGTTCTACAGATCTCTTTCAGGTCCACTTTACAGTGCTTATTTCTTGTTAGAATTATGGTATTATTTAAGTCTTTAATCTGTTTGTTGGTTGTCTGCTTAGTTTCTCTCACCATTATTGAGTGTGAGATATTAATGTCTCCAGCTATTATTGTCGAATAGACTTTTCCTCCCATCCTTTCAGTTTCTGGCTCATTTGTTACAATGCTCTGCTATATCATGTACTGTATGTGTGATTATAATTTTATCTTTCAGATGAGTTGGGCCTTTTATCATTATAAAGTGTCCCTCATTATCACTTAGGAATATTTTTGTGTTTTAAAGTACATTTTGTCTGATACTAATATGGTCACTCCAGTTTCTCGTAGCTTTTGTTTGCATGGTTTCCCCCCATTCATATGCTTTCAGTTCCTTGTCTTTGACCAAGTTAATGTATGTCTCCTGGGGACAGCACATAGTCAGATCAGTTTTTTTTTTAAATCCAACCTGACAATCTTTCTTTTTGGCTGGATTGTTTTATCCGTTCACATTTAACATTATTTTTAATTACAGTTGGATTTACATCTGCCATTTTACTTTTATTTTTTGTTTTATATCTTTTTTTGTTCACTTGTTACTTTTTTTTGTATTAAGTGAAAATTTTGTGGTGTAACATCTTAATTTCTTTAATGACTTTTTTTTACCATATATTTTTGAAAAAGTTCCTTAGTGGTTGCCTTTCTTACCGTATACATTCGACATATCAGAATCACTTTCCAATTTGTACTAAATTAATTCAAGTGAAATACAGAAATGCTACTTTTTTCTCCTTGTAGTAGTATGTTATGCATACTAAAAACCATAAAAATTGAAAACTTAAATAATCATTACTATTTATTTAATTTTGTCTTTCAAAGCAAGGTAAGAAAACAAAGATAAGCATATATTTATAGCTGTCATAGTATTAACCTGTGTATTTATCGTTTCTGGACCTCTTCATATATTATTGTGGGTATGAGTTACCAGATGGAGTCATTTCCTTAGCTCAGTACAGCTTTGTTCCTATTCTACCTCCTTTGTGTGCTGTTATTGGAAAATATATTGCATTTCTATATGATAGGTACCAAGCAATACTTTATGTCTGTATTATTTTGTACAATTACTCATAAGCTCAGTGGACAGCAGTTTTACATTGTGATGTAGAGAGGGCCAGACAGTACCTTACATGCAATGGAGAGATGTGGTACAGTGCAGGAATGCTCAGCTGAGGAGGCCTGATTTTTTTTTTTTTTTGGTGGTATTGGGGCTTAAACCCAGGGCCTTCACACTGAGCTACATGCCCAGCTCCTCTGCCCCTTTTTACATTTTGAGACAGGGTCTTGCTGTGTCCCTAAGTTGCCCAGGCTGGGCAATATCTACTACCTCTGCCTCAGTTTTCCGGAGCGCCGGGATTACAGGTGTATGGCACCACACCCCGCAGCCTGACGGCTTCATTTTAAACAGCGAGCATGCTTAACCTGTGCCCTCAAGGGAGATACTGTCTTTATTGTTCTGGGTCATAAACAAACCTGCCCTTTCTGTGAAGGTAGGCACTACTTGTGTCTCTCAAGACTATTTGTTCTATAAACCTTCTTGTAAAGATAATGTGAAACAAATAGCCTTTACTTAGTAGATAGACAGGAGCATAAGACTAACGGAGAATTATCTCTCTGTGGGCGTAGAGGTTTCTAGGCCTTTTGGTTGTTCATCTTCTTAGTGTTCCCCCTTCCCACAGAATGGGAGATCTCTTCTTTCTGATGTCCTCTTCATCTACGAAATATACCTTTACAGCAGAATCAATAAATAAAACATCACAGGCCTATAAGGCTTCACTATTTATCCATAATTGAGAACTTTGCAACTAATTTTATCAAATCAGAATGTGATTATACTTCACTTTTCTAAATTTCTATCACCAGATTTTATTCTCTTGGGAATGTTACGCAATGATTGACAGATTTTTTTTTTTCCAGGAGCAAATTTTTCTTCTTTGGAAACATAATATCTTTACAAAACTTCTGCAAATAGATATTAGGTTGAAATATATGTTCTTAAAATGAAAAAAAAAATAGCTTAAAGTAGCATTTTATGGAAGTATTTTACATGAACATGTAAGGTGAGTTCCCCTTCCTTCCTTTTAACCTGTTCATTCTTGATGCACGGAAAACCTTCTAGTTTATACCCGTCAGTCACCTGCTGAAAAGATGGTGCCAGGGGCAAATGCTGTCACTGGCATCCCTAAGTTCAGGACTCTGTGCATGTTGGTCAGCTCTATACCACAAAACAGGGACAGCAATATGGTGGCCTTTTGTGACACTAATTAGGTGATATTTTCCAACCCGTGTTTGTAAAAACACTGTATACTGTTTGATAAAACCAAGGTAGAAAGGATAGTGTACCATTTCAATTAAATTTTTTTGACTTATTGTTGTTATAATATTTGAGTAGTGAATAATGTTTGGTTGTAATTTGGGGCTGCTTATTCCTCCTTCATGTTCCCAGTCTTCCCAGCATCTCCATACCTGTGCAGTGGTCATCACCCAACAGTGACCAAGTAGTGCAATAGAAGACTTGTGCAAGGAAATCTATGTAGACTTAGCCATGATAACTTCAAACTGGAAACAGCTGCAAAGTCTGTTGACAGTAGAATGGGTAGATTGTGTTTTGTTCATATCATGAAACAGTACGTAGACAGGAACAAATAGCCACTATATTCAGTGATATTGTAGGGCCATGTTGAATAAAAAAGCTGGGTAGAGTAAAAATTGAATGATTCAATTTCAATCAGCAAAACTAATACTGGAGTATTAATGATGGGGGCTTTCACTTTTTGATAAATATTCTCTGTAGTAGTTGGACAATTTTTATTCTTTTTACTTACATGAAAATATCTGTGGATATGGGATCTCAACAACATGCTAGTATCAAATTCTTTGTTGTTTATTTTTATTTTATTTATTTATTTTTGTCTTTTTGAGACAGGGTCTCATTATGAGGTTCAGTCTGGCCTTAAACTCACTTTGTAGCCCAAACAGGCCTCAAACACACAGAGATCCTCTTGCCTCCCGAGCGCTGGGATGCCGGCGTGCACCAGCACACCTGGCTGCTTTTCACTAATGTCAAGAAGGACCCTTGAGTAAAATTTTAATCTTTATTTTTTTATTATGCATTACATTTAACATCTTTTCAAGAGCTCAAGGGACTATTTTAGTTCCTTTCCTGTGACTCGTGTGTGTATGCGTGTTTTTACATGTATAAACATGTACATATGCATTTCTTTTTTTCTCCAGTTTTTTGGTTTTCCTTTATTGATATATAAGAATTTTTTATATGTTATGGCCACTGCTCATGTGTGTTTGCATTCTACACTCCAGTTTTATGATTTGTGTTTTATTTTTATTACATCATTTATTTCTGGTCAGACAAAAAATGATCTCTTCATTTCAATTAATATTCTTTTTCAATTAATATTGTTTTTCAGGTTATGTCATTTAGAAAGGGCCTGCCTGTCCATTATTGTAAAGCATTATTCTTATATTTATGGTTTTATCTTGTATATTTTAATCTTTTATCCATTCAGGATTTATGTAACTAGGAGTAGCTGTTTAGCTCTGTGTTTTTGTTTTTGTTTTTGTTTTTGAGACTGGACTGGCCCAGGTGGCTCTGTGCCCGGATTGGCCTTGGATGCATGATCTTCTTGCTTCCTCCTCGTCAGCGCTGGGGTCGCACGTGTACCACCCTCCTGGGCTCAGCTCTGTTCCTTCCACATGACCTCTGTTTAGACTGTCAACTTTCCTGAATAATTTGTCTTTGGCTTGTGGATTTGGAATGCCAATGTGTCTAAATGTTTGTATTTGAACTTCTCACCTTTGCATTCCCTGTCCAATATTTGCTCTGTTGGGGTTATTGTAATCTGTAATACAATTTAATTTCTGTAAGGCCTCATTACTCCTTAGTTAAAGAATTTCCTAAAAATAACAATTTTTCTTTTTATCAAAAGCTAAAAAAACCAGTTCTCTTTATATGTGTCCCACAGATATTTTAGGGGGAGAATTTTTCTGAGTTTGTCTTAAATTTATTGATTGTCCTAGGGAAAATCAGTATATTTTTAATTATAGGCTATTGTTATTTTAAAACAAATGTATTTTGTTTATAGAAGTGTTTGTGTTTTTGGTCACTTTCAATAACATTTAAAAGTGTCACTCTTGTTCCTTGCAGATGAAAAAAGTCTATTATTCCTATGTGTTTTATTCTTTTTAGTTATACTAAATGATTTTCAACCGCCCAGTTAATCTAATTCTAATTGAAGAAGGTTGTTGATTGTATATTGGAAACACTTAATTGTTTTGGTTATTTTACTTTATTTTATTTTATTTTTTTGGTACTAAAAATCGAACTCAGGACCTTGTGTTTGTCAGGCAGGCACTGTGCCCTCATTTTGAGTTTTTAATGTTTCTTTTATGATTTTTAGATAAATATCATCTTTAAAGAATAAATGTAGTGTTATGGCTGATACATTGTGTCAACTTGAAAAGTTTAGAAGTTTAAGTGAGAGACTCAGGCTCTTACTTTGTAAATGGCCTCATCCTTTGCCAAGGAGGCAAAGAGGTTTGTGAGCTCTACACCCACCCTGGAGGTGGGGGTGGGTGGGCTGTGTACAGTATAAGCTAGGAGAAGAGGCTTGTTGTTTTCCTTTTGCTCTGGCTGCTGCCTTGAAGTGTTGCCCCAGTGCCACGCCATCCTGCCTTGGAACCAGCTGATAATGGTCTGAAACCTCCCCACAATGAGCTAAATAAACCTTTCCTTCCTTCATTTTGGGTGCTGGGTATTTTGTCCCAGAACGAGAGAAAAGTAAACAAGATATGTCATGTCCAGAACTCATGACAAGGATGTTCTTGGGTGGTTCCTGTTCTGGGTGCGAGTGCTTCGGGGTCCCCACATTACACATGATGGACAGATTGCATCTACAACACCTTTTAGGTAAGATGTAGAGTTTGCATTTCCACTGTTTTCTAGATATTCTCCAATTACAGTTTTAATCTTCTTGACAGAAGTTGTTTATAGAGAGTTTAAAATTTTCTGGTTGTTTTTGTTTTCTGGTGAGTTGTACTTTTAGAATCTCCTACATGTTATACTGTATGTATATATGTACATATGTGTGTATGTTGTGTATGTGTGTGTGTATTTTTAATTCTTTCCTTTTGTGCTCACTGTAGTTCAAAGCTAGAATGTCCCCCAGAGGCCCATGTGTTAGAAGCTGGGTCCCCAGCCCATCAGTCTGTTTGGAGGTGGTGGTGCCTTGACTAAAGGGGCCTTGTGGGAAGAAGTGATCTCATTAGGGTCAGGCTCTTCTGGGGATACTGGGACCTTGGCCACTTTCCAGACTCTGTAAGATGAAGAATGGCTTCAAAGATATGCTTCTTCGTGATATGGTGCCCCAGGACAGGCTAAAAAAGCAATGGATGTGCACAACCATGAACTGAAATTGCTAAAACTGTGAGCTGGAGGAAACCTTTCATGTTAAATCAATTACCTCAAGTATTTTGTTACAGTGATAGAAATCTGACAAATGTAAGGCTCTCTTTTCTGTTTTTCTTGGAATAACTTAGAAGTTTTAATTTCTGTTTTATGTGATTCTCTTAATAACTATAACATTATATGATACTTATTTATTCCTCAAGTGTATTTATCAACTCTCTACCATAAACTGTTGAAGTTTAATGTCTCTTACATATATCTTCCTATAACCAATTTTAATTAATTTTAATGATTATATCTCCAAATGCATGTAATAGTTTTTAAATTGATGTATAAAAATTGATATATCAGGTTTAAATTGTCTCATCTACCACTATTAAAAATTTTAAAGAGGACATAAACATAATTAAATTGCTTCTTATTTTTCTTCCTATCTCAGCTTTTAAAAATCATATCATTTTACATTATCAGAAGTTAAGTCTATGGCCATACCACCCTGAATGCGCCCGATCTCATCTGATCTCAGAAATTAAAACTATAAAAGTCTATTCTTTAAATATATACTTCTCACATTTATTTTGTTTTGTTTCACATACATCCCCCGCCCTTTAAATTTTTTTGTTACTTTGTGTTTTAAGACAAGATTTTACTAAACTAGCAAGTTGCCCAGGTAAAGCTGGAATTTGCAGTCTTTCTGCCTCAGCCTCCCAGAGTACTGTGATTACACCCAGGCAGGGACACACCTAGCTTCGAATTCTCACATTGGTTCATTTCACTTGGATTGTGGCCCCTCCCAACTTGCCTAGGGGCTGGGAACTTTTTACAGTGTAGCCATATCAGCCTCTGCATAACTCTGTAACATAAGTCATACCCCACCAGACTGTAAAATGTTAGTGCATAACCATATAAAGGAGACGGAGACACAGAAATTATATGACAGGGTGCAGCCACGCCGTGCTTGGCCCTCAGCCTTTGGTTTTGGATCCGCTGAGTCAGTGCCGACAGGAATGAAGCTGCTTCCCGGGAGAAAGGGCCCTGCGCCCTCTCCCTGCCTGAAGACCGGGTGGCTCAGTAGCTGAGCGGTTGCAATGCCGCCCCCCCACTAGTTCTTTAGTCAACATGACCCTATTTTGTTACTGGTCGCCTGAATTTATTGCTTTAGTAGTTTAAAAAAAAAATAGCTGGTAGAATCCAAAGTCATATCTTTTGGATGTGGAGAAGTATTTTTTGTCTTCAAACCTGAGTGATTGTCTCTTGAATTTAAAATTCTGCATTTTCTCTCCTTGAAAAACTTCTGGCATTGCTGTTTGTCTTTGGGCATCTATCTTTCTGTACTCTGTGGATAGATTCTCTTTCCCCTGTGAATGACTTGATGTTTTGTCTGAATTTCTCAAGTTACTAGAAAAGTTTGGTAACTTTTTTAGGGATATCTGAAAGATAATATGTTTATATTTCCATTACAGTTTTTTTTTTTGTTGCTATAATGTGCCATTTCATTCTATAGATTCTTTTACATTTTTGGAAACTTTTCTTCAATTCTATTTTTTTCTTGTTTTATTATTTTTACCTCTTTGGAATCAAAGGTTACACCAATACAATTTTTTTTGGGGGGGGTCTCTTACTTGCCAACTGTTTTCTCTCTAATACTATAAACTTATTTAATCCATGCCATTCTGTTCCCCTTTTTCCATTTCTATTGTTCTTACCCATAATACTATTGATTCTTTTATACAGTCCTTCAGAGTTGGACTTTATTTCTCTATTGCTTTTTTGTTTTATTCTTTTCCTTAGCTCTTCAAGCTTCTGTGCCAACTCAGTATGACAGTTCCCTGGAAATACTCTGCTCTCTTGCTTCTGACCTGAGCTCTTCTTTGAAGGGGCAATGGATTCATCATCAAAATTTACTACAATATGTTTTCTTGTACTTTTCACCTGTCTTATGGCAGTATTTTGAGTAGGTAGGTTTATTTCATTGGCATTTTTCCTTTTACTTATTTTGAATCAGTTCAGTTTTGTTTGTTTGTTTGAGACAAGTTCTCACTGTGCAGTTCAGACTGGACTTGAGCTCACTGTGTAGCCCAGGTTGGCCTCAAATTTGTAGTGATCATCCTGCCTCAGCCTTCCAAGTCCTGGGATTACAGGTATGTGCTACCATGCCTGGTCTTGATGAGTTCATTTTCATAAAGACTTTTCTTTTTTCTTAGAATAAGCACTTATTTTTTTCTTCTTCTTTTTTTAGCAGGCTAATGTCACAGAGGAGACAAATCATGTGCCAGCCTTGTAGGAAGTCCCGTTGTGTTGGTGGATTATTTGGACTCTTTCATTTCCTTCTCCAAGTTGGCTAAAATTATGTGCAGGTAAGTGACCCCAGTGCAGGTATTTTTTCTTTTTCTATGCTTTGTGAGTTGATTATTCCAGGGAAACAAATAATCTCAAAATTTAGTTGCTTAGAGCATAGGCCTGTTCAAGTTATCGTGAGTATGTATATAAGTTCCCATAAGTCTGGGCTTGCGGGAGCCTGGCTGATTTAGACAAGACTTTGGAGTGGCTTTATTCACATGTCTCATATTCATCTTCTGTAACCCATGTGCTGGCCGGAGTTTGTCCTTCCCGTAGCAGTTGCTGTGCATTGCTATGTGTATCTCAAGACTGGCCATCATCACTTATTGGCAAAGCAAGGGACTTGGCTGAGCTTAGATCCAAAGAGTGGGGAAACAGTCTGTATCTCCTTGTGAGAGCAAATGAGAAGTCACACAAAGAAGAGTGTGGACACAAAACTACAGAAGTGGGGCCACAGTTTGTCACTGGAGCCAAACACGGAAAGCTTTCTGCAGCTGTAGCTTGCTCCTGTGATGCTCTGCCTGTCCTGATGGTCCCTGTGTTTCATGCATTCCTCACTGCCATCCCACGTAGCTGTTATTTTGAGTGTGTTGTGAGCTCTTGTATGTTGTCAGTAGATAAGCTGGCTCATTCACATGTTTTAGCTAGGATGAGTTAGGGGGACTGCTCACTGGCCCCAACTGTCTCCACCTCCTGCCGTTTGTACCCTTGTACAATCTCTTCTCTTTGAACTTGGCAGTAACTTGCTTCTGCACAAAAAGTGAAGACATGCTACATGGTAGGTAAGGTTAAAAAAACTGTGACTTCTATCTTGCTCCCAAGCTTTCTGTCTCGCTGGTTCTTTTTGCTCACTTTCTCCAATGGAGCCAACTGCCATGTGTGAGTAACCCTATGGGGAAACCCACGTGGCAGGGAATTGAGAGTGGCCTCCAGCCAACATGGAGTGAGAAACTCAGGTCTTAAGGGCATAAAGCATGAGCTTAATCAAGACTTAGATGGGTCTAGGCCTGGCCCATACCTTGAGGACTCAGCTCAGCCACGGCCAGATGCCTGCCCTGCACAATCTATGGGGCGATACATGACGATGGTTACAACAGCTCAGCTTTGAGGCAATATAGTACACAGCAGAAGACCACCAAGACCCATGGGATGGCTGGTTTTATGCTTCGTACTCTTCCTCCTGCTTTAGAGAGCTCTGTGCTATCCGCTTTACTTGAGATGTGCTGTAGGGGTGTCTTTTTCTAGTAGTTGACTTTCCTTGCATTTTGACACCATAGTGGTTTGTTGTTTCCTTAAATAATTAGTTTAGAGCTTTATTAAAGATATATTAAAGAATGATTGCTTGTGTCTCTTGTTTTGTTTGTGTCTCATTTTACTTAGTGCATTTGGGTAGTTTGTCCTTCCTTCTGTAATAAAGATAAATGTACCACTCTGACTTTGGCTTCTCCATTTTATTTTATTTTCCAGATAGACCCTGCTTTTCACTGTTGGGATAAGGAAATGTGAGAAATATAATGAAACCAAGCTTAGTGACTTAGAGAAAGAATTATACCCGTGTCTGTGTTATTTTTTTGGTCCAACATCCTCTTTTCAAGTTCTGGTCTTAGCTCTTCAACCCAAGAGGCAGTAAATATTGCCAAGAGTGTGGGTTCTAGCATCAGATTTTCTGTGTTTTTACTCTACTCCATCTCAGCCACTTTTTTTTTTTTTTTGTACCAGGGATTGAACTCATGACCTCATGCTTGCCAGGCAGGTGCTTAGGCCACTGAGCTAAATCCCTGGCCCCTCTGCCACTTATTGTTGTGTGAATCTCAGAAAATTACCCCCCTTTGGATGTATTTCCCTAATCTCTAAATGTGATATTTATAACTAAAAGTGAATGGTATTAGAAGGAAGATGTAATAATTCATATAAGTCTTTCATATGGTACCTGCCAGAAGCTAAACCCTCAGTAAATGTTAACTACAAAGACATATATTTATTGAATAATTATTGTCTGGTTTCACACTAGGTTATAGGAATTCTAATACGAATCTAGTCCTCTTTGCTGTCTCAAGGGAGACTGTCATATTTGTAGAACATTATTGATTCCAAACATTGTTATATATTTTACCTGTATCATCTTGATAAGCTCATTTGTGAAGTATTTGGTTTCTTGCTTGACGCCTCAGTTACCACAGTAACTAGTCTTATATCTTTAGATCCTTCCAGAGGATTGACCAATGAAAATCATTTATCTACCTAATCTTATTTCTGGAATTCATTTAAATTATTCTCACAATGTGACTGTATCTTTTGCTAAAAGGTGGTGATGAAGCTGTTGGACATTGGCGAGGCATTTAGATAAGTTAGTGGGTTATGGTGCGTGAAGAAACTGCTGTCACTCTTCTGTCTTTGGCCTTTGATTGGTCAACACCAGTAGCACAGCTTCTGTAACAATTTATGAAAAATTGTGGCCCAAGTCTAGATTCCAGACTAAAGGATTATCAGATAACCTGTCTTTTTGCTTCTCTTCAGATCGCCCTCAAATGGTGTGTGTGTGTGTGCGCGCACGCGTGTGTGTCAGGGTGGGATGGAGTGGATGAACCACTAGCAAGGTGGAGGAATATTAATTAGGGACACTGAGTAGAATGGAAAGGAGGAGGGAAGCAGGCAGAAACAGAATGAGGTCAGAGTGGAGAGGTAGGCAGGGAGGGATTACCACTGCACTTTTACCAGGAATTAAGGAGACAGTTGGCATGAATGCTCAAGAGAATTGCTTTGGCATAAATAACAAATCCACCAGGCAATAACCTCTTCCATATCCCTGGTCAATTTTCCTGGCAGATACATTCTATAAAAAATAACCGTTTAGTCCACCACCTTGCCAAAAACAAAAATGAAAACAGTGCCTCCCTCTATTAGGCCAAGAAGTAAACTTCTCAGACCCAAATATGCAAACTGCAAAACATAAACAAAAACCCCAATTATAATCTGTTCTGTTCTATAGATGCAGATGGTAGTGGGCCAAGCAGGAAACAGACTGAGCTGAATGTTTCTGGAGCTCTTGGCCAAGACTTTAAGGTCAGGTGCAGTTCTGCTTCCAGTGCTAATCTCTTTGGAGGGCTCATCCCACTTTCAATGCTTGTCCCTTTCCAGTGCCATTACCACCTCCAGTGTTAGCCCAGTCTCAGTGCCAACCCATTTCCAGTGCTGATCCCTATTCCAGTGCTAATGCCTTTCAAGTGCCAACCCCAGCTCTAATGCTGATCTTTTTTCTGTGCTAATCCTGTGATATAACTTTTTATAATTGACTATTAGAAAATAGCAGGACAAATAAGTAAAAATAAAAACACCAAGTACAATGTGGTCCACATGCCTGTAATCCAAGCACTCAAAAAGTCTGAGGCAAAAAGAGCTCAAGTTCAAGCCCAGTGTAGTTAACTTAACCACTTAGGAAGACTTTTTCTCAAAGGCTGGTGGTGTAGCAAACACACAAAGACCATGGGTTCAATACCTAAAAAAACTAAGATGTTTACTGATGTGTATTTTATAGTCCACTGAGTAATTTAAAAGTATCCAAATATTATCAGACTGTTCAAAGTGATGTTCTGCACTGTACATGCTTTTATATGGAAAGGTGCATGCCTAGGATGTATAAAGATATTTTAAAGTTTCATATGCCATATGATTTTGTTTCTTTGAGGAAAAGACATTTATGAATATACTGAAAAGAAAACCCTAAAGCCTCTTCAAACAGTGGTGGTCTTGAGTGTTGAGGGTATCACTGGGTTCTGGGGTGCTAGAATCTCCTTCTGGAGGTACCTTCTAGGTTTTTTCTGTCTCAGGCAAAGAATTAGTCAAGACAAGCACACATGGTAGCGAAGTTTTAGGTAGGAAAAGGTAGGAAAAGAAACAGGCTCTGCAGAGTGAGTTTGGGCCAAGTAGAAGTAGGAAAAGAGGTGCACCCTACAGTGTGATAGTGGGCCATCCTGCAAGGGAGAGCAAGGTGGCAGAGCTCAGTGTGGACTGTGCTCTTTCTATCCAGTCCTCAGGTCCATCTAGGCCTTCCTAACTAAGACCTGCTCAGTCTCTTGAGGAGTCCACATGTAGGGCTTTGGGAACTGGTTCACACATGTGTCCTGGGATTTTGTAATTAACAGGCCATGTCTATTTCCTCAGTCAACTTTGCAATGCCCTGGTCTTTTGTCTCAGTTCTCCCTGAGAGACACATATCTTCGTAATTCTTTGAAGAGTACATGCTCTCCCATTATCTTGGGGTTTTGTAGCTCACTCACTGCCTGGGCAGAAGAAGAAAAACCTGGAACAATACTGGAGTCTTGCTTTCTGAAGTGGAGCCTCAGGTCCCCCAGAAATTCTCAGAAATAGCTTTCTTCTTAGTCCCGTGAAAATTCTGATGACCATTTTCCATATAGGACTGTGATGGCTTGTCACTGTACCCCTTGAGGAAAGACCAGAATGGTTCCCCAGGAACTAAGAATACAGCTTAGGTCTTAAGGGTCTATATGACTGTCCTTTTTTCCTATCAGCTTTTTAAATTTTTTTATTTTACAAAGCAAAAAAGAAAAAAGGATAGAAATGACACAGAATTTTTAAAAAAATAGTAGGAAATTAACACTAGTTAATACAGTATCACTTTTTTAATTTAATGTTTTAGTGTCTCTTGCAATGCATGACAGTGACCTAAAGTTGGGAAGATAGACTACCTTTCACAGTTGTAAAATTTCCTTCTTGTGTTTTATAGATGATGGCTTATTAGTCAATAAGCAACTTCTTTCCAGATTGTTGCATGGGAATGTAGTGCCAGAAAGGCATATTTAGAGTGTGTATAAATATGCAACATCTTGCCATTTCCTAATATCAATTCCCAAAAGAGCTATGAGCTTTGCTTTTTGAACAAAGGTCCCTGGGGAAGTTAACTTTCATGACCTGTTGTGAACTGACAGCTACATAACCTGTCTTTTGATGTCCTTCTTGGACAAAGCTATTTTCATCAGTGAACCATACCTCTTTAGGGTCTTGGAGGGGCAGGTCACTGATGTCCTGCTTGCTTGTATTGGTGTAAGAGATCATTTATTCACAATTAGTGACTAATTTCTGGTACTGCAGACATTAGTGAGGTAGGATTAAGAGTAATGAAAGTTTTTAATAACCTTAGGGATATCTAAGAGCATAGACTGATACTTTGCAAGCCATTACTCTGTTAACTACAAGTAATTTTTTGTCTGCAGAATAGCCCTGACCTGATGGGGAATCACAACTTCCTGTCTGTGTCCTAAAGGTAAGTTTGCAATTATTGCTGTTAGCATAGCTGTAGCTGCTACTGCCCCAGGCAGGGTGGCCATAAAGCAACCACTCCATTTAACTTTTTGAAAAGTATGACACTGGATGGAGTTCTTATCTTAGTCTTTTGACCAATAAATACATTCAAAGAAATTTCTCTCTTTTCTGATATGTAGAGGAAGAAGAGTTTCCTTAAGTCAGATATTTCCAGTAGCCTGAGTAAGGCAATGTTTTAAAAATTTCTCAGGGCCTAAGTAAGGGAATGTTTTATTTCTCTAAAGGCATTGCCAGTAACTTTTGTCTATCCTAGGGCCACAGACTTAGGGTCTTTGACAGTCTCATTAGTCTAAAATTAGGTATCCAGATCTGGCAGAAGTTGGCCATTTCCAAGAAGGAGCAAAGCTGTTGTTTGGTGGTAGGAGACTTAAGATCACAGATAGCCTGGATCTGTCCTGAGACAGCTGTCATTCCTCAGCTTAAGAATGTATCCCAAACACTGAAATTTGTAGAGGGATATCTGGGCTTTCATATCATTTTATCTGAGAATTTATATATCTTCTTAGCAGAAAATTGAGGGTCTGTGAAATGTTATGGTTGGATAATTCCTGAGTTGGGCAGCAATTAGGATATCATCTATGTACTGCAGGATGGTTTCCAATTTAAACTGTAGGTTTCTTAAGTCTTTCTTTGGTGGCCAAGCAAAAAGGTAAGGACTATTCATCTAAACTCCCATGAGAGAACTGTCCAAGTAAACTGTAGTTTTTCTCTTGAAATGGCATTGTCTCACTCAAAGGCAAACAAAATCAGGAATTTGGATGGATGGGAATAAAAAATAATGCACCTTTGCCATCTAAGACTGAGAATAGATTAGTGTCCCCTGGAATTTGAGAGAGAATTGTACATGGTTCTACCACCAGATGGTAGATTGGGATTATAGTCTCATTAATGAGTTGGAGGTCTCACACCTTCCTGTATTCTCCAGAGAGTTTTACTACGGATGAATGGGAATATTGGAAAGGGGTTGAGAAGGCTACAGAAGACCATATTTGAGAAACCTAGTTATGAGAAGTAGAAGGCTTTTTAGGTCTCTCTGATTGGAGACTGCTTTCAGTTAGGAAACTGGTTGGGGTCTTTTATTTTGATAACTACTGGCATAGCTGAATTTGTCCTTTTAGGTATTCCATTATACAATGTAGCAGGAATCACCTGTTGGCTAATCAGGTTAGGGACACCATTGGCTAACCAGGTTGCAGTCCTTATTGGGGACTACCTGATGTAGTCTCAACAGGTAAAATCTGTTTTGCCCTTTGCTGGCATTTGAGAATGGGCTAAAGTGTTACTAGTAAATCTCTTCCTATCGCAGAAGTAGGATATTGTGGCACAGTTAGAAATGCGTGGTTAAACACTTGGCTTTCAAATTGATATGTCAGAGCAGGAGTAGAAGACAGAGCAGGTTCTGTCTAAGGGTCCTCTTGAGCCCAACTATGGGTATAGATGTAGAGGAGGGCTTTCCAAAGATGGTAGTCAAAGCAGAATGAGCTGCCCCTGTAAGTGATGTGGCCCACTTATGATGTCTAAGACTATCCAGAGTTCCTCACAGGAAATTGTTATATACATGAACAGGGGGATCGCGGGTTCCCCTCGGCCCCTTCAGAGTGGGAAGCAAGTGTTCTTGCTGGCCTCGCCTCATCTGGGAGTGGAGACAATGAATTCCCCAGTGCCACGAGTCAGACACATTGACCACCTGGTACTCAGAGCAGGGCCTGGGTGATGGCTTGATACCATCACATGCCCAGTGCCCAGTCTTCTTGAGCCTGCAGTGTCCTTGGGTTTTCTCTTGGATAATTTGGGTGAGTTTTGCCAATTGGGACAACTGTAATTTTAGTGTTTCTCTTCTAACCTTCCTTTGCAACCTGATTTTTGAAAAGAGCTTGTCCAGAAATTATGTTATTGGTGTCTGTGGACCCATCTGACATTTTTGTAATTATGCTGAGTAGCTGGGACTGACTGACAATTGCAGTGATGCTCCACCAGTGCCTCTGTCTTCCTGGAAGATGGATCTATGTTTGTAGTCCTGGTTTGGTTATGTTGAATGGAAAATAGTCTCTCCAGATGGTTTTCTTCCCTTCTTAAAGCATGCTGTTTATTTGCATAGTTGGTAGCCACTCATAGAATTCTTTTTCTCTCATCTGGGATATAGCAAGTGGCTGTGATGAACTGGTTATCTCATCATGATAGGTCAAAAGCAAGGGTCAAAGTTTGAAACCCATCTGCAGACTTTGAAAGTCGGCCTAGCTGTGGTCCACCTTGGTGGATATCTGCAGCTGAAAAAGCAACCAGCTCACAAGTGATTTCCTCTGGTCCTGGAATCTCTGTCAGGGCAGGATCAATTGTGAATTAGAGGAGTAAAAAGCACTATTCTGGGTACATCCTGCGAGACTTAAAGCTGCCAGGGTACTTCCTAGAGGATGAGAGGCTGAGGAATACTGAGTTCCTCTGGGGAACTGGGCTCAGGGGGACTTTCTGAGCCCCCTGATGGGGATAAGACTGATTTACTGGTTCAAAGATTATAAGGAGATGGATGAGACCTCCAGAGTGGTTATCTTTATTCAACTGATGGGAGAGATCCACAGCCCCTCAAAAGATAGGTGAGCTTCCAACAATAGGACCATCAAATGTATATCTTTTTTTCTTGGTGGGGGGGCCCACTCTGAACACCATAGTTTCTGGATAAAGGGTCACAAAATCCTGAACATAAGGAAGTTCATTCCACCTTCTATGTTTTAAGCAGAAACTATTTTAACTGAAAAAGTCTTAATTTAAACTGGCAACCTGTGCCCATCTCTCACAATTCCCTAGTTCATATTGAACCCAAATTGTGGTTGAAATTATAGATGAATTGTCCCTTTTTGAACTTGTTGGGGTCAAACCTTTCCCACTGATCAATGATACAGCCTAGGGAAGTTGGTGGAATCTGTGGCGTGTGATTTGTGTGTCTTCCCATGACTTATGTTGGGTGCTGTAGAGAGACAACTGGGTCATGGATCCTTATGAAGGTGTTTCATGCAGGAGACCTGATTTGAGTCCACGAAGCATCTCTGGTGCGACTCAAGTATGTATTAGCTAGATGTCTCTGTCCAAAGCTAGAAGGACACCGGCATCTTTCTCAGATGCACAGAAGGCTTTACTGAGGACTTTTTGTCTCTGAACTGAGGCCCACTAACTCCTTAGGGAGAGGGGAGTTGAGCCACTTGATGGCCCCAAGGGATCAGGGTGGATTGTCAGTCAGCTCCCTGGCCCCCAGCTGAAACTCCCTTAGCCATGTTGAGCACTTAAGTAGAGCTACCTGGGAAACAAAACCTCTTACATTTACTCCACAGTATAAACTTCGGCACTTTGTTTAAGGCAGTAGAGACAGAAACCTCTTTATTTTATTTTCTTTGTTTAGTAGTGCATGTTTGCCATACATAATGGTCACATTCATCATAGGGAATTTGTACCGGTACATAATATATCTTAATTCTTTTCTTTTCCCCCATTCCCCTCCCATCCTTTCAGCCCTTCTTCTGCTCCCATTTACAAAGGATTTTTTCCATTTCTTCCTTCCATTCTCTTTTTAAAAATACCTTTTCCCTGCTCCTTCCCATGTTCTCCTTTGTATTTAAACATGTTCTTCCTGCCTCTCAGTATCTGTCCTCCATTTTGCTCTTGATTTATCTGTTGGTTCTCACACAAGAGAACCAATGTGATATTAATATTTGTTTCTGATTTTACTTAAAATTATGATCTCAGGGTACATTGGTTTACCCAAAAAGTCTCATGTTTATCCTTCTTTATGGCAGAGCAATACTTTGTAGTACTGCATTGTATATAAAAACCACACTGTCTTTACCAGTTTGTCTGCTGATGGAATCTAAGTATTGTTTTAATTTGCATTGCACAAATGATCAGTGATATTGAACATTTTTCATTTATTTATTTGCTATTTGTACTTATTCATCTGAGAAGTATCTATTTATTTCAGATGCCCATTTTGTAAGTGAGTCTTAAATTTGGCAAGTGTTCGATTTTTTGAGTTCTTTCTATATTCTAGATACTGGCTGTTTGAGGAATAGCTGGTAAAATTTTTTCCCATTTTTTGTGGATTGCTGCTTTTCTCTGTTGGTGATTTCTTTCATTGTGTAGATGATTTTTAATTTGGTGTGACCCCAGCTGTTAATTCTTTATAATATTTTCTATGGGGTTGGGGTTTTATTCATAAAGTCTTTGTCTACACCTATGTCTTCAAGAGTTTTACATATTCTATCTTCCAGCAGATTGTTTCTGTTTATATATTTAGATATTTGATATGTTTTGATTTTAGTGTAGTGCGTGATGAGAAAGAAGTGTCTAGGTTTAATCTTTATCATGTGAAAAACCAGTTTTCCAGTATCATGTATTAAAGAAGTTGTCTTTCTTCTAGAGAAAGTGTTTGGCTTCTTTGTCAAAGATAAGGTAGCTGAATGTTCTTGGAATTGTTTCTGCATCTTTTACTCTGTTCCACTGATTTTTGAGTTTTTTATTTTTTTACTTTTTGTCAGTACTATGCTGTTTTTATCACTGTAGCTTTGTAATATAACTTCAAATCAGGGGTTGTGATACCCTCTCTTTACCTTATTGCCCAGAATTATTTTTTCTATTTTAGGCCTCTTCTGATTCCATATGAGTTTTAGGATTCTTTTCTCTTATTCTGTGAGGTATGCTGTTGATATTTTCATTGGGGTTTCATTAAATGTGTGTATCAGTTTTGGAAGTATGGCCATTTCCCCTATATTGGTTTTGCCTATCCAAGAACAGGAGCTATCTTTCCATTTTCTGATATTCTCTTCATCTCATTTTTCAGAGCACTGTACTTTTTAATGCATGGGTCTTTCATTTACTTTGTTAAACTGATTCCTAAGTACTTCATTTTTCTTGATGCTATTGTGAAAGTTATTTTCCTAATTTCTCTCTCAGTGAGTTCATTACTCATATACAGGAATGTGGTTGTGATTTTTGAGTGCTGATTTTGTATCTTGCTGAATTGGTTATTAAATCTAGTATATATGGTGGAGTTCTGGGGGTCTTCTATGTAGAACATCATGTAACCTACAAATAATGATAATTTAACTTACTCCTTTCATATTCTTATTCTTTTTGTTTCTTTTTCTTGTCTAATTTCTCTGGCTAATGTTTCCAGAACTATATTTACTAGGAATGATGATAGTGGGCACTTTTTGTACCTGATTTCAGAGCAAAAGCTTTCATTTAGTATGATCTTGGCTGTTGATTTGTCATAGATGGCTTTTATTGGATTGCAATAAAGACCTTTTAGTCCAAATTCTTGTAGCATTTTTATCATGAATGGGCAATAGACTTTGTCAGTGCTTTTTCTATGTTGAATGAGATGTTGTGGTTTTTGCCCTTCATTCTATTACTGTCTGTGGTGAATTACATTTACTGTAATTTACTGTCTGTGGTGAATTACATTTACTGCCCTTCATTCTGTTACTGTCTGTGGTGAATTACATACAAAGTTGTGTATGTTGAACCATCCCCAAGTCCCTAGGATGCATCCTACGTGGTCTTGGTGTACGATCTTCTTGATGATTTGCTGTATTCTTTTTGCTAGTATCTTATTGAGGTCTTTTGTGACTATATTCATTAGGGAGACTGGCCTGTAGTTCTCTTTTTTGGTTGGTCTTTCTCTGGTCTCTTGGTGTCAGGGTAGTGCTTGCATCTAGGAATGACTTTGGGAGTACTGCAGTTTCATTAAAGAGTTTGAGGAATAGTGGCAGTGAATCTTCTCTAAAGTTCTGGTAGAATTCAGCAGTGAATCTTTCTTTTCGTTAGTAGTTTTAAAAAATTACTTCTTCAGTAACCTAGACTTCTTTTTGTTAGCAGTTTTAAAAAATTACTTCTTCAGTAACCTAGACTTCTTTTCGTTAGTAGTTTTAAAAAATTACTTCTTCAGGTCCATTGATATTGGGTTACTTAGAATTTTTTTTATCATCTTGATTTAGCCTTGGTAATTCATATAATGATTTCTTCTGAAATTTCTCTCTGATTAGAATACAGTTTTTCAAAGCAAGTACGGATGATCTTCTGGATTTTTGTAAGATTCATTGTGATTTCATCCCTGCTTGCATGGATTTGGGTCCCTTCTTTCCTTGTTTTGATGAGATTGGCTAAGTGTTTGTCTATTTTATTTAACTTTTCAGAGAACCAACTCTTGGATTCATTGATAAGGCTCATTTTTGCTGATGTTAACCTTCAATGCCTATGATATTGTCAAAGTATATCAGTAGTGTTTTCCCTTATTAGATATGAAAATCATGTCAAAGGTAAATGTCAAGAGGCTATAAAATTACCCTCTTATCTTCTGTACGTTTATCAGTTGACAAATGGAGGGACACTGTCAAAATAACCAAATGAATAATTCATAAGTGACTGATGCATCTTGTATGTCCTTTCAGGCACAAAACAGTAGGACATCAATAATCAAATGGAGTTGGATTAATTTAGCAGTATTTTGTCATTGATATTGTTATCTAAATACTGTAGTTTAGAGCTCTGTTGCCAGAGGAGCCTCTTCTGTCACTTTGGTCCTTACCTACTTGGAATAGGGGTGCAGGAGAAGGGTCCTTTGTTTCACTTCAGAGCTCCTTCTATTTTCTTTGATAAGGACTGCTATAAACTTTGATAAAATGAGATTTGACCATACATTCCCTGTGTCTCTGTGGATTTTCTCATTGTGAATCAAAAATATAAAATCGTCTCTTGATTTAAGACAGGATGCTCATGAGTCCCTATAGGTCACTCTCTTTCCTACTTCTATTTACAGTGAAGGAGTGTTAGCTTTAAAATATCTCTTTAACCAGATTTTCTTACATATATTTAAAATTCTATGATATTGTAGTCTGGGTCACCATGAAAGTCTTTTTATGGTCTTGGTTGAAAAGGAGCAGAGCAGAGCTCAATCCTATTGATTCTGTGCCCTCAGGTTTAGGTATCTGTGCGATCGTCAACTGGAAAGAAGGCTTTGGAGGTCCTGCAGCCATGTGTGATGGTGCCAGTCCACCTAGGGAAGGGAAAACCGCAGGCAGAGGATAAGGCACTTGGTCTCAACCTGGATTTTGCTTCCCTCGAAGGTTAAGCAGCTGCTTATTTCGGATCTACTGACAAACCGGAAAGGGCTATACAATTAACATTGTGATTTATTCTGACATGACTCTCGAAGGGTGGCTGTTTGATTATTTTTCAGAATTTCACCCTGTGGCTTTACTCACCAAGCCTAGAGATGTGCTTTTCTGCCCATGCATTGTCAGAATGGCCTTGCCTCGAGGCCCTCAGCCCCACCGCCTGTTAACAAGGGCAGCTCCCTGGGAGCAGACATCTCTCCCAACATCATAATTGGGCTGGCTCTCCAGCCGGACCCCTCCTCAGCCAGGCCCCCCAGGGCTCCAGGGCTCCCCAGGCAGCCCTTATCAACGGCTCCACGGTTAGAGACTGCTGTGACTAAACGGGGACCGGGAGGCACTGCAGGCAGGGATGAAATGCGGTGCCCTCCCAGGGCACGAGCTGAGCTGCGGAATTGGCCCAGACTCTGGAACTTCACAGACAGTGCAGCAGAAGGCTCTCCTGTTTGGGCATTTATTACCTGGAGCCAAATGTGGAGAGAGGAGAGATAATGAAGTACTTGACTAATTCAGTGCAATCCAGCTGGCTGAGCCAGAGGGGCTGGCTGCAGAGTCGTGTCCGGAACCCAGAGCTCTCTGTTGGCCATTCTCGCTTGGCCCCTGCAGGCCAAAACAAAGGCGTACAGAGATCAAAAAGCAGAGGTATCAGTAATAAAGATGGAGGAGAGACAAGGAGAGAAGGGAAAGGGTTGGGTGGACCTTCACTCTATTGTAATAAACTCTTTTTTGTCCTCATTTGATTTCCAAATTCATCACTTTGCACTCTCTGGAGTGGAAAACCAGCCAGTCTTCCCATTGGAAAACCAGCCAGTCTTTTGATAGTGGACACCATTTTTATTAACTTGCACAATGGCCAGTGGATTCTGGCAGAACAAAAAGGAACAGATCCGCACACAGAGAAGTATATAAAGTGCTTCTAGTGGAGGTGGAGGTGTGCTTTGGGCCAGCAGCTCTGACTGGAAAACTAATGTGAACAGAGATCTCCCTGGCATCGGCTGCTGAGAAACCAGCTGCCCGGTGGCATTGGCATCCTGTACCTGTGAAGGGCCCATGCTAAGTCTGCCTCTCTTTGCCTCCTTGTGCAATAAATCACGGATGCTGGGCGTTAAAATGTGCCTCAATACTTAGAAGACCATCTGCTTACAGATAAAATAAATAAAGCTCCAGGATGACTGACTTCAGCCTTCTGTGTGTTACAATTGTCTCTTTAAAGTAGATGTGGTATTCACTCTGGGTTTCAGAGCATGAATTGGAATGAGTTGTGTGGGACTTGCAGTCCTTCATACTCGGAGAAAGGGGCTCCCCGACAGCTGAAGACACCGGGGACACATGAGCTCTGGTGGGAGGAACAAGTGGGCAGGAGTGAGGGTGCTCAGCTAGGCCAAGTGAGGGCTGGATTTTTGTAAGTCTAAGGCGTGCAGCTTCACTCACACAAGCAGGAGCTGGGGGCGGGGAGCTTCTGCAAGTGGTTTTAGGAGATACTGCGGGGTATGTAGTCAGCTTCCTAATCTTCCTCTGCTCTCTTCATTTGTGTTGCCTTCTTTTCCCTTTCTTTAGGAGCCCTCACATTGTCCTTTCTTTGCCTTCATCAAAAACTCTTCCCTGAGGGGCGAGCGATATAGCTCAGTGCCATAAGTGCCTGCCTGGCAAGCATGAGGTTGTGAGTTTGATCCCTGGTACCAACCAACCAACAAACAAAACAAAACAAACCTCTTCCCTGAGCTGGGTTCAACTGTGCATTCCTGTAGTCCCAGCACGTTGGGAGGCTGAGGCAAAGGATCACAAGTTTGAGTCCTATCTGGGCAACTTAGCCAGACCATGCCTCAAAAACTAAGAAGGGTTAGGAATATATTTCAGTGCAAAGGCACTGGGTTCAGTCCCCACTTCCACAAAACCAAAAGAACAGAACAAAAATAAACCCCTAAAATCAGGTCTTAGAATTACCAGAACTCTTAATCCTTTGTGTTATGATAATCAGTCCTCAGTGAAACAGTATTTGAAAGACCTCAATTCAATCTAAGTCATAAGTGATGAATTTAACTGTGAAGATGTATTATTAAAATAAGAGGAGTGTCCCTTGGTATCAAAGAGAATTGGTTTTGGGACTTCTGTCAGTACCAGAACCCACAGATAATCAGGTGCCTTATGTACAGCAGCTTAGCATCCGCATGTAACCTATGGTCACCATCCTGTAGACTTTCAATCACCTTTAGAGTGACTAAATAATACAAAGGGAATGCTAGGCACACAGCTGTCACTCTGGATTGGTTAAGGAATATTGATAAGTGAAAGAATGTGTTTATGTGTTAAATAGATCATTTTACTAAATATTTTCAATCTGCAATTAGTTAAGTATACTTAACTAAGATATGGAAAGTGTTATGGTTGATACATTGTGTCAACTTGAGAAATTTCGAAGTTTAACCAAGTGCCTCAGCAGGGACCAGGATCCTCACTTTGTAAACATCCTCATCCTGTACAAGAGGAGGACATGGAGATGATGTGAATGCAACACTCACTGTTGGGGGTGATAGCAGGCTTACAAAGTAAGGGAGGAAAAGAGGCTTACTCTTCCCCACTTTTGCTCTTGTTGCTTTTGCTGTCTTCTGCTGCCATGAAGTGTTGCCCCTAACCATACTACCCTGCCTTGGAACCTGCTGATAATGGACTGAAACCTCCACAAACTGTGAGCTAAATAAACTTTTCCTTCCTTAATTTTGGGCATTGAGTATTTTGTCTTAGCAAGAGAACAGTAACTGAGAGAGTCTAGTGTCTATATCTTAACATTTCTACTCTAAATAAAATGTTACCTAGATCATAGATGTTAATACAGTTCAGTTTCAGAATGAAACACAATTTTTATTGAGTACTTACTAGATGCCAAGATATTCTGGGAGGTGCAGGATAGTAATATTTCAAAGGATTTCCTCTTGACAAGAAAGCAAACCTTTGGTTCACACAACACATCTCTGCATAATTTTGTATACTCTGAAAACAGCAATCAGTGGTGAAAACAGATTCTGGTTATTTTAATTGTACTTAATAGAGTTTCTTTTTCTGCCCATCTAGATTATAAAGCTCCGTGGAGCCTGTTTTGAGGTTGTGCTTTGTGATGAATGTTGAATAGTAATTATGAGTTTATTGTATTTGATGATAACAGCACTAATAACAGTAATGTGAAGAACAGTCATCACCAGCATTCGTGACGGTGCAGTAGTGTTTGTTGGTCCAGGTGAATTGTGTTCAGTGCCAAGCATGCTAGGCAAATCCTGTCCGTCTCCTCTTCACCAGTACGGCCTCTAGGGTGCTGCCACACCCTGCTAAGGGGACAGAGAGACTCCCGAGCCCTGAAATACAGCCTGGGTGCCTTTTCCCTGACCCAGTCTGACACATAATAGTGTCGCAGTCATTCACATACATTTCTAAACAAGTGACACAAAAATTCCAGGGCTTCAGCACCAAAGGAAAATAAGCATCTTCACTATATTTCAAGTCTCTGTATTATACAAGTTGACTGTTCCTTATCTGAAATGTTTGTGAATTCAGATGTGCTTTTTGAACATATGTAATGAGTTATCTCGAGAAAAGGACCTTCATGCTCCTAAACATGAAATTCATTTATGGTTCATAAACAGTTACACATATAGGTGCAAGGTAATTTTATGTGAGTGTAATAATTTTGTGTGTAAAACCAAGTTTTATGATGTGGAATTTTATTTCAGATCCCCAAAAGTGTCAGATTTTGATGCATTTCAGGTTTGGATTTTCAGACTGGGAATCAGTGGGATATATGACCTGTTTTTCACAAATCTTTTACTGTTTTTATATTTGCTAAAAACATTAGAAGCTACAGAGGAAAATCTCAAAAGTTCTGTTAAAGTATACTCACCTGCATCTGTAAGATTCCTGCCTCACGGTGTTTTATTCTCAAATGCCCTTCACTTTTGAGTGGAAGAATAAACAGGAGTGAAAAAGATAATCCATCTCAGTGACAATCTCAGTCAGCGATTTTGAACTAAGTGTTATTCTCAGTTTAGGCTCCATATTTTCGTGGCTTTGGGCAAATGCTTTACTACAGAACACTTGAAAATATTGTATTTGATTATACAGTTGCCAGGTCATTGAAAAATAATAAATGTAGGCTTATTCATTCTCCCCGCCTCCTCTTCCACCATAACCGAGACTTTGAGGATACCTCTCATTGAGTGTAAATTGCGTAATCTTGCCTCATCTTTTTGTTTTTTTCTTTCTTTGGTGCTGGAATTGAGCCTGGGGCTTTGCGCATGCTAAGCACACATTGTACCACTGAGCCACGTCTCCACTCCTGCACAATCACTTTAAAAGCAACCTAGGCTATGTTGGTATAGCTCCTCATTGCATTGTGACTTAACAGGGAGATGGTACAAATTGCTGATGGTCAAGAACAAAGCCCTGTGATTTGGGGGCCTCCCGCACCCCAACTGGTACCAACAGTATCACTCAGCTCCTGGGGTAAGTGTCTCTCTTGGACCCAGCGCAGGTGACTCCTACGCTTATCTGCTTTCTGGGGTAGTTACAAGGATTAATTAATGCTTATGAAGAGCTATAATCACCTTGGATGAAAGGAGCAGCAGAAGACTAATGACACTTCAGAGCAGCGTGGCACCTTTCATCTGAAGATCTCGAAGCACTTCACAAGTCGGAATTAATTAAGCCAAGGTAATTGCAAGGTATAATGACAATAACAACAATGATTATAATTACGCTTCACATTATCTTAAGAACCCGATTTGAAATCAATTTCAGAACCCAGCTCTGCATGGTACTGGTCAGCCTCCGGCTCTCTGTGGCTGACGGTGTAAGCACCAGGGGTCCTGACCTACCTTGGCTGGTTGCCTTCTCCTCACCAGCCATGACCATGGTTTCTGCTGTCACCATGGATTCAATGCGGGCTTTATGGAAGAAGGGATTTGGTCCTCTGGATTGGCACCTGCATTAGTGGTGGTTTTTGGAAATGTAGAAAATATGCCGTTGAAGAGAATATTTTTATACTCAGGGATTGTGCTTGAAAGTATTTTGAATGCATGCTTTTAAACCTATAATATTTTAGTTTATTTTTATTTAACACCCACCATGTACTGGGCACTGGTCTAAGTGCTTTGCATGTATTACCTTACTTGTCTCTCACGACAGACTTTTTCTTCATAGAATTACATGAGTGTTGTATGGTTTAGTGCATATAAAGGCTTAGACCATGTCTAGCACATACTGAGTGCTTCATAAGTGATAGTTGTTGTGATACCCACTGCAATAGTGTACATATGGGTCATTCTCCAAAGGCTCATTCTCGGTAAATTTGTTGTTAAAGTAATGGTATTGTGAGGTAAGGAATGTTTAAGAGGTGGGTCATAATGGCCCAGGGACTAGTTCTGGGCTCATGGAACAGATTAGATCTTGCAGGAGGGCACTGGTTGCCACGAGAGCAGGCTGTTATAGAATAGGAACCCAGCCCCCCTCACTCTCTCATGTCCTCTGCAGTTATATTCTTTCTTGAGCGGATTCTGGCATGCGATGTGGTCTTCCAGGAGCCTTTCACCAAAAATGGATGTATTGTGCTTTTGACTCTCGTGAGTTTTGAGCTAAATAAACCTCTTCTCTTTAGAAAGTGCTCAAACTCAGACGTTTTATTACAGTAATGCAAAACAAACGAAGACACTCACGCTTCATAACAGGTATCTTAAAAAGTGAATGTGTAAGATGCTCTAAGGTCATTCCTTGCATCAAGATGTACACAAATGAGAATACATAGACAGTGTTCTAATTTTTGTGAGCTTGTCCTAAATTACTGAATATCTTTTCCAAGATATTAAGGATCTACCATTTTAAAAAGATAATTTGGAAATTTCGTTGCACTTTTTAAGTTTATTGCCCTTCTAGTGAACAGAATCTTTCCTAAACTTATTTTATCTCACCAGTTGGCTCACATGGGTTTAGAAATAGGCAAACCACCTGTTATTTTTCCATGTTCCTGTTGCACAGAAAACATGCGGGGTGGTGCAATGATCAGCGTTCTTTCCATGATACCATGTAGTTTTGTATTCATTTTGTTTTTCCTGGTGCTGTTCTGGAAATCTCCCATTCAGTTCACCACTGTGTCACCTTATGACAGTGTTTGGGACAAGTGTGCTGGAGAGTGCCTGACCCAGTAGTGACTGGCAGCCCCAAGGATAACAGATAGAGACCTAGCTTCTTAAGGAAACACTGGGCATGTCCATAATGAGGTCATAGCCAGAGTTTTTGTGTGATGTGGAACATGTTATACTAATTTGGCATTGGCCAGACTTTCTTTATGCCCTTTCCTTTGGGAGAAGACTACCACCACTAACGTCACTCAGTTTCCTATAAATGAAGCTGCATAGCTCTAGTCTATTTGAGTGTCCCCCAAATGGGACATTTCTTCTTGGTACTATGAAAGTTATTTTCTAGAATTATGGAGGATTTAAAAATCACCCATATCCTGTTTTACATACTCTATAATGGGATTTTGTCATTTCCTACAGTGTCTGATTTTTTTTTTTTTTAGTACCTGATTAACATTGGCACAGTACCAAGGTTTTTGTCACTGAGAACAGGTTCTCTATGTAGATGTAAATATTTAAATGTACCAACTTCCTCTCAGTTTGCGCTGTTTTTAGAGTTCTCTGGGATACTGAATGAACGGGGAGAACACTGCTATCATTGCCTCTCATCTGTCCTGCCAGCGTGTCCTTTCTGGGGCTGTGGAGCTCCCTGGCTATTTTGTTTGGGAAGAAAGTCTTGTGAAAAGTTAAACGAAGAGGGTTGAGGAAGGTGTCAGGCAGTTGGCAGATTGTACACAGCTTCAGGCAGCTTCAGTGACATAACAAAGTCTCAGCAGTTACCCTGCAGTGGAATATGTGCTCAGGAGTTTCATCTGGCCCCTTTCTAGATATTCTACTCTATTGTAGAGCCCATGGTCTGGGTCTTGAAAGTGATAAGCTAGGGTTCTTCACCCTTTCGGTTCACTCGCTTGGAGAACATCCCTAAATTGAGCTCATGCTAATAGCTTGGTATTCCAAATGTCAGGTCCTGCTGGGCTGGCTGAGGTCTGGGAAGCCCAGCGCTCCCTTTCTACCAAGGTTTTCAGATAAGTTCCTTCCCAGCTTGTCTTGTATCCCCAGTTTAATGGAGAAATGGCCCTGAGTGCTTGGGCTTCCTCAGTTTAGCCTACAGGGCCTCGAGCTTGAGAACTGAAATCTCCAGCAAGGCGCTCACTGCAGCTCTAAAGATGTGATCGGGAACCACCTGAGACCTCGTCCTAAATTATGGACTGCTGATGGGAAAAGCCTTCAGCTGGCCAGACTGGGGGGCACTGTGCCTGGAACCTTTTCATGTTTTACAAAGCAGATTAGTGTGACATAGTGCTAGTTAGTATTTAACTGCTCGCAGATGAATTATCTGGTGAGGTGACAGTATCTGCGTATGTCCAGGCATCTTTCAGAGATTATTTAAGAGTTGTTCTAAAAATTTCCCTGCACCTTTGAATGACTGGGACATTTGAACCTGTGATGATGCATGCTCATGACTCTGGTGTTCTCTCTCCAGTTGCATCTAATATTGAAGTTTCATTGGCAGAATAAATGGTAGTGACTCATCTTAGCTTTTCAATCCATTAGGGCTTCTTACAGGGTCATTCTTGTTTCTTGCCTGCCATCCCCAGGACAGACACTGTGGGTCCAGCCTGGTGCTGAGGGAGCAGGGAGTGGAGCAGGTAACTGCTAGTCTGCCGGCGGCTGCGTCTGCTCTTTAGTCATACCTTTGACTGATCTTTGGCTCTGCTGCAAAACACTGATCACTTTTACTTATTTATTTATTTCAATTTAAGCTACTCATCCAGGGAAGCATAGTAAAACAATTCCCTAATTCAACTTGACTTCTTCTAAGGTAGCTCAAATCTTTAGGTACATTTATTTTGCTTTAATTTCAGATCTACATGTATTCTCAGCTAATGCTCAGTTAGACTTTGGGGTTGTAGGGATGTGAAAGGACAAAAGAATGACCTTATTGCCAAGCCCTAACTACTGAAGGTGTTTTGCTAATCTAGTATAGCATTTTTTCCCCCCAATGTTGGGGCTGGAACCTGGGACCTCAGGGATGCTAGGCAAGTGCTCTAGCCCTTAACTACATCCTCAGCTCACTGCTGTGTTTTAATGGTTTGTCTTTCAGCATTTTTTGTCCTTTGATTGGACTTCCAAAAGGAAACCCAAAGCATCTTTTGGCTTTCATGTAGTTGACAGGAGTAGGAAGAGAAGATTGCTGTAAGAATTTCTTGAGGGAAGGTTTCCAATGCTGAAAGACAAGATCAGTTAGGAACACAGGCTGGTACCAGTACGGTCCTTCAGCAGGGGCCCTCATCCAAGAGTACTTGGAACTTGCCTGGTAGCTGATGCTAGGTGAACTGGACTGTTAGAGGCAGTTAGCACTGCAATCTGTAGCCCCCTTTTTCCTCCTTCCTGTTTTTTCTCCATCCAAAGCAACAGAGGAGTCAGACCTCTGAATTCACGGATTCAGCCAACCATTGATCAAAAATATTTGAAAGAAAAAATATTGGCCTAGATACTGAACATGCACAGATTTTTTCTAGCAATTATTCTCTAAACCATACAGTACAACAAACATTTACATTGCATTTACAGTGTATTAGGTATTAAAAAGAATCTAGAGACGATTTATAATATGTAGCAGAGGGCTCCAAGCATAGAGGTCCTATGCAAATACTGTGTCATTATAAGAGCATCAGGGACCTGAGAACTTAGGTAGGTATCTGTGGGGAGCCAATCACCTGCAGATACCCAGGGACACTTGCACTGGGGCTGAGAGGCCTCAGGATGTGGGCGAGAAGGTGGAGAATAAACAAGGGTCCTGCAAGACTGATCAGAAGCAGAAGCGGAGACCCCATGGACGGTGGGGTGGGGGCCAAAGGTCAAAGCTAATTGGTCCCCTCCTCTTCTGCACCGGAAGTCTTCCTTGTGGCTTTATGACTTGCGCCCTGCTTCCACACACCAGAGGAGGGCTCTGCTTTTCCTCAGAGCAGAGCCCTTCTTACGCCTTGCCTCATGCTCTTAGGTTAAGTCTGTGTAGCACAAAATAGATGTTAAATATCTGGACAGAAAACAACAAATTTCAAAGTAACAGTGACTTTGAAAAGGAAGAAAACTGAGTCTTTTCTTCCTTTATCAAACAGAAATGTCTGTCTAGTGAGCAGGTTTTAGTTTTCCTCTCAGAGACCTCAGAAAAAGAATCACATGACATAAAATGCTCTGTGAAACTTAGGAAAAAATGTTCCTGTAGACCTGGTAAGCGCGAGGTCTTGAGGTTGATTCCTGGTAACAAACAAATGGAAAACAGAGTTCCTGTAGAATATTCAGCAGGAATATTATAATTGATGCAAAACTCATTGATTTCACCTTCTAAATTTCTGAAAGAATAATTGAAAAAAATGATAGTTACTTAACAAAGTCAACCTACATTTCTTGCTTAGAGTAGGAGAAGAATAGAAATGTCAGTAATCTTGAAAAGAGAAAAATAGCCCTGGATTCTTATTCACTCAAAATAAAGGAACAAATTGCTTTTCTCCCACTCTTTTTTTGGTAGTTGCTAAAGTTGTGAATTTAGTTGACTTTTGCATGAATTTTCTTAATGACAATAGGGGTTTTAATAAAAGAAAGGTATAAAAATGTAAAGAGGAGAAGGCACGAGAAAATACTTTCTCATGTTACACTTTTAAAAGCCTAAGATGAGATCACCTCTTATCACAGAGATCCCTGCAGTCACTCACCTCCAGCATCACCCGTGCCACCCACCTTCCTGTGACCAGGCCGGGCAGTATTCCACAACAGTGCCTCGACTTGAACACGGAAGCTGACCTGCTACTTTTATGGGACATCTGTCATAATACACAGTTGCACTAAAGGAGCCTTTGCTGTAAGAAATGTATTATTATTTATATCACCTTATTTAGTAAACCAAGGGGAAGCAAAATAAATTGAAAGAATTAATTCCCCGTGTCTAAGAAAAGAACAACCATGTGGGACGGCTTTCGGTCAGGTCTTACAGAAAAACGAAGGTCAAAAATGTATCTTCCTTCTCTTTCGTTCTGGCAAATACCCTGGATTTGTTTATATTCTTGGAAAAAACTGAGGTTTTGGTTTCTAGAAGCCTGGTAAACTTTCATGACGTTGTTCTGTGGAGGCCCCGGGTGGCCTTGACCTGTTTCACTTTTTCTCCCCGTGCCTTCCTTCAGGCCTTGCTGGTGTCAGTGTGTCAACCATCTACCAGAACACGCAGGAGTTATGCACGAATATTTTTAGTGTTAGAGAAAGCCGTTTCTCCTTTTTTGAAGCATTCTATTTCGTTTGTACCTGCACCGGTGGCTGTCGGTTCAGACTGCTGTGGGCGCGGTTCGCGCTGTGAACTGTGGCTTGCGGCCTTCTCCACCCTGCCCCGTCTCTGGGAGTTGACTGACTTCAAGTTCCATGGCCTTCAGTTCCAGGCCAGGAATAATGATGTCTGTTGACAGCCTGGGTCTGTGTCCAAGAGCTGTTGTGACAAATGTGTGAGGTACTTACGCAACACTTTGGGCATCTTGGAAAAGAGGTGCAAAATAACTGAGAGAGCGGACGGTCATGTGGAACCAGGCACTGAACCCTGTGCTCGGAGAGAGAGGACGAGCCAGGCTGGCTGGTGAAAGCCGGAGTTTCTGGCTCGCGTACTGCAGCTGGCTGCCCGCGTGTCTTACTGTGCAGAGGCGAGTCTGCAGGTGTGGCCGGGAAGCAGTGTCTCGGAGGGAGGCGGAGAAGAGGTGCGGTCGACGGAGGTGGAAGAAAAGGTCTGTGACCCTCCTGAGTGACTTTACGGAATGAAGCCGACAGGGAGAAACATACTAACGTGCTTGTAAAGGAAACCGAGGGAGATGAATTTAAACATGTTTCCAGGACTCTGATCTGGAAGGGAGACTTTTCTAAATTCATAGCTGTGAACACGAACATCAGTATTACCCCTATGAGGGAATCCCGGAAGGAAAACCTCAGTTTAAAACACAGGCAGGTACTGTGGCAAGTTTATAATGTACCCCAGACAGGCTTTTTTTTTTCTTTTTTCTTTTCTTTCTGAACTTGGAGAATGATAGTTATTACTAATGGGAAATGAGTCATCATAAAATAAAAATGCAATCTTGACCCATATAACTCTCAGCATACTTCCCCCTTAATATGTTTTTTTTATTAATCAAACAAATATCTCAGTCACCTAACCCAAAGGCTGCTGTGAACTTGTTTGATGAAAATGACTAAAAAAATTAAAGATCACGAAAACATACAAAGTGGAATTGGCGTTTTGCTTTGCCCTAAGGCTGGTCCTGATAAATAAATGATGGAAAAGGAAAGAGGCAAAGATGGATTAGCAGAGTACTACGAAGAGAAGAACTCAGTCACGGACATGAACACTTCGGCAAGAATGTGTCACCTTCTTAGATGCCACACCAGTTGGGGAAATTCCCAGGCTTCAGGTACAGGTTTGTCCTGAGCAGGGATTAGGGTGTCCTTGTAACATCTCTAGAGCAAAAAAGCTAGGAAAAAAAAAAAAAAAGAAAATGTTCAATGCAAAGATAAAATAAAAATAGCCACCTGGAATCAAAGGAGTTTTGCTTAACCATTTCTCAGGTATTAGCCATAATTACCATTTTTATATTTTTTACAAATAAAGAAATATCTCATTTTACATGCTTGAAGAAAGTAGAGAAGTGTCTCACCAGGAGAGTTGTAGGGCTCAAGCAAAAGGGAAAAAAAGTTTGAAAAGGCTTTGAACCTATTGATGAAAGTGGCACACACTTGAGTTGGCCCATATGACCATGGCTTTAAGTTAAGGCAGAAAATCAGTTGCTGTTTATGAGGTCTGAAAACTGGGTGTAAGCAGAACTCCTTTGGGAATGGAATTCTTTTGAAATGATGTCAATAAAATGACTTCACCACATTTCTGTCCTTCTGGCATGTTGGGATTCACACAGAAAAGGTTTCTCCAGGTTTTCCCAAAGGCCTTCCAGTTCCCAACCATGGTGAAACTGGGCACAGTTCCATTATGACACACAGCTCCCTGCTACGTTAAAGCAAAAGTGAGTTTGCCAAGAAAAGGCAGCTTTTCACAGAGGGCGTAGCGTGTCCCGGGAAGACTGGTTTGTCTGCTTTCTTCTCAGCTTAGGCTTTTGAGTGCAATTTTTGATGTCAGCTACACTAACTAATATTACACTAACCGTTGGCCTAATGCTGATTCTTCATTTGGCAACACACACACACACACACACACACACACACACACACACACGGAATCATTAGGAAGTTATAAATTGACATAACTTTCAGGATGGCCCCAGAACTTCAAAGAGTTAGAGAAGCATCTATCAGATAAAAACCTGTGTGTGCCACTTATGTCTGAAAATACTATAGTCTTGTTTAAATAACCGGTAGGACAATTTTTTCTTTTTCTTTCTTTCTTTCTTTTCTTTTTTTTTTTTTTTAGTCTTCAGGAAAGCAAAGTTCAACAGACTGGAAACATATAAACCATGTCTCTCTGTCATTTTTTGTTTTTATTTCCTTGTTGCTTCTGTTCACCCTGGGGGTGGTGGGTGGCAGCCTGGTCTCTGTGGGCAGGGGAGAAGCTGGGGGAATGAAGGTGGCATTGTTTCTGCCTCCCAGGGAAGACCAGGCTGCAGGTAACTGTAGCCGGCTTTTCCTCCCCTGCCCCTGCTCGGGGCCTGAGTGTGTGAGCAGACTCCAGCATACCTTGTCATCAGATGAATTTTCTGGAAGCCTGCCAGCTGCAAGGGCCAAGGTCAAGCAACCACCATGACTATCAGCAGCAAGAACCACCTTGGGGGAGAGGGGAGGTGATGGCAGGTGGAGAGGCAGTTAGTGAACTCACAGAGCTGCTGCCCACTGCCGTGGCTCTGTGATGGCAGCGGCTGCTGTGAGAGCCTGGAAGGTTTTATCTACTGCTCACCGCACTGTGCCAGAGGGCTGATGGGACAGCCTGCTTTGGCAGGCACTTCCAGGAGTAGCCTGGGACTAGACAGCAGAAGGAAAAGAAAGAAAGAAAAAAATCTAACAACAGACCAGCTGGATCAGGTCCTGGGTGCACAAACCTCACTTCCAGGCTCTTCCCTGCACCGCACCCAGGTCCCTCCTGCAGCAAGGCCTGCCTGCCTGCTTGCATTAATTACCTCTTAGTCCCAGACACACTTCTTCCAAACTATCTTTAGTGTTCAGAGTACAGGAGCAAAATGACTTGGGTTGAAAGCAATTAACAAACAGGTTATTTTAAATTAGTAGGCACTTTTACCAGCTGGCCCACATAGCCCGTACACATCATGGCACTTAGTCATGCCATGTATACTGTGAAAGGATGCACAGGGTTTGCTTTTCCACATTCTCTCCAGTGGCATCTGCTTAACGTTATCTTATAATTTAAATATTTTATGAAGACATGTTTACCAGAAAGCTAAATCAAAGGGACTAATAAAAGTAAAAGCTTACACAAATTTCTGATATTAATCATCTTTATTTGTATATAAAAAGTATATTAGCATTGCTATACATGCATTATTAAGCTGTCGTCAGTTTTTCTTTTTCACTTCAAATTTCCTTTACCATTCCTATAACACTGTAATTGTTATAGTTTTGTGGAGATATATATATATATATATATATGTATAATATATAACTTTTTGTTACAGATATATGTGGCTTTTCTCTCCTGAGTTGAGAGTAGGCACTCTGGTCACACTGTCTTCAATACAATAGGGATTTAGTGTTAAGTGAAGGAGTGAACTGCTTTCCAGAATCCAAAATAGACTACTAGAGAAAAAAAAAAAAACCCAGAATTTTATGCCAAGTTTCTGTAAGCTAAGGATATGCTACCTATTGCTTCATGAAGGGATCCGCCATGAGATAATGGTTCCCTGGCAGCCTTCAACATTATTTGATTTACAGGCGAGTCTTCAGGAACACTTAACAATATGAACTGAGAGCGCGAGTGCCCATTGGCCTATTGAGGGTGGTAATGACACCTGGGGAGTAGCTATATTTTTGTGTCATTTATAGCAGCAGTAAATGAGCATTGATTAAAATGTATGCACATGTGCGACCTGCTCCTCCATGTATTGTTTAGACCCGAGCAGTGGAGGCGGTGCTCCGTGGCACTTGTGTAGTGAGTGCCTAGAGCTCTGTTGATACTCATTAAAAGTTAAGGGCCATAATGTCTGGCTAGCATGTGATGTAGAGTTTTAAAGTTAAATTCAATTTTTTTAATGAACCATTGAACAGGGATGGCAAAGCATGAAATGCCAGGTAAAACACACAGAGGTATATAGTTTCATTAGCCTGGTAAAGATAAGTTAAAAGCTTTTGGTGGAATTTTCCCATTGAAGATGACCACTTATTTCATTAAAGGACCAAGGAAAAAAGCCCATAATGTCATACGTTAAAACAAATTAAATAGTTCTGAAAAAAATGAATTACATTCAAGAGCCCAAACTAATGGGCTCTGATGAAAAATGAAATGTATGAAATTCTATGTGCTAAGCTGGCTAAACGGAGATATAATGAATGTACTATTAATCAGTTCTGAATTGTATTTTACTGGCTGGATTTTCACTGGAGGAAAGTTACATTCTTTGGGAAATGCTCTTTTTGGTATAAACCATGGCATCCTGGAGGACAGACTTCTAAAATAAAGGGTGGGGAGAATACATTTCTGTTGGGCACCGTTGCTAACAGACTACCTGACTCTGAATTTTTTGTTTTCGGCTATCTGGGCTTCCATTCCTCCCTCTGTAGGTAAACAGCGTATTCTCACACTGAGTTGCTCTGAGCTTTTTGGGGGAATGGGCTGGGGTTATAGCCTATGACTCCCAAGAAGCAACTTTATATAGAAAAATTACTTGAGTTCAACTAACAGATTTCTGAGTTCACCAGAGGAATAGATACACAATTCAAAAATGTGTGTGAAGGGTCATAGAATTAGATTTAAGAGACCTGGAATGTACTTCTATTTTCATTTCTGAATCTATACCATATTCTGTTTCAAAATGTGATGTATAGAAAGCCATAATTTTTGTTTGCTACAAAAACAAATGCAATGTTCTAGTAAAAATAAAACAAGACAAATCCTAATCTTTAAAGTGTGTTTGAGAAAATACAATATACAAATATATATATATATATATGTGGTAGCCAGATTTTGGTCCTATAGTGCACCTGATGTTGGGGCTATTTGTCTCTAAAGTGTACCCAATCTTATTTAGTTGTCCTATGTTTTCAGAGAATAATATTCTTAAAACTTTGAAATTAGTAAAAACAATGTCTTAGAAGTAGGCCCTGGTTTTTGTAAGTCATGCGAATAAACTTCCAATCAGTAGAACATGATGCTTTTCCTTGTTTCAGATAACTAGAAAACAGGTATACTGATTGAAATACGGCCAGAAATAGAATTTGCTATTAGTATAAAACCTTTAGTCAGATTCATTGCAGTGTTTCCATTTGTGTGGCAATATTATTAAAAAAAAAAACTTCTCAATAACTTCGACACACAGGCTAGAATGGTTGCAAAATCATGGCTTTTCTAAAGGAATCGCATCCTTGCATCCTCTGTGTGCGCGATTCCAGCCGAGCACAGAAATGTGCTCTTCTAATTCTCCTGACAATGACACAGAGAACAAAGCTAATAGCAAGAAAGAGACGAACACTCAAGTCAGCAAGTGCCCAGTGTGACTGGGGGGAGCCAGGGGCAGAGTAAGTTACTGTCTCAAAGAACAGCTGGTGTGGCCACCAGTAGTCGCCTTTTAATCTCTTAGATGGAGACCCCTGCTCTGTTGTTCCCCCTGCATCTTGGGGTCGGGCTGAGAAGGATATGCATGGGGAAAGGTCAGTGCCTACTCCACCCTCCAGAGGATCGTCTCCTTGCCAAATCTCCCCATTGGACCTCCGGGGTTTTCCACCTGGCTTTGTAGCCAGAGCTGTTCGTTCTGTGTTCATCAGCTTCTCTTTTCCACTCTTTCTCTCCTTTTCCGGTTGTCATCTGACCTTGGGAAATTAAACACGTGACTCCATCCTGGAGCGTGCTTGGAAATTCCTGAGGTACGTGTTTCGGCCCCTGTCCCTCCTATCAAGCCCTAAACATTAGGAAAACCTACTGTGTTTTCCTATGTGCTTTCACTTTTACCCACCTCCCGGAAACTAAGTATAAACATGCTCTTCTCCCTTTCTCCATCCCTGCTTGTTCTTTAAACAACATTCATACCACCCTGCTCTAAAGAGACTGTAAGTGTGGTGACTTTTCTGTGCTCTTTCTGCTGCCAGGTCCTTGAGCATTTCATCTTCACATTATGCCCTTTAAGGGACTCCTGTCATGTACCAGGACATCTGCATTTTTTTAAAAGATGGTGCACTGCAAAGCTGCTCTGTTTGGGCACCAAGCTCTTGAACAGTAGAAATATTCCTTCTCCCACTCTTCCTCCTATGAGCAATAGTCTGCTTGTTGTGCTTAGCTGACCAGCTCCATTCAGCGTGTTTACAATTGTTTATTTGTTTACTTGTCATCTATGTATTCATTGTGTTTCAGTAGATTCCCAGAGGCAGAGTACAAACAGAGGCAGTAAAGGGCTCACTTTATAAAGGTAGAATGCTGAAGCTCTTAAGCAGTGCTAGTTCCAAAGCTTCTCCAACATCAGCAGGTGCTGCTATGATTAGAAAGCACAAGACTGCAAATTACTATTACTTTGTGCTGGAAATGTCAGCTATGAAATTAATTTGGCTGGTATTAAAAACGGTGCTAATTGTAGGCTCAGTAGACACAATACGTTTTATTAGCACAAACTATATTATTGTGTAAGTATTATTTACTTGTAATCATTGTATCAATTTGCCTCCTCTGCAATTATTTTTTTCCCATTGCCCATCAATAAGAGGATTACAGCTGAACAGTAAAGAAGAGTGTGTTTGGGACGCCTCAGTACTGATGAGGGGAAAAATACGTGTTTTTCAATGGTGGTTTTATGTTTCAGATTTTAAAAATGTTAAGAAGAGCAACTTTGAAAGGCCCCTTGTGGAAGTGTATAACTTTAGAGGTTTGAAACTAATTTTAGGCACTCATCTGAAGGTCTTAGTAACAAAGCCTGCTTATGGAACAGTGGTGCAGGCCGTATGAACCGTGAGCATCTTGTAGGTGTTATCTTAGCAGGAGGCTGCAGGGTTAGGATGTGTCCTCTAAGCCTACAGTTCTGCCAGTGTGTACCTACTGTATGGAATGCAAACGGGGATGTAGTTGCCAGGACAGAGCACAGAGGGAAAAATGTTCTAGCTGTATGAACAAGCTAAGTCACAGGTCGGATTTCTATCCTTGTTTACAGTACACAGTAACACAGTTATTAAGGACAGAAAAGCTGATCAAACTTTGGTTCGCAGAGGGCTTGAATACGTTCTACTAAACTCACCAGAAAACAAATATGACAATACTCAGAAGTAGAAATGCACAGCTCTGGCGATTCAGTGTGAAGATGCCAGTATCAGAAAGGGCCAAGTTTTTAGCTGAAGGACACACTTTTCAGCCCGTAGAGTCCATCGGCATTCCTTGTCTGGGATATTCTGAGATTCTACAATGTGTTAAACTCTCTTCTTCATATGTCTATTGATTTGAAGGCAAACAAAATATTTTTTTAGAAGGGGCTAAATTTTCTCATTTTTTAGAAGTAGTAATGATTTCTCATGCATTTTCATATCTATTGGGGGGGTCAAATTAGAAGAAAACTTCACAATTGCTAATCTTTAGTGGACATTTGCTGAATTAATGCTAATTATTCAATCATTGAGTGATTTTTCATAGTAGAGTTTTCAGAGTAAATAGGTAATAAGACAACACAGAAATATTTCTAGCATTTCTTACTTGCAAAGCTCTGCCTGCTTAGCCTACCTCGACTGGATGTCAAGGCAGCTCTCACTTTTCCATGCCAAGTGGGTTGTCCATTTGTGTCTTTATTTTGTGGCCTCCAAAATCTGGTGAAGTCTCAGATATGAGGGTCACAGATGGGCACAAAAGGGTGGCTTCTGGTGTTTCATCATGAACCACCTCTCTGCATGGAGCTGTCATAGATAAGTGTTGAAACTACTTTTTGTAAGATGGAATAAAAATCATGTACTTGAAAAATAGAGACCCACTTTTCATTTGTGCATATCACAAAGTTAGTAGAATATTTTTCTTTTTCATGTCTCTCACACTTATACACACATCGACAGACACACATGTTAAGAAAATTCAAGGCCAAGCTTCATTAAGGATCTCAGGAATTCCTTTTCTCACCCCCAAACACAGTAAGTCATATATTGTCTGAATAATACACCACTGTTACCAAACCTGAAAAGCAACTCATCCCAGCCTTATTGAGCTAGGTGCTAAGAGCTGCAGTTTTTAAAAATTCACTTTCATTGTGTGGAACAAAGTCTTCTCTGATTGAGAAAAATACGTGATTAGAGAGTGAAGAACCTTCTTTATTGGGCTGAACAAACTCAATAAGAGTCAAGTTGGAAAATGCCTGACAGTACTGTCTTACAGAAATATTGCTTGTATAAGGCTGGAAAGCATTTTCTGGTAAGCAGCTGAACTTCTCCACAGCATTTTCAGATAAAATTACCAAAACAATGCAAATCCACAGGACAGAAATGAAAATAATTTATAAAATAAAATGTTTACATATGAGGGTAAAAATACCCAACCTACTATATTTTTTTATCTTTACTTGGCTTCAAACAGTGGTATCTAACACATGAATTTCCTATTGAGAGGCTGAAAGAAAAGAGGATTTTAAGCTTTTGAATTTTAAAGTTGGAATTGTCCTTTCTTTTTGCAATTTTAAAAATTGTATAAAACGTCTAAGAGGTACAAATATATATTATTATGCTCATTAATTTATCTTTTGCAGTAGCCCTTTTCTTTATGAGTCCATTTATTAAAATGCTTCTTGACTTCAATAAGGAAATTCTTTACATTCTAATTAGTTCTTTAAAAGCCTAAAAATGAGTAGATATGCTTTCTTCTTTCATCTCATTATTTTGGTGGGTTAATAAAGAGTGATTAGCATAGGATTTGATAAAATTCTTTGAAACTGTAAATTGGGAAAGTTTAAACAGAGCTAAGCAACATGCATAGATCATGTTTTTTATTTTTTAAATTTTATTTATTTTTAATTTTTAAAATAAAAAGATAGAAATGATGCAAAATTTCAAAAAAATAGGAAATTAACACTAGTTAATATAGTAACTATATATTATATCTTATTTAATATATATCTTAGAAGTAGTTGTTTGGGTTACAAAATTTAGGCATGAAAAACGATCAAATAATCAAACAGTGAAAGCACAAACTGTTCTTTTTGATGAACTTACAAAGGTTAGTAGTACAGCTATCTTGTCTCTGTACACACATACACACACACATACCCATATAAATATAATCTTTTCCCTTCTTCCTTTTCTTGTCATGATTTTTAGTTAATATATATGGAGACAGAAGTATCTTACACACACACACACACACACATATGCACACATGCGTGTGCACGTGCACGCTCTCTGGGCAAACTGCTGTCTATCCCTGTTAAATGCTGTGCGTTCTCTCTGCCCAAGAATGCGCACTGATAGCTTACTTCATCAACCCTCTCCTTATTTAAACCCCCTTTCTTTCCAGTGTTACCTAACTCCATTGTGTGATTAGTGAAAAACCACACACCAAACAATTGCTTTCCTTGAGAGTAGAAGTAGAAGGAGAGGCTGGAGGGAGAGGGCATGGTTTCTTCATGAACTCTTCTTATATCTTCAAAGCACCTCGATCCTGTTACCATAGTTACTATTCACCAGCTTGTATTGAATTATCTGGTGGAGTTCTTTTGAAACAAATGGAAAGTAGACCTGGCTGAATCTTGTGCTATGTATTGGATCTTAAACATTCCTCTAAAATCTCATGTGTTAAAGGCTTGGTCCCAACCTGAAGTGCTGCTGGAAGTGGTGGAACCTATAGGGGTGGGGCCTAGTGGGAGAAAGTTAGGTCATTGTGGGGATAACCATGGAGAGGACATTAGGATCCCGGCCACTTCCTCTTTGTCTTTGCTTCCTGGCTGCTGTGTGGTAAATAACTTCACTGCATGCTCTCTCTCATTATGTCTGCTCACTGCAAGCTCAAAAACAGTAGAGCCAACTAACTTTGGACTAAAGCCTCTGAAATTGTGACCCAAAACAAACCTTTCCTCTTTTAAATGGATTACCTCGGGTAACTGTCACAGTAATGGAAAACTCACAAACTCTCATCTTTGCAGAAGACTTGTGTTCACTGTCCAGTGTCACCTCTTAAGAACAACTCATCCTATCATTAAAATATGTGGTGAATCTTTGGGTCCCTTGAGCTTAGGGTATATGAGTAAGGAGGCCAAGCCATGGGAGACAAACTTCTGTTTTAGTTCTGAACAAATTGGTGATAGGAGTAGACCAGTCTTCCTCTCATATATACCACGTGCAGAGGACTGCACCCTTGTAAGGCATCCCAATCTGACCTGAGTTTCTCAGATCTATTTTAGATCTAGACATAAGTGAGAATGTTTGAAACAAGAAGCCTTTGGAGTTTCTAGCAATTTTCTCTTCCTAGAGTGTCATCTGGATGCTTTCTGGTTGCCTGAACTGAGCCTGGCAGCTGTGAGAATGGTATAGAGAGCAGGATCAGATCTCATGTCCAGCACTGACCAGCTATGTGACCTTGGTATCTAATTTCTCTGTGCTTCAGTGTCCTCATCTGAAACATGAGTATAATATAGCACCTGTCTCATAGGTGCATCTTGAGAATTAAATGCGTGTAAATATTTTAATTAGTAATCAACATCTAGGAAGCTTGTGTTTTTAATCTAGTGACATTTATTCTTATAATGCTTATTTGACTTCAAAGTTCTTTGACTTTTCCTTTAATTTTAAGAGAGTAATCGAATGCTGTGAATGACTCATGGTCCTGTGTTTCTCATAGGTGCATCGTGAGAATTAAATGCGTGTAAATATTTTAATTAGTAATCAACATCTAGGAAGCTTGTGTTTTTAATCTAGTGACATTTATTCTTATAATGCTTATTTGACTTCAAAGTTCTTTGACTTTTCCTTTAATTTTAAGAGAGTAATCGAATGCTGTGAATGACTCATGGTCCTGTGTTTGTCAGGAGAGAGGATTCTAATCAGTCATGGGTGAGCATGAAGTGTCTCCGGGTACCTCTGGGATTGATGACATGACACCTGAGTCCTGGCTCCCTCTCCTTTGAGGTCCTATAAAGAACAGAAACAAACAATTCTCTACCTCCTCCACCCTCAAAAGCTATTATTTGGTCTTATTTTGTCTTAGAGAACTGCCATTGATATATTTCTTAGTATATGTTATGTGATGTTTTCAGAAAGGAAGATTTTCCTGCCTTGATAATTTATGACTACACGTTTTTTTTTTCTTTTATAAATTCTAAAAAATCAAAAAGTAGCTCAGCGGTAGGGTGCTTGCCTAGCATGTGGAAGGCATGGGATTCAATCCCCAGACCATAGAAAATAAAAACTGAAACCAAAGACCCCAAAGGGGAATCCCTGTGTACCCTCCCATCCAGGCTGTCGTGCAGGCACCGAGTCCTTTGAGGACTCACGTGGCTGGTGGCGTCCTGGGAAAGGGTTGGAAGACAGAGGCAGGGTCACGCCAAGGACCACAATCACACTGATCAGACAGAGCCCAGAATCTATTGTAACTGTGTAATCTTGGGCCATGCTAACTGCCTCTCTGTGCGCCTCAGTTTACTCTTTGTAAGGCAAAGGCATTGGCTGAATGGGTCTGAAATGTTCTTTCCATACCTCAGAGAGATAAAGGAGAGGACAGAAAGTTTTGCTGGGCAGAATTTGGCTAAATCCTGTGGGGTGAGATAATTGAGTGTGTCATTCCAATTTATCTTTTGCTTGGTTTTGATTGTTTTTGAACTTTTATCATCTAAGGGATGGATCAGTGAAGTGGGAGAATGATTGAATAAATCAAATTCTCTTTTCGTTTTGATCCCTAAGGATAGCTGTGGGATAGTGCTTAGGGGGAGGGGTCACCCCTATGATCTGTTTATCCGTTTCCTTCCTTTACCTTTCAGATCCATGCTTCACTGCCAGTGGAGAATAAAGCATTGCTCACCTTTCCTTGCATTACCTGCACACATGTACTATGAAAAGCAGTAAAAATGAACTCAGACATGAATAGGGCCTTTGTTTTCAGTAAACTTGTTTAAATGCATAATTAAAAAAAGGAGATTGCCCATCATATTTTCTGAAATCACCTGCCCTTTCCTGTTGGAGACTATACAGTACCCTCCCCTCTGTCGTTCATGAGTCCGAGCTGAAAGGCAAGTTGAAGGCTGAAGATGTCAGTAAATGATAAATAATTGACTCATGATGACAGTCAGCCTCACAGCTCTTAATGGCTATTATTGTTGCAGGAGGGGCTCATTACTTCCTAGGTGTGGTTTCACCATCAGGGCCAGATCAGTTTATCAGAGACCAAATAAGCACATGTGATATAATTAGAGCTGAGTGAAGAGCAAAGCAACCTGCTCTTCCCATTTAGAAGAAAAATACTCACTTTTCCTTGGCAGCCACACCTTCTAATTACTTGCAAATGTTTAAGACTCATTATCTTCAAAGTTCAGACAAAGACAGAAGAAAGGGGGGGGGGAGCACTGATAGTGGCAGCTCCAAGGATCAAAGGCTCTGGCTAAGCAGCCGCTGTGCTGTTCTTGGGACAGCACCAAAGGATGAGTTGACAGCTCTTAGGCAATCCAGGTGGCCAGTGAGCAGGAGGCAGTATTCGCCTGTTGCCTGGGACCCACCCATTCACCCCCCTCCTTTGAAGCATGTGTTGAGCAAGAGGTGGTGGGGATGTGTGTGGGGGCGGGAAGAGCTGAGTTTCCCTGAGCTGAGCTAGTTAAACACTGCCACCTTTCTTCTCCTGAGTCAGCTTACCTCTGGGTAGGGTTAAAGCCACCTTCTTTACCTTTAGACCTGGCATTTTGCCGTGTGAGTCCATTGGAAGGTCCTTGCCTCCGGGTCTCAAGCCTGCTGGGAAATTTTACTCACCACTGGCAAGATACCCAGGGCCTCTTTAAATATCTGTTGAAGTACTTTCCATAAATTTTGCAAGGGAGATGAGCTTCCTGGTTTTTCCCTGTGGTGTTTCAGCCAAGGAGAGGCAAACCAGGACTTCAAAAAGGAACAGTGTCTAAACAAGCAGGATGAGAAATCCTTTAAGCATGAGCTCAGTGAATTTCAGCTTGTCATTGCTATATGACATCAGAATTTGAGCTTTAAAATAAGACTGATGTGATGTGCAGAGTAGTCTGTTGTCTTCCTGGGGTGGGGGGAGCCAAGTGGCTGAGATGTGCGATTCAGGGTTTTTTCTTCCTTTTTCTCTTACGTCTGCATCTTGATCAGCTGTTGTGTTGAGAAAGAGACTATCTGCAGTCTTGGGAATATAAGTACAAATAAGCAAACCTTCCTATTCTGTATTCTGAATGCTATCCTTAGGGTACATCCTGAAATCTCCTTAAAAGAATTCTGACCTTTGAACGAGGATACTACGGAAGTTCCTTTGACTCTGTTGGCTCATTCACCCGTGGAAATGCTCTTGAGAATTTCAGCAACGTATCAATAGGATGTAAAGTGAAGAATATACATGTTTCGGGGCTCCAGCAAATCCACAGTGTCTTTTCTCTTTCTTGTCTTTGTTTATCTTCCCTGCCTTCCTTTCTTTACTTTTTTCTCTCTCTGTCTCTTCCTTCATTTCTTCCTTATAATGCTATATCAGGTATCTTGTGTCACTTGGGAACTATTTAGAGAAATATATTCTCTGTTTTTCAAACAGATTTCAGTGATTATTCTTTTCAAACCATATGGTCTATGAAAAATAATGAAAATGAGAAGCACCAGACAATTTTGAATTGGTTCAGAGAAGTAGGTCCAAGGACTTGGTCACAAGAATTGCAGCGTTCGGCGTTGCCCCATGCCACAGCGCCAGCCAGCCATGGCAGAGGTTTTATTGGAAGATGCTCTGGTTAACCAAACAGTGATTTTCTTCCTTTGAATTTTTATGCTACTTTAAACCCTTTAAAAGGGACTGAATTTCCTAACTTCTCTCTTAAAGTTAAAAAAACATTTTTAGTATCTGTTAAGTGTTCATGTTGTGCTCAGCACTTAACCGAAGCTATAAATGTTGCACTATATGAGAACCATATGATACGGGCTCCTTCCTGGAGGTTTGGGCAGCCTAAAGGAGAGCAAGGTACACTGTTTGTGTTCATGCATATTTAGAGTGGAGTGTATGTGCGTGTGCATGTATTTTGAGCATGCATTATATATACACATATGTTTTTAAACCATATAGTGTGTATGTGCATACACAACACACAGAGTGATAGTCCTTCTGTAATTTGAAGTCCTCTAGACCTTAAGAAAAATATATGCTTGAGAGACTGAAGTTAAAAGTGAATTTAACATGCTATGAATTTTGTTACTATAAAAGAATAAACGGTAACACTTAATAAGTCCCCAAACAATGGTATTTTGTAGGAAAGAGCATGGAACGGTTTCATTTGCCATCCTTGGCAAATGAAGATTTTCAGCAGCCCTTCTACTGAATTTTAATGAATTACTGCTTAGCAAATTGTTCGGCTTTGTTGAAGTTAATGTGGTAAACTTTGTCTGGCCCTCCGTCCACATGTTCAGTGCTTTCCTGTTATGCTTTTCATCTGTAGGTTTTAGGGTCCACTGAGGACTAGTCTGTAAATTTCTCAATAGTCTCATCTCAACCTTTATATTATTTCCTTTTCTCCTTTCTCCAGTTTTTAATTTAGACCTCATCAGGTCTAACAGGAGTGATTCACAGATTCACACAGAACATGAAGAAATAAATCTATTTGTTAGCTGCCATATGGAAGAATTGTTGTGTTACTGTGAGTATTGGGTAAATCATATATAAAAACCTCTGCATGCACCAAAATGGAGTGATTATCAAGTGCTTAAGAAAATAATCATTACCATTTTGTGTTCGTTATTTAGTCATCTAACAAACATGTATTGATCAGCTGGGGGGGCAAACACAGTAACAGACATGGGAAGTGCATATTCTGCTTTCACTTTAGATCATAAAAATCTTTTGCCTTTTACCAAAGATTGATCCAAGAAAGGGGAATAAGGGTGTGATTCAAAGACAAGGAGAAATGAAGGCATGGTTCCTGCCCACACTGGTCTCTCTGTTGGGTGCTGTGCTAAGTGCTTTGGGCCATGTTAATTCTATTCTCACATCAACTTTATGAAAGAAGTCTATCTGGCTTATAAGGGAGGTGGAATGGTCTGCAAGTTTATGTGCTGCCCACATTCATCCTTTGAAACTTAATCTCTGTGTGGTAGCCTTAAGAGGACCTTTGGAAATGATTATGTTATGAGGGTCTGTCCTTAAGAATGAGGTAACTGTCCTTGCAAAAGAGGCCTATGGGAACTTGTCTTCCCCTTTCCCCACGTGAGGACATATGAAAGCCACCATCTACAAGGAGCAGTGCCTTGCCAGACACTTCATCTTCCGGAACCTTGAACGACTCAGCCTCCAGAACTCTGAACAGTAGACTCCTATTGTTCATGAATTACTCAGTCGAAGACATTTTTTATAGCAGCCCAATGGACAAAGACAGACATTGATGCTGAGAAGTGGGATGTTGCTAAAACAAATACCTCACAATGTGGAAGCGACTTTGGAACTGAGTAATGGGCAGAGAGACTAGAAGGGTTTGAAGTGAAACTAGAAAAAGATTCTACATGCTGTGAGTGGATCATTAAGATTCTGATGAGAACCCAGAAGAGAGCTTGGTTGGATCAGAAAACTTGGTTGGATCAGAATCATGGCAAAGGCCATTCTGGTGAGGCCTTAGGTAGAAATATGGAGCATGTTATTGGAAACTGGAGGAAAGAGATCCTAGTGACAAAGCAGAATTTAAAGATTTGGAAAATTCCCAGCTTGGCTTTATATAGAGTTGAGAAAGTGTATTTGGGAAAGGACATCCAATGTGTAGATAAGATTAGTAGATCTTAGCTGTCCGCTATGTACCAAGACAATAGAAGAGTGACTGAAGAGCTGAGAGGTCTTGGGGCAGCTTCTCCTGTCAGAAGCCTGGAGTACAGGACTTCAAGGGTAGAACAATTTCAAAAGTAGGGACCAAGATCCCAAGGGATTCTCAGGGCTCTCTGTCCAATACCACCGAAGGCTCTGCTCACTGCATTCTAACAGTATTCCTTGATTTCCCCAGTTTTGCCTCCAGCAAGCTCTGATACTGAGATAGCTGCTACTCCAGAAGGCTTAGGTAGTGACTTTAGTGGCATTTGCATGGTGTCATCTCCATTGGCTTGTAAAGTACATGAGCTATAGGGACACAGCTGCCTCAATTGAAGTGTCAAAGGATGCTCAGGAGAATCTCAAGGCTCAGGCAAAGCACTGATTCAGGGATGGGGCTACTTGACTGCAGAGAACCCCTACTAGGAGGCTGCCTATTGGAGCCTTGGGAATGGGGTTGCTTCCCCAAACTCCACATAGTGGAGCCATTGATATGTAGCTCTAGCCTGGGAGAGCTTCAGGCACGTGGCTTCAAATTTTAAGAGATGCCATGTGCACCACACCCCTAAAGCCACAAGGCTGAGGCTACCTGAGACTTGTGGCTTCAATTTCTACCCTAGTGTGTCTGGAAGGTGAGTGTATTCACTTTCCTGTCACTGGTATAAAATACCAAATAAGGCCTGCAGATACAGCTCAGTGGCACAGCACCTGTGTGGTAAGCAGGAGGTTGTGAGTTCAGATCCCAGTACCAAACAAACAACAAAACAACAACAACAACCCCCACAAAAATCTTTTAGTGAGCTGGGGGTATAGCTCAAAAGCACAAGGTCCTGAGTGTTATTCCTGGTAGCAAAAAAAAAAAAAAAAATCTTTTAGTAGCTGCTGTGATATCTGACTCACAGACCCAGAATTTGTGTGTCTAGGCCATCGCTCTAGTTATGGCAAGAAAAAGTATCAGTATTTCAACATTGCTTGATTAAATTCTTTTGCACTTCATTTTGTTTTGTTTTGTTTTTTGAGATACAGTCTCACTATGTTGTTCAGGCTATCCTAGAACTCATTATATAGCCCAGGCTGGCCTTGAACTCACGGTGATCCTCCTGCCTCAGTCTCTCAAGTGCTGAGATTACAGGCCTTTTCAGTTTTGATGCTAGTATACTTTAAAAGGGGGAACACCTCTTTTGGGCATTTGTTATAATTTTTATAACTGTATCGTTATTATGATTTCTTCCGGCAAAAGTAGCACTAGACATGCTTCTGAAAAGAAATCTTAAAAATATCTTCTAGCCTAAATATATTAGTGAGGGACAGGTCAAATATATTTTCTTGTTAATGTGTGAGAATCACTGAAACTGCTTATAAAATAAAAGTGTGATTCATCTTTTCCTCAGTGTATGTCTATTTTTATTTATTGAAACAATATACATGCACTCAAAATGTAAGTTATTAAAACCTTTTATAAGAGTATTCAATAGTTATTGATCATATCTAGAGGTCTATTATTATTATGAACTTAAAAATCTCTTGGGAATTTGTTGAACATGGAAAAAACAATTTTTTTTAGTGTAGATAAAATGCAAAACCAAAACAAAACAAAACTTTACAAAAAGCTTTTCTACCTCTAATCATTATTCCTTTCTGGTAGCCATCTCTTTGAAGAGAAATGTCTAATGACCTCTCTTCACCAATCAGATCATTATCATAATGGGTTCATGTCCTAAAGTCATTACATTAAAGTAGATGCAGTAGCTGAGCTTACAGATTTCATGCAATATGAATTTACTCATTTCTTCCTTATGCAGAAAGTTTTAAGATAAAGCATTAGAGTGCTATAAAAATGCCGCTTTATTTATGTAAAGTTTTTTTTTCTTTTTGTGGCATGTCTTTCTTTGGCATAACACAGATACATTTACTTTTCTAAAGTGTGTAGTAGCTCCACAAAATAAATGCAATTCTATGTGAAATTTGATCATGCTGTAGTTAGTTAAATCACAAATGGTTAACCCAAAGAAGCACAGGAAAGATGAAGAAAAAGTCACAAATCGGCATCAGCTAGTGCACGAGCACCCAGCAGTTCCAAAGGATGGGTATATACTGTTTGCTTTGCTGGACAGTCCTAAGGATGAGGGTTAGAATGCTTCGGGGGCTAGCAACTTCATGAGAAAGGAAGGTTCAAAAAGGTTTGACAAATGGTATATCTTTTTCTTCAACACTTGCACTACTTCTGTTTAAAACACGCTAAACCATGAACTTGAACTTCATTCTATGTCTAACAGCATTTTCCAGGTAGATTTGACTACCGGGTAGCTGACACTTACCAGTCACAAAAGGAAATGTGTTCAAAGGTGGGAAGAAGAACCACCCTCCAAAAGACCACTTTCCATCTTTATTGCACACCAGTGAGACATTCTGGTTTGGAATCGTGCCTCTCTGTGACTAATAGAGCAATTTGGAGTTCATTTTGCTGAATCAGCTTGCTGGAGCAGTTGGGCTTTGCCATTAAGAAGCCCGCCTCTGCACCTGAAGGAACCAATTTGTTCTTTCATGGAACTAAAGCCGACTGTTGTTTTTAATAGATCATAGCAATTGGAAATAGATATTAGATTGTACTATCAGTCAGAAAACACACATGCACACACATATGAGTGTGTGCATAAATATACACAAAGAACAAACAACAAAAAACACCATCTCAGTCTAGGAATTTAGCCCAAGAAACTAAATTTCATCTATCTTAAATTTTATGGTCAAAATCACGAAATTATTGAGATGAAGTACTTCAAATTTTTAAAACTGATTTGCAGTGAGGTGTAGTGACTTTACCATGCCTCTAGCATGAGCAATTTTGCCTATCAGGTTAGCATCATTCACATAAATAAATTCATCAAAAATTCAAGAAGGTACACAGGACTAATGATTCAGGTTTTCTCAAACACACAATTCATGTATAATGACAGTTTGCAAATGGAATAAGAGAGCCTAGAGAATCTAATATTCTTGACCTAAATATCTTCCTTTGCCTGGACACATCACAGAACGATAACATCCATAGGCCAAGAGGGAAGTTAGTGAAGCATGAACACGCTGAGAATCACAGGGACAATTCAGGACACTCAGGCATGTCCAAAGACATGGCTCAATTATATAACTGTTTGGTAATCCTTTCCATTTAGATTTGTCTTACCCATATTCAGAATACATTGCACTCTATAAATAACAAATTCTCATGTGTTTTCACTGGCTGGTAGGAAATTTGAAAGAGTATGAATTTGCCCCCTCACCGTCCCACCAATCACAGAGAGCAGGACGGGCCTGTGCAAACTGAGTGCTGCCTTTTCATCTATCCCGTGGATTAGAAAAGCAAACCTGCCTGTGTGTAGTTCTTAGTATGGACTGTATTGTGTCCCTCCTCACCTCCAAAACTTTTACATTAGAACCATAGTCCTCAGTGGGACTTTGTTTGGAATAGGGAGGTAATTAAGTTAAAGGAAGTAATAAAGGCACTAGCATTTTTCTAAGAAGAGGAAGGTACCCTAGGCGTCCTCTACCTCTCTCCTCCTCCACTCTCTCCCTTCCCTTCTCCATCTCTCTCCTCTTTTCCCTTTCTAGACAGGATTGGAGCTCCAGTGCCTTGATCTTGGACTTCCCAGCCTCCAAAGCAATGAGGAATAAAGTTCTCTTAAGACATCCAGTATTTTTTTTATAACTGCCTGAGCAGATCGTGATAGATTTCTTTTTAACTTTACAAAAAGCCTCCAAATGAAACATCTAACTTTCTTTTTTAAGAATTCCAAAACTGTCCTGATACTGAAAGGACAACTGAGGCAGACTAGTATTAAATACTTGCCCAAGGGCCAAGTGCAGGCATCTGGAGGTCCCTTTAGAGAACTCAGGCTTCTGTAGATTCTGATGAACACTCTGGTGAAAGGAAGGTGGGTGGGCAGACACCCTGGCCAGTCTGCCTCCTATGCCCAGGTCACTCTCCGAAGCTGCGGTTGGTGGGGGTGTGTCTTGTGTGTCCCTTGAGCCCAGAACAGAAAAGACACTTGTGAAGCACTGACTTACCCCTTGCTGTATTCATTTTCAGGGTTTCCTTCTAGGAAAGGAGGTCTAGGAAAGACTTCATAGTCTTACCGTGTTGCATCCAGTAATAGGCACTCAGTACTACCAGGTCCTCTCAGCAGCCCTGTTTCCTGCCTTCTTAAGCAGAGCATGTGTCCGTGATTGAACCTTTCTTGGTGTCCCAGGGTCGTCATCATGTGGATCAGTTTTTGCAGAGTCCTGAAATTCAATGGGGCCATTCAATATTTCTACATTAAATGGAGCCAGACAGCTTTTTGTTGTGATGGTTTTTGTTTTTACCCATATAGGCAATAGATCTGAAAATTTTTAAGCACTTTCTTTGTCTTAATTAGATGGCTTTATGATCCTCATTATAATAGATAATATTTGACGTTAATCAAAACAACCAACTTTCTAATTGAATTGATAAACCAATCAGTCCCCTAAGGCACTTTATAGCATCCTACATAGAATGAGAATAATGAGATGCATTTGTACAATATGGTGAAAATTAAAAAGTAAAAATATATGTATGATTTGTAACTGTAATTTAAAGTGTTGAATTTTTCTTTTCAGTGATAATTATCATCAGTGATTTTCTGGGGTAATTGCTAGTAAAATTTACTTGGACTTTTATAAACTGAGGAACCTAAGCTTAAAATTAAACAAACAAACACACATCTATTTTCTGAAAGAATATGCACATTTTCTTATTTATTAAAATTGGGTCGTTTTTGCTCATTTTACCAGTATGCTGTTTGAGAATGGCTTTTGTCTGCAAGAAATCCGTATTTCTCCAAAATGCTCAGATATCAATCTGTTTGATCCCTTTGTAATGATTTTTTCGTATCTTGGTGTAAACAAAGCATTCTGACCATGCTTTGACTTGGAGGGGAGGATGTAGCTTAGCAGAAGGCCCTGGCGGCTTTGAGGGCTTGAGGGGCCTGGGACAGTCTGCGAGAGGTGCAGGTGTGTAACTGGGCTCTGAGTATGGGTGAAATACCTGTTTCAGTGGACAGTGAAGTTCTAGAGAAACCATGTCCTCAACCAGAGGCTCACATATCACAAACCCCAGGGTTCCTGCAGGTCTGGGTAGGACTGATAATTTGCATTACCATCAGGTCCCTAGGGGTTGATGTGGTGCTACCGCCTGGTGAGAACCGCAGCTCTGGTGCTACGTGATACAGTTCCATGAGATGAGGTGGGTTCTTCATGTTTTCCAGTAGTGCGATTGGCATGGCTGTCCTCTTGGAACAAGAAGCCTAGTGTGTCAAAATAGAGTCCGAGAGATCACACAAAATCTGCTTAAGTGTGACTTAGGAGGTCTTGACATAACTCCTTCAGATTTAAAAACTTTCCAAAATAAGTATCTTCTGCTTCAGTATATTCACATCTACATCCCCATCTCTGCCTAACTCTGTATCTGTATCTATGAGTGTGTGTGTGTGTGTATGCGTGCATGTGCACATGTAGATTAGATAAGTCAGATGCCTTTCCAGTATCTTCTCCCCCTTTAAATTATCTGATGTAAAAATGGGCTTGATGTTCCTCTACTGACTCTGGTCTTCTCATGATTGAAGATGGAAGAGTAGACAAGAGGATAAGGAAATCGCTTTTAAAATTATATAGTAGTAGATCTAAGAATGAAATGTATATTTGTGATGCTGAATCTCATTTTTCATATGTGTTACAGAAAAATATTTGGAAAAAAAAGTTACACTTGGTATTGTCCCTAAAAGCCAAGGATCTTAAAGAGTTTAGAGAAAAGACAGAGTGATATTTTACTTCCCAGGTATCATAATATTGTGTGATGTGATCATTTTTCATAAAAAAGTGTTACCTCCAAGACTTCCAAAAGCTCTTCAAATAACTTTTAAAAAACTATAATGATTGGGCTGAGGATAGAGCTCAGTGGCACAGTGCCTGTCTGGCAAGTGCAAGGTCCTGAATTCAGTTCCTGGTACACACACACACACACACACACACACACACACACACACAAAGCAAACTATAAGTATTGTTTTTTAAGGCAGGGTCTTGCTGTTAGCTTGGGCTGGCTTCAAACTCCTGGCAGTCCTCCTACCTTAGTCTCCTCAGTGCCGAGATTACCGGTGTGCACAACCATACTTGGCTAAAAAATTATTTTGGAAAGAAAATGTGTGCCTATCATATGGAGACTTTTTTATATGCTAATAGTAGTGGTCTGTAGGATCACCACCACATTTATTGGTATTATTTGATTTAATATATTCAACTGGAGATAACATGGGGCCATATCCCACAAGTACTCAAAGAATGGTTTATTAGTTATTATGTTACTTAAAAAGTCAACTTGGAAAAGTAAAAGCATCATAGAAAACACAGGTGACCATATAGACAGTGGCCTATGTCAGACACGAGTTCTGTCTTAGATGTTCATTACAGACAAGGACATCAGTGTATTTGCACCACAGGTGAAGAGACAGTGGTGTTGCTGTTTGCACTGAGTGACACAGAGCAGAAATCATCTCACGCTTGTCAAGAAGAGCCTTGCAGAGACAGTGGGATTGGACTCTTCGTTCCTCCCACCCTTTTCCCCTTCACGTCTCAGTTTACTTTTGGACTTTTCAGTGGGTGGTTATCCTAACATACCAGACAGTGAAATAGACGTCCTATTCAGTGACCTCTTTGATTTAAAGGGTTTCAGCTGAAAAATAGGTCAGAAATAGGCTTTCAATGATGTAGAACAAAGCGCACCTTCATGTGGAAACAGATCAGGAATTGGGAGCCGGAACCTTGTTTACAATCATGTTGTCAACTGTAGAACGGAACTCGAAACCAAGAAGGGTGGGCAGGTTTCTGATGATCATAGATGCAAAAGAGATCATCATAAGTGAGGTCGGTTATATGTCAATGCTGCAATATCCCTTCGCCCGGGGAAGCAGCACGGTCACTGGAGGGTGAGTTTTTAAAGCTTTCAGAAGCCATGGGAATCATGGGAGGGTCAGTCCCGTGGGTGGGCATGAGAGTGGCTGCCAGTTCTATCCAGCTGCGATCTGGTGCACTCTACTGGGTATCAGAATAAGGAACTCAAACTTCAACCCTCCTCAAGTTCATTATCTGCTGAATAAAAAAGACACATGTGGTATTTTTTTTTCTCTCCTTTTTCTGTTTGTAATCTAACAACACCGTTTATCATTAGACAGAAGCTGTGGTTCCTCTTACTCTAGTTCGCAAGATCTTGGAGAGTAAAAACATATTTCTCTAATCTGCGCCTTAACTTTCTTATAGGTAAGTAGAAGGTGATATGAAGGTTTTATCATAAGAACAAAATAATATGAAGATGACGAGAGTCACTAGGATACCCACTCTGGTTTGATAATTACCTGCCTTTGAAGTTTTACATTGTCTACAATGTTTTGTTTTTACTAATATTGTTATGTACTGCTATATTCAATTATACTGCTATATTCAAATATGCCTGATGATATAGACAATTCTATTGAAGATAATAAGAGACAGCACAGTAATCATTGTAGATCACCTTGTACTGTGGTTTTATATGACTTTTTGATTTCATGTTTTTATAGGAATTTGTTTTATTTTGTTTTGCTATGTTTTGTTTTTCCCTCTAATACAGAAAGGATAGAAATACATGTAGAGACTCATGCATGCATAGCTGTTTGCAGTCTCACTGTTTGAATGTCTACTTTGTATGCTTTAATTTTGTAACTTGAGCAACTATTTCTAAGAGGACTATGTAATTTATCAACTAGTGATTTCTTACTGTTTATCTTTTTAAAAAAATTCTGTATTATTTCTACCCTTTTCTTGTTTTTTTTCTCTTTAAAAAAGAACTAAATAATAGTCATAAAGCATCTTGCATAGTATAAGCACACCAAAGTATTGGTTCCTTTTTCATTTTAAGAGATTTCAAAGATGCTGTTCAAGTAAAACTCCACCGTATTTTAATCTGATCACACTGTAGTAGTTCCTGTTAGTGAAATGTTCAGTGACTTCAATTCAAATATGGTTTCTAATTTCAGGAAATCATTCAGTGTATTATGAATGCATTATAAAGATAGACTTTTTAAAGGAGATTTTGCAAAAAGGCATTCTTTGTACAATTGCTAATGTAGTAGATTTCAAAAACTAAACAGGAAATAGGTGTCATTGCCTAGTGTTTTGTTGGCTGGAATGTTATTCCTAATTTGAAGTCATTGGAGTGGGATGTGATTCTCTAGATTGGAGAGTAGCCCCCAGGGGATATTTGTACATTCTCGTGTTTGAGGGAATATGTTATTTACCACCTGTACGTTGCCTATCCTTTTATTTTTGTTGAGAGTAAAGCTGCAGCCTTTACCTCCATTAGGTAGTGTGGCTTGGTTAATGGATGGGTAACAGGAACGAGTGTAAGGGGCAGCCAATGTTGATGTGAACTCCTGCCGTTTTTATTATAGCGGCACCCGCAATAGTTAAGGTTGAGCAGCTGTTTCCATTATGAACTCCTATTTCAGGGGTTTATAACCGAGCTGTAAAAATTTGCTCTAGGCGAAAACTCCGCTTATTGGGTCTTAGCCTGGGAGAATATTTCCCTCTACAATTTTTTTTTTTGAAAAGAAGAATCAATTTAGCCATTTAAAATAATCTAAAACCAGAATTTTTTTAAAAAGGTGTATTTTTGTCATGTTAATTGCAGATGTTGCAATTGGTGATAATTACATTTCTACATCTCTAACAAGTCACAGAATTATACTTTTCCAGTGTATATATCAAATGTCCAGTGCAGATTAATGTAGCAATTTACTAAGCACAGCAATTTCTTAGGCCATAAAATGAATCATTGTGTTAAAATACACTAATATTCTATTTTAACAATATTAATAAATTTATTCATCAGAGCAACTCATAGAAATTAGAGTTCCTCTTTTTAGAACTTGTTAAATCAGTCTGTATTTTAGCAGAACAATCAATTGACATCTTAAACTGATAATCAGTTATTGAAAACTGATGACATTTTATTCATATAATTAAAAACTTTGATGGATCCAGGAGGGCTTATCTATCTAGCTGTGGAAAGCTTTATATATACCTGATAATACCAGGAATCCCTCTGGTATGAGAGGAAAGTTACAGAAATTAACATACCAGCATATTGAAAGCACAGGTTTTATTATTATTCAGGTAGGGTGAAGCTGGCATTGAAAAGAGAGTTTGTCACCCACCAGGGGCCAGGTGGGGATACATGAAGTCCAGCTAGGGACAGAGAAGGAGGGTGGCACTGTGGGGGAGAGTTGTACTGTGGCTTCCAGGGGAAAGAGCTGCAGACATGGGGGGACTGGCTGCGAGTCGTTTAGATGGGATAATTTCAGTGGTTCTGCCACACAGCACTATTCTTCCAGGTCCGCAAGGCCTAGATGTCCGAATACAGAAAACCAAAAATACGATTAATACATGGCAGGCAGGCCCACCTGCTGCGGAACTGGGCCTGACACTTCCAGTGTGCCGTGCAGAATACTGGGCCCGAGTCAGCATTTGAACCTCAGTTTCCACTTCACTGAGAGGGAATAATGACCATGTCTCTTTTTCCACACTGTTGAAACAGACTTCTCCTCCTACTAGCAACGCTCACTTGGATACCTTTCTAAACCTCTCTGGACTTCACTTTTCCCGTTCTGTGGGCATAGTATGGCACTGAGGAATAAATGAACTAATCCATGTGAAGCAATCGATTCAGGCTAGCACAGCAAGCCCTGAACAAATGGTAGTGCTCCCTATTTGTGATTTTCTTATAAGCCCAACTCTCCATTGCAAAAGTCCACGGACTTGGTGCACAGTGGTTTTGAAAAATGTCTCTAAATCTAGTCATGTAGGGAGAAAAGCATTCCTGTTCCTGTCTGAGTCATCTTGTTCCAAGAAGGGCCAATGCAATGGCAAGATACACTGCGAGGGTTGCTGAACAGGTTACCTTACTTATTGTGCTTCTGGTTTTTAAAGCAGTGCATGCCGGTTATATTTTGGCATGGCTATGCATACCTACGATGGATGGATTTTGGTCATTGCTGTTTCATTGTCCTCTTCTTTGCCCTCCCCTCTTTATCTTCTTCCTTGTCTCTCCACTACTTTCATAGTCTCTCCACCACTTTCATATCATTTGTTTTGCTTGTTGTTCTTCCAGCTACTCTACTGTTTTCTACCCAGGCCTGCTGTTGGCTGTAGAAGTCACTGATGGGGAACCATGTTTCCCCCATTCATGGCTGATAGGATCACTTAGAAGCAATAAAATAAACTTATCTGAGTAGTCTGGACAGTTAGGGAGTCTTTTTCTAGTGTATAAAGATGTTTATTAAACACTGTTTTAGTAGAGAAGTATAGAAGTTACCTGCCACCTTCCTTTCTCCTCAAAACAAACCCTAACCCCTTATACAAGCAAAACCTAGCCAAGAACCAATTTGGTACCATCTCATAGATGGACATTTTTCAGTCATTTGGACACCTGTTAAAATGGGTTTTCCTAATAAGAAACAATAACTGATAATGTTTTTTACTCGATATACAATGTACATAACTGGAGCCCTATTTGTATTTCTCATCTTTCCTTGAGTTTTATGGTCTGGTTATCTAAAAATTCTAGCTTTTATAGAGATGTGGTTATTTTAAGTCAGTAGAAGAAACAGGTGCTTTTTTTCTTGAGAGTGAAGGTAACAAACTTCTTCCAGTAGCTTAGCACACCCCTGAACTAGCCTCTGCAGGCCAGAGGCTGGAGGCTGGTGTGATTAGGATCCTTATCTTCCAGCAGCTTTTGTTGGAGGTCCAGAGTCTGTTAATTGCAGCTTCTGGATCAAGCCAGGTGTCCTCTGCTGGTGGCATTCCCAGATGATGAGGTCCCAAGTTTGGCACCAGAACTCTTAATTGCTTCTTAGGAATTTTTCATTCACTAATCAGCAAATGGAAGAAGCAGGAACTTTAAGGGGAACATATCACGGATTCAAGGGAACCAACAGATGATTGAAGGTGGAAAAAGAACAACAAAAGTAAATGGGAAGAACAGATATTAGAAAAGTCAGTTTGGGAAAGATTCTAAGTTTCCTCCACAAAGTCACTGAAGTTCCACAACTCATGCCCACAAAAAAGGAGCCAGACAGAATGATTAATTGTGTCTTCAGCATGGGTTCAAGAAAAGCATTTTATTTGAGAAGTTCCTATGGGAATAGCAGGATCCAGTAGAGAGAACAGAAATTTTGAAAAATTATTGACTAAACATCAGCTTCCAATTAAGCCAACTTGGACGGTAGACATCTTTAAAAAACAAAATGTTATATCCACTTTCAGCTAGGACAAAGAGCAAATATTCCTGGATACTACTTTCCTCTCTCCCCTCTGCCTACCACCCCTGCTCTTTGCTTTAAGTCCAAGGTGCATAAGTGACTCAGAATTAAAGCCAGTAAGTTTTTAAAAGACTCATCCAAGGATGAAAGAGCTGTCCTTTAAAGAGTGCATAAAGAGGCAGTTCCTCCAAGACCCAGAGCACTCTGTCACAAGAAAGAAAGACATTTGTTGCCACAGGAACAAAGAAGTTTGAGTTGACAGAAGTTCTTTATGAACTTGGATCTCATAAGACAGACTCTCCTGAGAACTGGCATGGTTGCATAAAAAGCATTTTGGTTCCCAGCATATTTCGCTGGCTGCCTGAAACAAGTCAACTGCTGGCCCACCAGCTGGCAGATACCAGAGAGAAGACTTTCGCTAGTAGCAAAGAGAAACTCAAGAAACAATGAGAAAAATAAGGTACCATGAAGAAAAGGATGCATAACAAATCCACAGGAGTCATGATTCAAACAAATTACTTTGTCCTGTTAACCTGAGTCTGTAAAGGGAAACTGGTACCTTACATTCTCAACTGGCCATTATAGAAAGAGATCCAAAGAACTGACTTTAGTAAAAATTCTTGCCTTTCATCTGCCAGCATTTTAGTTAGTTGCTCCAGGGTCTCATTTGCAGATTGTGGAGTGAATTGGGTCTCAGCTGCTTTCTACCGGGCACCAAAACCTTAAGTGTAGAAAGGAAGGACACCTGTCCTCACGCATCATATGGGTCACAATGGACAGTCTTATTATAAGAGACATGTTAACAAGAGGAAAGCATAGCAACTCAATTCAAGTGTGACTTGATGTAGAAGGTTTCTGAGGGAAGACCCCAAACTCAGGGAAAACTGCGTAGTTTAATGGTTAGATGCTGTGAAGAATGGACATTTGTGTAGACAGGCTATTGGACAAAGGGAGTGATGTAATGGTAATTGATAGAGTGGGAAGTGAAACAGTAAGAAGACTCAACCGTTCAGAATCCCCTTGGTCTCTCCGTGCAGCGTTGCTTCCTCCTGGGTGTTGCGCAGAGCCCCTTCTAAGATGAAAGCTTTATGACTTCCTGTCAGACGAGATTGGTCAGAGAATTTCTTTACAGCCAGCCCTTATGTGGGAAGTTTCTTTGTGTGTATGAGGTGAGGTGGGGGAGTGTTAGAGTGATAGTTTTGGGTTGTATGGGTAGCTTTGGGGAAGAGTGATTCTAGTTTTTATGATCTAACTTGGGGAAAAGGAATTCTACCTTCTATCACCTGTCTTGGGGAGAAAAAGGGGAATGGGAAGAAGAAAGGTAGCAGGCCAGAAAGACCTTGCCATGTACTATTTAGTGTACTCGGCATGGCTAAGGCTAACACTGGGGCATCATTTTCTGAGCTGAAAAATACATTGCATTTAGGGATAAATATGTTAGTATTTAGGGAAGCAGTTCTTTTTTTTATTTAAAGAGAAAAAAACATGTAAAGGGTAGAGATAATACAGAATTTCAAAAAAAAATAAACAGTAAGAAATCAAGGTCGATAAATTACATACTGTCCTCTTAGAAATAGTTGTTCAAGTTACAAAATTAAAGCATACAAAGTAGATATTCAAACAGTGAGACTGTAAACAGCTATGCATGCTTGAGTCTCTACATGTGTTTCTATCCTTTCTGTATTAGAGGGAAAAACAAAGCATAGCAAAACAAAATAAAACAAATTCCTATAAAAACATGAAACCAAAAAGTCGAATAAAACCACAGTACAAGGTGATCTACAATGATTACTGTGTTGTCTCCTATTATCTTCAATAGACTGTCTACATCATCAGGCATAATTGAATATAGCAGTATAATTGACTATAGCAGTACAACTGAATATAGCAGTACATAACAATATTAGTAAAAATAAAACATTTTAGACAGTATTAAACTTCAAAAGCTGGTAATAATCAAACTAGAGTGGATATTCTAGTGAATCTTGTCATCTTTAGTGCAGTTGCCTATACTCACACACTTAATACTATCAATCATAACAACTCTGAATAAAATGTATCAATACAAAACAGTGATCTAACAAACCAGATTTGATTACTATCAGTCATGGTAAAACAGTGTAAGTTATACAGAGCTTTAGATTAAGTTAATAGGAAATTAAAGATGATTACCATACTATATCCTGCTATTTTTGGGATAACTGACTGTGCCCTCAAATCTAGTACAGGTAGAGTGACTGGAACAGAATATAATACATTTAAGCAGAGTGGTATGAGTAATGTGGGTTTTAAATCCTGGTACACTATTAACAATATAGTGTATCAAGACCATCTATGTTAGAGATTCTAGCCATCCTTCTCTGCCTCGTTTCTGCTATGCTATTTTTCTGCCTTTGTTTGTCTACTTTTCTCCTTCATTCTACTGTGTGCCCTGTTCATTGAGGCCTTTCTGCCACTGTTCCTAAAAACCTAGTATTTTTTTTTCTTCCTCTAGATTTCTCTGTAGGGTTGGATTGATGGTCACAAATTCCCACAGTTCCTCTTGTCATGGAAACATCTTGTTTCTCCATTAATTTCTAGTGATAGCTTTGCAGTGTACATCAATGTGGGCTGGAGGTTATTTTCTTTCAGGGCTTGGAATACTTCACTCCAAGCTCTTCTTGATCTGATGATCTGTGTAGAGAAGTCTGCCGTGATCTTGATAGGCTTTCCTTTATAGGTAATGTCTTTCTTTTCTCTGATGGCTTTTAATATTCTGTTTTTATATTGAATTTCTGGTATCTTGATTATATGTCTGGGTGTAGATCTGTTTTGGTTGTAGGTGGCTGGAGTTCAGTATGCCTCACATAACTGAATGTCATTTTCTTTTCCCATGCTTGGGAAGTTTTCCTTAATTATTTCCCTGAATAGCCTTTGTAATTCACCTATTTGTATTCCTGCTTCTTCGTTCACATTTCTTATTCTTAAATTATAGATTCTCTCGTTGTCTTCTAGCCTTTGTATAGTTACTACCTGTTTCCATGTTATTTTTAAGAGATCTTTCCTTTCATGATCACACACTGCAAACTTGTCTTCAAGTTTTGATAGTCTATCCTTAGTTTCTTTTAAGGAGTTTTGCCAGCTTTCAACGGAGTTTTTAATTTCCTGGTAATCTCTTTGAATCTGCTTCATGTATTCTATATTTTCTTTTTAAAAATTTTCTTTATATTCTTTAGTGAATGTTTCTCTCCTTTTTTTGTGTTCCTCCCTTCTTCTGTCTATGTCTTCCTGGGAGATTCTTAGCATTTCTTTTATTACTCTACTCATATCTTGCTTTACCTGGTTTAATATTTCAGTTTTGAGCGTGTCTACAAGGTCCCAAAGATATCTCTTAATGTCTATTGAAGCCATGTCTGATGTTGCATGTCTGCTGCCCTCAGTCTCCCTTGTTTTTCCCTCTCCTGGATCAGTGCTTTCAGGGTTCTGGGCTGGGTGCCTCCTCTTGCCTCTTCTCCTGTCATGGTCCCAGCCTCCTCCACACAGGTATACAGTGGAGGTCCCAGCCCCCTTCCCTGTCAGTCACGGTTCCTCCCAAGCACACTGGCAAGGGACCTCTGCCCTCTCCTGCCTGCTCTTGTCACTGAGGTGTAAGCAGAGGCTCTGTATGCTGGCCCCTCCCCACTGGGCCAACCAAACTTCAGCTGCCTTCACCAGGTTAGTGCATGCTAGACACAGGGAATCGATTTGTGACGGCTCATTGGGTCCCAGCCAGGGACACGACCCAGTCCAAGCAAATCCCATGAATCTGCTCTGAGAAGGGAGCAACCAACTGAAGTCACTGTCGCTCCCAGTTCAGGCTCTTCCTGCCCAATTCCAACATGTCACTCATTTGTTCACACCCTTCCCATGGGGGGGTCTCATTCCCAGCACTGACTGTGGATTAATGAAGGTCCCTTCACCAGCTCCGCTCTCTGTTGAGCTCACTAAACCCCAACTTCAGCATCGTTGGGGCTCCTGTGAGTGGCAGTGAGAATGAGTTTGGGTGGCTCTACCGGCTAGTGCAAATTTGTGAATTCAGGGCAGCACAAACTTGACAGGACCCAGTGAAAATGCTGTATCAGGTAATTTTAGCTGTTCCTTTTGTAGCCATGAGACTGTGTGTTTGACAAGCTTTTTTACATTTTAATTTCTTCCTGTGTCAAGAGAATTCATCTCCCTCTGTCTAGATCTCTCCAGGATGCTTCATTCTGGCATATGAGTTGTTTCTCCTGGGAGGCTTTGTATTTTGTTGCTCACTGATCTGCCATCTTTAGCTCTTCCCCAAGAAGTAGTTCTTAATCCTTCCACCATACCATTTATGAGAAATGATATTTACATGTCAGACCCTGTGGCTTACTATGAAGGTGAGATTATGTCCCCCTGAAAATTTCTGCAAGTTTAATGTAGTCCCACACATTTCTTTTCCTCACTAGACAGTGTATTTGCATTTAATAAATGAAACTGACTTTAATCAAAAGAATAATTTAATATAAAGTAATTTTAAAAAATCAACCTATCTAAAATTTGTTTTTTATTAGTAATGCTGGATTATGATTAATCATGTTCAAAATGGTGCTTCATGACTATGAATTGGAGTGAAAAAATTAAAGGCAAAAGTCTACAATATACGTTAACAAATTATAGAAAGAGTGGAAAAGCTTGTGAGGCACTTTTGGCTTTAAAAAATGTAATTTCGAAGGAAATTCTAGAAAGTTTTTGGTAAATTGTGATTATGGGAAGGAGGTTGTAAACCTCATAGAATGTAGGAACTCACCCTTTATAAGGCAGTTACTCCACCTATTATGTGAGTCTACTCTAAAATTAACATTCCATTGGAGGAAGGAAGGAGAGTAATGGATTAATGTCTTTTAGGGCCCCATTTTTTAAAAGTCTTGATTAAATTATGTTATAAAAGAAAAATACATTGCATTAGTGGTTAATAAAAAACCAGACCATATGCATTTTTGCTTTATTGTGATTATAAGTGTTCTTTTTGGAATGTTCCTCAATCTCCATACATTAACTCCTAATACATTCATTAGAACCTTCTCAGAACTCATATAATTTTAGCCTTGATCTACCCTGAGGGTTTAAATCTATATTAGGTCACTGTCTTCTCTTATCTCTCCTCAGTTGTCTCAAAGGCAAGTCAGTCTTGGAATGTTCAGAATCAAAGGCACGATCTGTCTTCTGCCCCTAATACGTGCTCTTCGTCCATTGTCCCTGTGGGTCATGGTTCTGAGACACAGTTTTATTCCTGACCTGGTCCCTCATCATTACCTCAGGCCAGTCTTACCTGGACCACAACATTGGTGTCCTACCCAGTTCTTAGGCAGCCTGATCCCTACTTCAGTCTTCAGTCTCTTCCACATGTCCTGCAGAGCGACTGAGCTGAAGTGTGGATATGGTCATGTACCCCTCCTCCAAAATGTGTGTCCTGAGAGTATACAGACACTCACACGCATTTACTTAAAACTTTTCAGTAGGTCTGTTGTAGTCAGGGGTTGGGAGGAGAACAATTAGAATCAGGACACGGAATTTATACTGTTATTTTATGATGCTCAACCAGAGTTAATGCAAGAAAATGCAGGAAATCTATCCACAACACTAAAGACATAGACTATTTAGCCAAGGGCCTGAATCCCACAGCAGTGTCCTGCTTGAGTCCAGATGAAAACCTAGAGCCCATGACAATGCCTCCCATGAGTCTCACTGGAGGTCTAGAGCCCACAAGAAGGACTCACAACAGTCTGTTTTACGGATCTGTGCTGGGAAGGCCCAAAGTTCAGCGGTGGAAGCTAGAACCAGTGGGGTGGAGGAGCTGTGCTGGTAGGTTGAGGGTTCTACGTTAGAGCCAAGAAGTCAAGCTCACATGAACAAGACACACATGTGTAATCATATCATTTCTCTGATATGAGATACCAAATGTGCAATTAAGGACCAAAGTGTAAAAATGTATTGTAAAATGGGAAGAAATTGTTCAAAAGAAAGGAGAACTAAGAAGAGGAGAAGGAAAAGGAAGGAAGGGAAAAGAAAAAAATTATTTAAAAAAAAAGAGAGAATCTATACTCAAGTGAAATAAGTCAAGCTCAAAACAAAGACCAGGGCTGTCCTGAAAAGCACAACAGCCATCCTCAGTGACATCCTAAGCTCTTCCAACAACAATCACAGTCGGGTACATGCCAGGAAGCCAGCATGATGAGCTTATCCTGGAGGTTAAGTGGCACACATCTTCTCCTCTGGAGCCAGGAAGCAATGCTTGATGTGAGGACCAGAGCCCCTCTAGGAGAACCAATGGCTCAAACAGCATCCTGGAGGAGAACCCACAATGCCTCAACAACTCTTTTCCTTCTCCACCTCTCTATTGATGCTGGCAAATTTCCTCAGGTGGTTCATCTATGCTCAGCATCATGGTTATTCAATTCCCCTGGCATTAAGTTGACCTCTAGTTTTTAATCTATAAAAGGCCCCAGATTCTAAGATGAAGGCCAAGAACCTATATGCAATATGCAAGGTCCTGTCTGCCTCTTTTTTTTTCTTTTTTCTTTTTGTCATTTTAGCTCAGCTTTGTGTATTTCAGCCACTTGAATTTTCTTCTGGAGACACCATGCTCTTCTTGGTCTTAGCTTTTCAGATGCTTGGTCTCCAGCTGTGGTCTCTTTCTCTGCTTCTCCTCCCGTCTCTCCTTTGGTTAACCATGTTTTCCAGCAGCTGCCGCTTACTGTTGAGAGCCCAAATCACATGCCCCTTCCTCAGTTAAATCTTTTGTGAAACTCTGAATTAACCTCTCCTGTACTTTAGTCTCAGTTTGCTCTGTCTAGTTGATAGGTACACTTCTTTTTTTAATTTTTAATGAAAATGTGGTTAGTATCTGGCTCTCTCACCAGATCGTCGGCTCTGTGAAGGTGAGGGCCTCCTCTCTGAATCCACCATTGCGTTCTGCCATAATTACACAGCTCAACATCCAGCCACACAAGAGGGCGTCTTCCAGTTCCAAGAACTACTGTAAAAATTCTGTTTATTTCACTGAGGTGTATGTAATCTTGGAATATTGTAGACAATGAAGCCCAGGGAAATTTTAATTTGTCTGCTACTGTATATATTAAAGCAATACTGGATGCTGAAATGGGCTAGACTGCAGTATTGGGTTTTAGGTGCAATATTTAGCAATAATATGTCCTCGCCACTGCTCAGGTAGGGAAAAGTAGGACTCAAGTCACCCAGTGAGCAACTATAAACAATAATGGTGGCTTTCTTCTTTTGTCTCCTTCTTTGCAGCTGCTAATGCGCTCTGACAGTTAACTCAGCTCCTTTATCTCCTCTCCCTCAGCTGCAGCCAGCAATGGGGAAATCAGGCAGCAACATTGCTGTGTGCTAATTCTTACCCAGTCTTTCTAATAAAAGCATTTGACTGTGCAAATCATTTTTAAATGAGACTTTTTCCTAATTTTACAATTTATCTCGTCATTTTGTATCCTCTGGTAGACTTTGCATGTAAAGTTAAAATTTGCCTTGTAATAAATGAACAGTAAGCTGTATGCAGGGCATAAGTAGCTTTTTAAGAAATAAAGATGTTGCAATACATTGTCAAGTGACTATGTGATTTTTGTATGCATACATAGAAAGTCTTCGTATGATGGAATCTCTGTGTTCTCCTTGCAGCTCAGGAATTTAACCAGTAGAAGTTTATAAAGAAAAACCTGGGTGATTTTTCTTTTCTATGCAGATTCTTACAAGAAACCAACTGGCAAACTACTGTCTTAGTGAATGCTGGCAGTGCCTACTCAGGCTCATATTTTTTTCTCCGATGTAAGATGTTAAAATCTGAGCAAATACTGAGTTTTCTGGAAGTTAAAGATGATAATGGAAGTTTCCTTAAAGAAAAAAGCCATAAGAGAGGTCAAGACCTCACCATGACCTCAAATGTAACTATTACCCTACTGGTTAGTTGAAATTGAAGATCAAAGACATAATGTGTAATATGATTTGGGAGTGAATTGTTTCATGAAATGGGTAAAATGAAGTGCTTGAGAGTGTGCCTTTTAAAAAAAAGGCATTTACTCAAATAATCAAATTGTAAATAGCACAAAGAAAGGATATTTTAATAAATAGGGATTTCTTTATTGTTCCCTTTATGAGTTAAATAATCTTTACAGATTCTATTAATTTTAATATATATGAGGATTTATTTTTATCTGAATGTTAGCACATTTGGGTTTTCATATATTTTTTTAAGAACTTCAGATTGGGAAATTGAGAAAAATTCTTTTAATGGGTAAATTTTCCCATTTTTCTTTCTTTCTGCTTTCTCTTCTTTTCCTTTCCAGAAATGGGTAGCTTTATTGTGCAGCATATTTTTAAAACTTTAGTCATGGGTTACCTGAGTCAAAATTATCCCTCTCCCCTTTTTTTGTACTGGAGCACGAACTCACGACCTTGTGCTTGCCAGGCAAGTGCTGTGGCACTGAGCTATATCCCTGGCCCCTGAGTCATATTACCATAGAAGGATTTTTAGTAATCTAGATTCCTGAGCTTCACTGGAGACTTGTTGGAGCACCATCTCTTGGGAGACTTTGGAATCGGAGTTTTTCACCAGCTTCCCCAGTGGCTCATATGAATCCAAATGTTAAGAACTACTCTTACAGAAATGCTAAAAGAATGAAATGAAAGGCACCAGAATTGTGGTGACATCTTATTTTTATGAAATCTCTCATTTCTCTTAGAATAATACTGTCCTAACATCTTTCCAATGAAAGACTGGTAGACTTGCCTTTCCCTCTTTGTTCACTGTCCTTTTCCTTATTTTGCTGACCATGGCTGCCTCAAGGGCAAAAGATGGAAGAGTCTGGAAGAATGTGTGAGTAGGTCCTCAGTTTTACCTTTTCTTTCTCCTTGTTTTACTTCTTTCTTGATTCTACTTTCTCTTGGATGTCTGAAAGAGTTTAGGAATATGGAATTTGGAGCAAGGCACAGATAATTATTCCTAAATACTAAGGCAAAGACTGAATCAGGCAGTGACACCAATGAGAAAATACCTTGTAAAAGCCAGTACTGCTTGGTTGAAGAGTGTAAGCAGAGTTTTAATAGTGACTCAAAGGGTGCAAGCAAACAAAAAATGTTTCTGACGGAGAGAAGAGGATTTTTGCTGGATACCATTCAATGCACATAATTTGTTTTCTTATTGAAAAAGCAAGGAAGGATTATGAAAACCTCTCAGTGCAAGCCACATAGAAGACAGTATGCTGCAGGCACTGACAGAGCACATTTGCAAGCAACTGCATTAATTATAAGCTAGGAATGAAGATTAGAGGTAGCAGAATTTCAGTGAGATACCTAAATCTGTGTATTAAAATTTCCAATGATTACAACCTAGGAGAATTAATGGAGAATAGTATATCAGTTTTATTTTTTATGTTTTGTACCAGGAAATGAATTTAGGACCTTGTGCTTGCCAGGCAGGTGTTGAGTACACCAGTTTTAATACAAGGGAAATTTCAGATATGCGCAAGAATGGTTGGGAAAATAGAAGCAAAGGAGAGAAAAAGTTGGAGAATGGTTAAGGGCAGAGGAGAAATCACATCAAATTAGAGATAGTTCCTTGCCACTCATTTATAAGGGCTTCATTGATATCTTCTCTATGATGGAAATCACAGTTGGTAACACAAGCATGTTGTCTATCCATGAAGAGTTTTTTATATTTTGACTTTCTAGTAAACCTGTACATTCCAGTAGTGGGTTTAGTTCATCTCCATGCAATTATTGTTGTCTTCCATTTGGGTGTGGTTGTGGTATGCACGGCATTGATAGTCTTTATCTTGGTGTTCAGAACTGAAAAAGCAGGAAGAAGCAGTAGTGTGATGTGGGACTCTCTGCCCATCCCTGCACATTTTGTGAAATTTAATGTGCTTGAAAGAGAATAAGATGAGCAATAAAAAAGACTGGTTTGCCTGATGTGGAGAGAAACACTTAACATTTCAGTTTTTGCTGCTCTGAATCTCAAGTGGCAGGTGACATGTGGCTAACGAGGTCTTAAACATTGATGTAGAAATAAAGGAGAACATCTTGAACATCCATTTCTGTCCTAAGATTTAAAAAATCTTATTTCCTTTAGTGCTATATAAATAACATTTAAAAAATTACCTTTGTTTCTAGTTCTACGCCTCAGAGCTGCAGTGGAGCGCTATAGCATGGTTCCTGGTTCTTTTAACCCTGTTTACACCTGGGCATGACTGAAGAGCGGCTGGAATTCATTGCCTCACTACCAGCATATTCCCTTCTAGGCTGAGGACTGCTATAAATCATTTTACTAGGCTCTATTTCCTGAATATTTCTTTTAGGGTAGTGGGGGAGGGTGGGCTACAGAATTCAAAGCAGATTTACCGAAAGGCCTTGGAAAATAAACTGCAAGGGATGACCCAGCTATTGCTGCTCCTGCTGAACACAGTGAGGAATTTTTAGAGAAAAAGACTAATAATTAGTTTCATTTGTAGGTGGAAGATGGTCTTTGTACCCGTCTGGCATTGATTAGGATAGTGGGCATGATTGTCATTTTCAAATCCTGCTTTTTAAGACCCTGCACTGTCTATTTAGAGAGGGTTTTGCATCTCCTCATTGGGAGGAAAAAATTACAGTACTTAACTGGATATTGGGGTAAATGTCTGAGACAGACATTACGGGCAAGATTGATGAACATATCCTTGTTCTTGGAAAACACATCTTTGAAGGCCCTTTGCTTCTGTGTAACTGGGACTTTGCTTTATGACCTGCATTCCAAAGGCTAGCAGCGATATAATTGTGCTTCAACCTGGCTTTGGACCATCAAATCTGTGGGTTTCCCCAAACTCCTGGGTCCAGCGATTTCAATATATGATGGGTTCCAGGGCCCAACAGGGCTCCAGGTGATGCTGCCACAAAGCCAACTTCTAACCAGTTGCTTTCCTACATCTGCCTTTTACCTCAATAATTGTAACAATCAGCATTTACCAAGTCTTTACTGTGTATGGAAAACTAAGTTAAGTGCTGTTCTCGTGAAGCATGTTTAATCCTCTCAGAACTTTGTGAAATCATCTGATATTTCCATTTCACACATGAGAAAACTAAGACACAAGGAGGCAGAATAATCTGTACATTCTTCCCAGTAAACATCAGAGCTGGGTTTTTGACCCAATGAAAATGTCCGTCTGTCTTCTTCATTTAACAGAATATTTGTTAAGTCACCAAAGTTTCTTTCCAATAAACCTATATCATGAGAACTTTGGATAGAAGACAAATAATATTATTGAATATGTAACAATGCATAATCAAGACAAACATAAGCAGATAGAGCCATTAGGACAATGAAAATAAGTAGGCAGTTACAGGTCTGGCTGAATATTTGAACCTTTGAAGCAAAGACATCTGCACTAACTAATGAATTATGAAACTCACACAATTTTAAAGATAATTTTATGATACTTATTTCTCATTAAAGAATGTTGCTATCAACAATCCCTGTCAGTGAATACTAATGAAAATTTTCCCAATCTTTTCTACAAATTAAATAGGAGGAAAAGAGTTGTGACTGTAAGGTTTTTATTTGAAATCTCAACACAGTGAAATTTGCATAAATTCTAATAAAGCAAAATTAAAATCCATTAACACTTGTCTCTGGTAATTAACGTAAGCTGGCTGTTTTAAATGGCTGTTTCAGACATATGGAGAGAAGTACGGATGGGAAAATGCAGAGCTCTAGAAAAATACAAAGATTATAAACCAAGAATAATGGTACTCAGAAAGCCCCTTATTTTAGGAAGGAAATAAAAGTTATTTAGCTTTTGGAAAACATTGAAAAATGCTTTATTTTTGTAATGTATAGAATCATTCAAGATTTTTGCCAGATGTTTATTTTACAAGATACATATGACACATTCATGTATGTTAATGATAATTTATTACTCAATTTTAATTACTACCCTCTGGAGAAAACAGAAATGTTGACAAATATTGATTATTTAAGACAAACTACAGAGAACCATATTTCATGATTTAAAAAAGAGCAGAAAATTTAAAATTTTTAATGGCTTTCTAAATATTTGAAGAGAAGCCACATTGCATTGAGCATTAATATTTTGAAGTTATTGATATATTACCTCTTGTGCAGGCTTATATTTTAAAATTTTAAACAAAGTACAGTTTGGTAAAATGGAAAATACATTTCTTTAAATTTAAGACAAAATATGCATTTGTATTTAAAATATTTATCTAAGACCACTTATTGCAGTTGCACCTAAATTGGAAGTAAAAACATGAAAAAGACAGAAAAAAATAATAACTAGGTATTTTAGTGTCAAGATGATAGTGAATGTAGTATTGATAAAGATTATAATGATGATAATGATTCAGGAGTGGATATTTATTGAGTGATTACTAGGTGTCATACATTGTGTTAATGTGAATTTTCTTATTTTCTACTTCCAATAATTTGATTATAAGTTATTGATAGTTACAATTTGTTAAACATGTACTGTGTGCTAATATTTGGGCAGTATGCTAGGCACTTCATCCAAAGTATTTCTAATCCTTGTGGTAATTCTGTAAAGGATGTTTTCTCACTTCATGTTTAATATATGAAAAAGTTGAAACTCCCGAAGTAGGGTATTCTAGTCCTGTATTTCATCAGGGTAGAAACCAAGTTCAGCCACAGGGCTGTCTGCTCCTTCATCTATCCCAGTCAGCATTGTGCTGTCTCATGCCAACTTAGATTATAATAATAATGAAATTAATAACTCTCCACTGCTATTGTCCCCCCCACTGATCTATATCTGTAAGGACTGTTCAGTTTACAAAGTCGACATAGGGTATTGTCATCTGATAGACACTTGGAAGACTAAACAACTTTCTCCAAGATAAAATTCATTTCACTTTAAATTTTTTAAAAAACCTCTAAATTAAAAAAAAACTCTAGTGAATTGCACAAACCATAAAATTTACCCTCTTGTCTGCTTTTAAGTCTACAGTTTAGTGGTGTTAGGTAAATTCATACTGTTGTACAACCATTGCTACTATTTGTCTCTAAAACTTTAAAAATGGGACTCTGTACCCATGAAGCAATGGCTTCCCACTCCCCGCTCCAAGAACTGACAAAACCACTCTATTTTCTGTCTCTATGAATTTGACTACCCTATCATAGATAGAGTATCTGTATTTTTGTAAATAGCTTATTTCACTTGGCAAGTGTTTCAATTCTAGATTTGTCTGTGGTAGCTTTGTTAGCGTTTCCTTCCTTTTTAAAGTGGAATAATATTTTACTGCATGTTATACAGCATTTTGCTTTTCCGTGCATACACCCAATAGACACTTGAGTTGCTTCTGGATTTTGGCTGTTGTGAATTATGCTGCTGTATACACGAGTGTACAAATGTCTCTCCATAACCTTGTTTCAAGTTTTACACAAGACTGGAATTGCAGGACAGTGTTCTAACTCCACTTTAATATTTGAAGGAAGTGCTACACTGTTTTTCATATTCCCACCAAGTGCAAGGGTTCCATCTGTTCTAGATCCTCATCAACACTTGCTATCTTCTATTTTTGTTACACTATCCATCCCAGTGGGTGTGAGGAAGTATATTATTAGGATTTTGATTTGCATTTATCTAATGATTAGTGATTTTGAACTTTTTTTCAAGTACTTATGTGCTCATGTCCTTTGCACAGTTTTGAATAGCATTGCTTTTTGATGTATTTTAGAATGTCTCTGTATATGCTGGGTATCAGCTCCTTAATGAGATTAGTAAATGTTCTCTTTCATTGTGTGGATTGGCCTTTTACTCTGTTGATAATTGATGTAGCGAAGATTTTAGTTGTCCTGAAGTCCAGTGGTCTGTATATTTTCTTTTCATGCCTGTGCCTTTGGTGTAATATACAAGAAATCATTGCTAAGTCCAACATCATGAGGATTTTGCTTGCTTTCCTCTGTTTTGTAGTTTTAGTATTATGTTTGTTGACCCATTTTGAGTTAATTTTTGTATATGATGTTCTTTTGTATGTACATATCTGATTTTCCCAGTGTCATTTGTTGAAAAATTTCTTTTCTCCTTTGAGTGGTCTTAACAAACTTAAAAAAAATCATTTTATTTTGTGTTCGTATGTGAGGATTCATTTCTGGACTTTCTATTTTCTTCCATTAGTTAATATGCCTGTCTTTATGTTAGCCGCAAAACGCTTCACTATGAATTGTAGTAAGTTTTGAAAATAGGAAATATGAGTCTTCTAAGTATTTTAAAGAGTTTTTTGGCTATTTGGCATGCTGTGGGATTTTATATAAATTTTAGCACAAAAACATTGTTAGGATTTTAACAAGGATTACATTAAATCTGTGGATTTGAGTAATATTGATGTCTTAATATTAAGTCTGTAATACATTAAAAAGGAATATTGTTCCAGTTATTTGAGTCTTCTTTAATTTTTTCCAGCAACATTTTGCGGTTTTAATTGTATGTATTTTTCACATCCTTAGTTCTTAAGATTTTTATTCCATTGGACACTGTTGTAAAAGGAATTATTTTCTTAATTTGGTTTTCATGACATTTGTTGTTAGTTATAGAAATGCTCCTGACTTTTCTTGCATTAATTTTGTGCTCTACTGTCTTAGTTACTTTTCTGGTTGCTGAAACAAAATGTTTGACACCAAAGTTAAAGGAGAACAGATTTATTTGGCTCAAGGTCTGCAGAGGTTTCAGTTCATAATTGGCTGGTTCCAAGGCAGGGTGATGTGGCAGATAAAGTTTGCAGAGGAAAAACATTCATGGTGGGCAGAAGATAGCAAAGCAACAAGATCCATCCAGCTCTTCCTAATCATAATATCTTCTGCAGGCTACTGAGGGCAGGTAGGACTCACACCCTTATCCTAGTGCCTTTGATCCTAGCATTGCATCATGAATCAATCTCATCCTCATACTAGATTCAGCCACTTCTGAACAAGTCCTGCCCATGACCCATGAGGCTCTGGGAGGACATCTAGACACAAGCTTAACACCTATTATTGGTTGAATACTTTTATTAGTTTTAACAGGTTATTTTACATATGAGATCATATCCCTTGCAATAGGATAACTTAATTTTTTCCTTCCAATTTGGATGGCTTTTATTTTTTTTATCTTACCTATACTCTCTGGCTAGAACATCCAGAACTATAGTGAATAAAAATGGCAAAAATTGGTATCATTACCTTGTTTTTCATCTTAAAGGAAAAGCTTTCAGTCTTTCATAATCAGGCATGGCATTAGATGTTGAATTATATATAGCTTTTAATATCTTAAGTAGTTTACTTCTATTCCTGGTTTGATTCTGGTGGCCAGAGATTCAAACGATGTGGCACTGGTATACTATGAGGGCCTCCTGGCCGCACCACGAGGCGAGGCATAGAAACAAAAAGAGAACCTGCCACATACAGAAGAAACGAAGCATGTGGGGTGGCCTCAGTCCTGTGACATCCACCTCACCCAAGAGACCAAAACGAATCGATTCGTCAGATTCTCCGTGACAAAATAACCTTTCCACTAGGCCCCACTTTGCTGAAGTTCTGTCACCTCAGTGCCACCAAACCGGAGACCAGGTTTCCAGTACGTGGACGTGGGAGATAAACTATATCTAAATGACAGCACTCAATTACCTCTGCCTGATTGTTAACCATTATGGGACAGTTTCTCCTTCTGATTTCAGCCATGTTTGCTTCAGCTACTTTGAGGTTTTGTTTTAAGTGTTAATAGTTATATTTTTTCTTGCTATGTTGAGCCTTTAAAATATAATATCTTTGTCATTTGGAAACTTAAAAATGTAAAATCTGTTTGCCTGATGTTAACATAATTGTCCCAGTTCTCTTTTGTTTACTATTTGCATGTAATTTCCTCCCATCTTTTCACTTTTGATCTGTTTATGTCTTTGAATCTAAAGTCTCTTGTAGATAGCATGTGGTAAAGTGATATTTTTTAATCCATTCTGTCAATCTCTGTCTTTTGTGAAGTATTTAATCCATTTACAGTTAAAGTAACTACTGATAGAGAGACTTTTCTTATTTTACTGTTTGTTTTGCTGTACATAAATCCTGAATCTAAGTCGTAATAGCAGATGTCTGCTGTTAATTTTGGGGCCGTTATCGTAGCTTTGGACTTGATCTAATTGTGGCTGTGTTCATGGTTTTTTCACTTCAACATCTCATGGTCCAACATTCTACAGTTGGTTATTTCTGCAGCTGTGTATGAATTAAAATTCTCTTCTACCTTGTATGTACCTTAAGAATTGGCTTCAAAAGTCACAACAGTAATTTATCTCCCAGAAAATATACCAGTTGTCATTTGAACTATAAATAACATTACATGAGGCACATTTCTTTTAGGACTGAAATACTGCAATCTCCAAAGGATCATGTGTATACAGAGGAGAATCTCAGACAAAAGTTAAGAAATAGTAAAAAAAAAAAAAAATTTAAGAAATAGTCTTTTGAAATGTGATCTAGGGCCAGAGATATGGCTCAGTGGCACAAGTTTTTGCCTGGTAAGCACAAGGTCCAGAGTTTGATTCCTGATACCCCCTCACCCCCACCAAATGTGATCCAGAGATACAGGAAGTAGGTCATTGTGCACTAAACACCCTCAGGAGGTGCCATTCAGAAAAACCTACCATCTTCATTAGTGAACTACACCAGGTGCTTAACCAGTACTGCTCTAAATGAATTACTGAGAGCTCTTATTGTTATTTCAAGAACATTTTACTTGTTAGGTTTCTAATATGCTAACTGTTGAACATCCCCTTCGGGCAGGTTTGTAAAGGACATAATTTAAAAATGGGAAAAATACATAACAAAATGACTAGGCATGAAAGCTATGATTTCCTGGTGGATGTTGAGCAGGTCCTTTAGATATTCTTAAGCTTAGTTTATCCTTCAGGAAGCCACAGTGGGAGGCGTTGGCTTCCCTTTTCAGTGTTTGACATTATTTGCCACATAAATTGCCATTCTTAGATGAGAGTGCGTGATATGTATATATATATATATGCTGCAAAGTTAGCATTAGCGCTGGCCTCTGAGAATGGCAGGAAGTCCACTGAGCATACGAACATGTGGTGTTACCACGAAACGTTTCTTTTCTTGCCACTAACAAGCTTGCTAATTCTCCTAAAAGCGGGGATGTGGGAAGGACAGTGGTTGGGGTTGTCTCCCAAATGGAAGAAGTGCTCGTGGGCCGTAGCGTCTGGGTCAGCCCTCCTGTGGGCCCTCCTTCCACCATGCAGTGGCTTTGACAGAAAATAGCTTTGAAACAAGAAGGTGAGTGTTGTAGAGAGAATTAGCCATGCAAACACCACCCAGAAACTAGGGATCACGTCTCATATATGAGTGTTACCTTGGGGGGCATGGGCTTCACATCTAGTGTGAGTAAAAGGTCCTTTAAAATTTATGTGTCACTGAACTCTGTATTTTATCACTCTGCTTAAAATGATAAGTTCTTGTAAAATGCTTCTGGGAAATTGATGAAAAAATTTTATCACACATAGTTTAGAACCCTTTGGTCTAAGAGTCAAAGCATTATTCAGAATATGTTCTCTTCTGATTTTCTGACTTCGTAGGTACTATTGATCATTCAGAGTGCATAACAGGGTGTATTTACAGGTTTCTGTTACATAAAAGTATGCATATATAATTAGAAAGGTTTTTTTTCAGAGTCTGTGGTAATACTCTAGACCAAGGAGAAAGAGTCTGGAGAACTGTTCTTATGTAACTTTCCTATAAAATCCCCACAAGTTTGAAAGATTTAAAATTTTTTCAAGTGGCTTGTGCGTGTGCGTGTGCATGTGATTGAATGTGGACACGATGTTTCTCTCTGCCACTCTGAGTTCTTCTAAGAGCTTGTAGAAACAGGTTCCTTTTCACAGAATGTTAACATGTTGTTAAGTATAACACAAAGGCAATGACTTAGCGTATAATGATGAATCAGTGTGGCGCTCCAAATGAGGGCTTTTTAAGGACTTTACTCTGTCAAAAAATATCCGGCTTTGCATTAAAGACTGACTGAAAGAAATCACCATAAATGCCACATACCTTTATCTTCTAAAGTTAGCACAGAATAGATCCTTTGTCATATACACCCAATATTTGCCTTTCTCTTTTCAACAGGCTATTATTTCATATTTGTTGAACCAGATCGGTGTACTGTATAATCTGCTCTCTGGGACAACTGGCGAGTACTTTTGTTGATGCAAGTCACTCCCACACATCAGGGGTGCCCTTTCAGTGAGTGTGTTGGAGACCCTGTACACACTGCCCTCCTGCTCTGTGTTTCTCCCAAAGAATTGCCCTGGGTTCTGCTTTAAGAAAAACTCAAAAAGATGGAATCGTTTTATGTAGAGATTTGTTAACTGCTATTTCAAATTTTTTCTTCCTCTTCATGCCCCTCTACCCTATTAATTATTTTGGAACTTCTTTTTGCAATACTTAAGTAAAATACAGGTCAGAAATTCTGTGTTATTTTTAATCTCCAGTAGGCTGTTGAATACACACAGTTGGTTTTATGTTGTTTTCGAAAGCAGTGATTCTCAGGCCTTTATTTCAGTAGTCATACCTGACAGGTGAGATTTATTGAAGTGTCACATTCCCTAATTCTTTCAATTTTCTTTGTATCATTCATGACATGAGAAAAAAAGGGAAAAAAGGAAGAAAAATTTTGATTGGCATTTGTGATTATTAATTCAACAACATTACTGTGCATACAAACTTGTTTATCCTCACTTACAGCTATAGCAAGCCATCTAAACTTGCTCCCTTTAATGAATCAACTGAGACAGGAATGCTAATTTTTTTCTGTTGGACACGATTAGAGTTCCTTTTTCCTCAAATTTGCTTTTTTCCTATCTTGTTTTGTGTTAAATATAAATTTAAGGCTTCATTTATGATTTCCAGCTTATCTTTTTAAAACTGGAGTAAGTACAGAAATTGTTTAGATTTTACTTTTCTAGTTTTCCCCATATTTCCAAAATTTCTCCCACATCTAACTTGGAATTGTGTACAACTGTTTTCTTTGAATTTACTCTTTCTTTTTTCATCTATATTTAGTTCAGTAACTATGTGAATTAGATTAATATGAGTATAACATCAGTAATATAAACAAGATGGAGAAAGCTGAATTTTTTATTACATTTTTCCTTTTAAAATTTAAGTATATATCTCACTTAGTGTGCTTGTTTTGCATTGTTAATCGCAGGAGTGACTAAAAACAAATAAGTGTCTATCAATGTGTTCAGAGAGAACACATGGGTACAGAGAGAAATGTAAGTGTGAGACTGAGAAGATTCTTCTCTGTTCAAAATTCAGAGCAGAAACTTCATGAGAGCACTTCCAAATTTGCAGGCCCAGGTTATAGACACGTAGGAAATTTGTCTTTTAAGATGACTTAGCATTATTTTTATTTCTCATTGCAAACACAATTCTTATCTACTTCAGATGAGTTAGAAAAAAATGGAAAAGACAAACCGACCGGAAGAAAGCATACTTGCTTAGAATAGATTAGCAATTAAACAAAAATGAAAGAGTGTGGGGGGCAGATGTTTTCTGAGGAGAAAATTACCCAAAATGAGTGAAAGACACACGATTCTGCATGTATTCCTTATGCATGAGAACTTCCCTACGTGCATGCAGGTCAGGTGATTGGAAGTATTTGGGTGATTCATTGTCAGGTGCCAAAACCCTGCACAGGTCTAGTAGGTACTGTGATCTGTTACGACAAGTTCTAATTTGTCTTCTTCCATCTATGAATTTTTAGTTCCCATCGATAATGTTTTGTCATCATAAAACTCTTGAAATATCTATCTATCTATCTATCTATCTATCTATCTATCTATCTATCTATCTATCGGGCACTGGAACTCTTGCTGATCCATGATAGCCTCATGCTAACCACCACACAATGGTGAAAATAAACCATAGAGAAGTGGTTCTTTCATTGCAGCTAAAAATAGGCTCATCCATCTCTAGAGTCACACACTATGGTCTCACTGAGTGTGTGTATGGAAATGTTTACAGCTCCTTGTTTTGGCCAAATTATTTCTTTGGACATTTTGTTTTGTTTTACTTGTATTTTACTTTATTATTTACTTTTGAGTGACTGGGTAGGCAAATGCTCCACACTGAACTACATCCCCAGCCTGAAGATTTTATTTTTGACTTCAGTCACACATTGTTTTTCACTTGGCTGGTGAGTGGCAGAGATGCAAGTTGGGCTTCAGAGTCTCTGGTTTAAAAACCCATGTGTTTCCTGTGACAACTTTAATAAATCTTGAAGAAGGTGTGCTAAGTAAGATGAGCCAGCCACAGTGGAGACTGCTAGGATTTCACTTTTAGGAGGTTCTTGTGGCAGCTAAATTCATAGCTAGAAAGTAGATGCTTCGTTTGATTTTCAGCCCTAGAGATTGCCAGGGCCTGGAGTGAATCACAGAGTGTCTCTCCTTAGGGCGTGTGACCCCCTGTGTTAAGGCAGGTGAAACCTACTTATAGGAGGAGGGACCACAGTGCAGGAGGGCAGAGAACACCCAGTGTGGAGGGGTTGTGAGCAGAGGTAGATGGGGTCAGCCCCTGTTAATTTTGTTATTTCCTCTTCCACTTCATAAAACCTCCAGACTTGTATTAGACCTAGCAGCACCTAGGGGGAGAATTTGTTGAACTTAATATTGAAATCTTAAATTGATAACCAGTATATGGTGTGTTTTGCCTCTAGTTCCCTACAGTCTTTTAGTGTGTGCTATCTTGCCTCTCATTACTGTTTCTGTCTGTCTGTCTGTCTGTCTGTCTGTCTGTCTCTCTCTCTCACACACACACACAAACACACACACACCCCTCTAAAGCAGACAGCAGACCCTAAGAGCCCCCAAGTCCAGCCAGCCGTCCCTGTCAGGTCTGGATGGAAGGCCTCCCATTATGTGTGGGGCTGTTGTCTTTGTGTGGGGTTGTAAGTGGCTGGTGGGCGGAGACCCTGTCATTCTGGATTAACTCTCCCTCAGGTTTAGTGGATCCCCAAAATCGAGGGAGTACTTATTAAACATTACTTGACTGACTGATAAGACAAGTAATTGTACCAAAAGAAACACCAGCTTTAAAATCTCTGTACATTCCTGAACTTCCCACGAGGGGAGCCCAGTGACTTGGGCGGGCTCTTGGGAATTAGTAACAAGATACTGAATCTTTCCCCTTTTTGCCACCTGTTGCAATTTTGCTTCCCTCACTGTGGCTGCAAATCATTATCAGCCTACTCTTCACCCAAGCCTGGTTTCTGCAACCAGTGTAATGCACAGACACTGGGCAGGGGATCAGTTGTCTTCAGAGATTTGTCTGGGTTGTGGACAATTCAGTTTTCTCTGTGGAGGCCTATGCAGTGGTTTGGCATGCTCTGTGGCAGGGTATCAGCAGAGTTTGGAGACAATAGATGGATCTTGCTTTTATCTAAGGCAAGGTCTAAAATGGTTAGTTTTGCCTTTTAGCAGTGTTTTGGAAAGAGTGTATTTTGATAGCATACTCATGTGTAGAATAAGATCTATTTGGGGAGACAGGAGGTTGAGTGGTACTTAGACTAGGGACAGAATGAGTCTCGAGTGAACCAGTTTCACATATCATCTATGAAATATCTTGCACCTTGCACTGACCCTTTTGGCCACATTCAAATGGTATCAGCTAAAAGGTATTTTAGTTGCTGAAAAAAAAAAACCCTAAAAATTGAAGTGCAGATTGACTCCCATGAAAACAGGACAAACAAGTCTACCTAAATAGAGATGCTATGATGTCGTGGAAAAAAGTGAATGAACAAATTTGGAATTAGAAGATCTCACTGTGAGATTTGAGCAGTATGAGCCTCAGTTTTCATTTCTATAAATGGATACAATATTATGCGCTTAAAAAGGGGGTTGTCCACAGAAGTGGTTGTTAAAATGACATACATAGATACACCTGTTCTTTCCTACCCCTCACATGCAACACACCTCCAGGATTTAAAGCTCAAAGTTCTTCTTTTGAATAAGGATTGGAATTGATTCCCATGACCAGAGTAAGGAAAGGGGAACATTAAAACTTTAAAAGTGCAGAAAACTGGCAAATATTCCCATAACTAGATGATCAAAGTGAGTCTCACTTTTGATATGTTACCCTCGGAGATTATGTAATACAATGGGCACCTCACTTCTCTGGTATTCTTTCCTGCAAATAACGTAAATCAAGTCACACAATGAGAAACCAGCAATGAACAGGTGTGAGGTACATTCTAAGAGACATTTGGCTCAGACTCAAGTCATAAAAAACTTGGAAAGACGAAGAGATTCTCACCAGGAGGAGATTAAGGAGACAGGACAAATAAATGATTTGGGCAGGATCCCTGATTCTACAATAGGAAGGTTTTTAGTAGCACAACATTTGAAATCTCAGTGAAGTATGTAGTTTAGTTAACAGTGTGTTATCTATGCTAATTTCTTAGTTTTAACAAACATCTGATGGTTTTTATGTAAATTCTCTTAAGAGAAGCTGAGTAAATTACCAGCATATGCTCTCCACTGTGCACTCTCTGGGCAACTTCTTCTATAAATATATTTTTTTTCAAAACAAAAGGAAAATAAAAAGATGATCATGGTAATTGAGACAATGTATGTACTAGGTCTTTGCAGTTAGCATTGGGTTATGAAAATATGAGTAGTATTTTATCAGAATATCTGCTCTTTGATAAAAAAAATACGCAAGGATCCCTTGATACATTAATAGACTAGTCTCGGAATGATAAATACTATTGAGTTTCTCATCTTTCTCCCTCCAGCCTACCAAGTAAACTAGTTTTTTGTTAAAGATGGCCAGGGCCCCCAAAGTGATAAAGATTTTGAGGAATAATTCATTAGCTTTTATGTACTGTATTTGTGAGAAGCTCAGATCATGATGCATGCATGTACAAGTAATTGATAGAATACAAAAATATGTAAATTTCTGTTACATGAACTTGGGTAAATTGGGCAGTAAATTACAAATTCAAAATCTAGAAGATGTCTATAAGATTAAGATAATTTTCTGTTTTCTTAAGAATTGGGAGTGCTAGCTAAAGCAGGATCAATAATAATTAATCTAAAAGGAATAATAAATTACGGGTTAACAGTAACTTGGTGTGTAGTTCAGAAATGAGAACTATAGAGTCAGAAGTAAAAGTAAGTTTAGAAATATCTTCTCTGATCTTTTTTATATTAAAAACAATACTACTTAATTTAGAGAAGGCAGAGTTTTTCAAGGTCATCCCACTGACTAGTAAAGACGCAATCAGCACATGGGATTTCTGTCTCAAGCACATTCCTTGGTGGTAGTGATTCCTTGTGAGGATTGATGAGCTTCAGGAGTCCCTGAATGTTTGATCTTATATGCAAAGGTGTGTCTCTATGTGAGTATTTGAGCTTTTCAAAGGCCAAAGGGACGGACCGTGCATCAGATGCTAAAAGCTACCTTACCCCTCCAAATGATGAAAATAACTGCTATGAATTTAAAGAAAATGACACTTTACAACTGTTTCTAAGACATTTCCAGAATCATTTTAATTCTTCTGAAACTTGCATCAGAAATTGAATGAGAAAGCAGTAACTCTGGTCTAATTAGTTCCTACAAGTTGTCCTATCTTAGCCCAGCTGCCTAAGACGATTTGTATCTATGAAGTAAAAGATACATGACGTACTGAGCACTGACTGTGTGCTGATCTCTGTCTGGGATAGTTTACACATGTTAGCTAATTTAACTCTGTCATTTCAGAAAGGTTCTTATAATGTCTCATTTTACATATGAGGGAATGGATGTACGGAGAGACTTGCTGACTTGTTTGAAAGTTGAAAAACTATAAATAGTAAGGCCGTAGTTTTGGAAGCCAGGCATTAGGGCCTGAGACTGTAACTTCGCACTGGGCTCCTTGTCTCTGATGCCTTATTTATTTGTATTACGGATTGGATAAGTGTGCTGATTACTGACTTTCTTAATGCATAATTGTGGAGGCAGTAGAATGTGGTACAAGAAAGTATAGGTTTAGTAGGTGAGTTTCTATAAATGTAGGTAATTTGACCTTACCTCCTTCTAGCTCACCTGGGATAAACAACTTATTTATGCTAAGTCTTAGTTCTTTTATCTTTAATCAAAATAAAATGGGGTGATTATAGTGTTTATCTCATAGGATATTTTGAGGATGAAATGGGATAATATTTGTGCCAGATAGTCTATTCCTTATGAATATTAGCAATTATTATAACTGAGTACACTAATTCTCATTTGCTTTATGTGATGCTTTTCATTAAAAAAACGAGCAAAAGGTTGATTAACTGTAACAAGGGTTAAATGAATTTACTAAGATTTCAATTTATGGTGATCTCATAGATTTCTAAAACAGCAGTGCACATGTTCCTAGGGCTGGAACAAAGCAAACAGTAAATCAACTAATGCATCCAAGCAGTTCATGAAGAGACATTTTATTTTTAGAATCAGATGATGTTAAATGCCAGCAGCTGTCCCTTGTTTGACCCTTAGGTTCTCTTGGAGGCTATAGAACTTGTTTGCAGTGCTCTAATATGCCACTTGTACTCATTCTTTGACCTGAAATACAACTGCAGAAATAGCATGTAATACATGATTAAGGAAGATTAAATGGAGTACCTACTTGTCTTAATATGTCCAAGTGGGTGAAGATAGCAACATTACATTTAGATGAATGCTTTGTGTAGCACATTTTAGATATAAAACTGATAAGGAACAGTAATTCCATTTCATATTCTAACATGGTACCCAGTGACATCATCCCTAAATTGCATGGAAATTCTGATTTATAAAGCTCTGCTCTTTAGGGCTTCTCTCAATTCATTTTTCTATTTTGCATTCTGGTTACTATAACACTTTGCACAGGATCAAAGCAGCATTTACACAGTGTATCAATGCATGTCAGTGGTTTGCACTTGTACAGAGTAATGACATCTTGTTAAAAAAAAATGTATCCTCAGGAAAGGTATTGAAAAGTTGAAATCAACTGTGTCCGTTTTTATGGATCTGATTGTATTTTGAACAGACAAAGCGCTCTACAACTTTTAGAGTTTGGGTAGCTGTATAGGGCCTGGGTGGTTCTAATTTCGTAAGTTAAAAGAATAGAGGGGAGCAATGACATGGGCTACACAGATTTTCCCTCATGCATTTATACTTCTTTGAGATGACGTGATGTAGCCGAGTTGAAAGGCTGAAAGCTTGGGCATGTAAGCATACATTCTGAGATTTGCCATTTGATCAAATAGCTGGCATAGCCTGCTCATTTGTGAAACACAAGTAAGAAATGCATTTTCTTTTTCTTTTTTTTCTTTGTTTTTTTTAATAGGTATCGGGGATCGAACTCACAACCACGTGCTTGCAAGGCGGGCGCTTATGCCGCTGAGCTAAATCCCTGGCCCCAAGAAATGCATTTTCTAGGAGAAGGAGACTCAACAATTTTGAATAAAATTCCCCACTATTATTCTGGATATCCTCATTCTTTGCAAATTAGTGGCCCTAGATAATGCCCTTGAGAAGAGTAGCAGTATGAATTCTGCCTTACCAACAGCAGTGGCATATGAAAACAACAAAAACAGCTCATCTTAAAAAAACACCTACACTGTTTTGTTTTTTAATACCTACACTATTAAGTTATTGACTACAAGTAAATTCCAGCCAAAGAGGAAATTGGCAATTGGCAGTTCGAGATTTTTAGCATCTCATTTTCACTTAAAGTACTTATTAAGGCCCTTCTGGTCCAGGGGAAAATGCAAGGTCCTGCTCTTTATCATCTTTGAACTTTCCTTTTCAGATGGAAGAGTCCAGATAAGGCCAAAGTCTCCAGAGCAATAAGCAATTTCCAGAGGAATCTAGAGTCCTGTGGAGAGACCGCTCTGGGAACTGCCCTTCAAGGGGAAATTGCTGCTTCTTTTCCAATTAGTCAGAAGCATAATAGAGGAAATAGGATTCCAGAAGCTGTTGAAATGATGGAAACAAAGAGAACCTGAGTAAGTAGGGCATGCAGAACATACCAGGTGGGGTGCAGTTTAGAAGAAGACATGAGGATGCAATAATGTTTAAATGTACAAGAATTGCAAGAGTATTTTGGAGCGAAGCAGTGCAATGTGTGAGCTTTGTCATCTATAAAACTCTTCCTACAACTTGGTTTTTATGTAAACCACCCTAGTCAGTGTTTAGATTCTCCTTGCTTCTGAGTTACTCTACGGCACTCAACACTACCTGCCCTGGAAGTTTTGAGAGTTTTGAAAACTATAAATATAATGAGGTTCTCCAAAAGAAAAACAGGCGACATTTTTTTTTCTTTTGTTCTATCAATGGGTCCCTTCTATTAAGAGGTACATTCAAGTGCTAAGTTGAGACACCCAGGGAAGAGACATCTGCAAAAGTGGGAGGTGTTATTTTAGTAGATCCTCCAAGGATGAGTACCTGTTAGCTACAAAGTAAACAAGGAATTAAAATAAAAAAGAGGGATCAATCTGGAAGGACGGAGAATTAAAAATATTCTGAAATAATCTGTAAATAATTGCAATGAGTCTGTAGTTTGACACCTCGCTGTCGAAAGAAGAGACAGCGGGAGCTCCCCCAGCACAAGATTTATAGCTGATCACGTTATATAAGTTTGGTGAGGCTGAGCAGAGGGGTGGGATATTGAATGAAGATGAAAAGCTTTGCCTTACATATCGCAATTTTTGATAACTACTAAGCTAGAGGGCTAATCGCCGTGTCTCAGATATTGTTAAAGTAATAGTTAATGCTTATGATTGTCTTACAGCATTTGAATCTAGCTTAAAAGGGAAGAATGCTTGGAGCTAAATATGAGAGATCATCACAACAACAGGAGATGAAAACAGAAATTTCTATGACTATTGATAACTGTGGGTGACAGAGATGAAATTTATTATCAGAGACAACTAAATTTCTCTGTTTATCAGAGAGTGAAATGGAAGCTTTTGAGAAGCAAACACAGTGACAGGAAATGCCTTCCTAGAAAATTGGTAGTTAGGAGGCAGACCTTCGGTTTTCACCCAGGAGACTGAAGGCAGGCAGCCTCCCTGGGACAGCTTTCTAAATGCTACCTCTCCGATGTTAATTTCCACTATTGTGTCAGTTTTAACAAGAGGCTATCAGTATTTCTCAAGGGCTTACTTCTTTGCCTTAATTATGGGTGTCTCCTATAATCAGAAGTTTCAGTGGCCCTTTTCAAATTCTTTTATTTTTCTTTTAATGTGGAAACCAGTTTAGAAATATCAGTCATGGATAAGTGAGGAAGGTTTGAAGTGAAACAATATCCAATTGGAAAAATTAAACTTCAATGGATTTTATGACAATGCAAAACAGTCATGCTAGATATTCCACCTACAGATGGCAGAGCAGGAAGTAGAAGCTGTCTGCTCTTAGCCTGAATCAAGTGCCTTTGCAGGTCTGTGACACCAGAAAAGGCTGACATGGGCATGTCACCCTACTCCAGTCCCTCTGAATACTGTTGGATAGCAGAGAACTTCAGCATTCTTGAGTGCTAAGGCAAATATTTGTAGAGAAATTAATGAGAAGTACATGAGACCTAATAGTGCTAATTATTAGAGGGAAAATAACTATCGAAAAGAGTCACATGAATTTGGAAGCATGTATTTATTTTTATTTTTCTAGTGGTAGGAAGTACCTGTATATAATGACATGCCCAGATACCATGGCATTTTTAAAAACTTCTGCTTGTACAAAATCCCTCTCTTGTTTTTATTGTAAGCCTACTACCATTCAAGACTCAAGGTTGCCTTACAAATTCTATTTTGTAACCAAAAAATGTTATCAGTGAATACTCCTTATTTGTCAGAATAAATGATTCACATGAATGACTGATGAGAAACATGGTTTAAAAGGCAAAATTTTTAAACTGAGATCAAGTCTCTTGGAATGTGAGATATATAGAGATCTATCTATTTATCTAGCACTTTTTTTAAATGAGAGAGGGTGCTCACGGGGTTTCCCATGCTGTTTGTTGTCTTAGGTTATTATTTCTAAAGCCATTTATTTACCTCCTTCATAATTAATCTATCAGGTAATAAAGTCATACAGTAAACATTGTGTAGCAATAAGAATTACATATATACTTTTCTCTCCCTTCTGCAAACACTATCACAGTGAAAGAATCTTGTTAAAAAAAGAAAAGAGCAAACTGTCTCACCACTAACCTAGATGATTTCTGGTTACATAAGTTTTCTCCCAGCCTGTGTTCATAACCATAGGTTTCAACCTGGATGCAATGCAACCAAAATACAGCTTGAGTTATGCTTGGGAGTTCAGCAAGGCGGTACTCGCAGTAGTCACCATACTATTAATAGGTGTCACAGCTGCCATGTGTGAAATGACAGGCATGGGGAGAATACTTTACTGTGTTTTTGTTCAGTCCTCATAATGGCATAGGAAAGCAGACAGAATCATTGTCCTCATTTTCTGTTGGAAAGACAGGTGCCGCCAGCGTAAGTGACTGGCCCAGGGTTAGTCAGCTGGTGAGATGGGCGTCCGGGGGCCGGAGGCCAGAATCTCCCAATGGCTGCAATTGTTATTAATCAGCTGTGCCTGACTTTTCACAGTAGTGGGGGTGCTGGGCACCATCATTAGCCTTCTGAGAGTTATTTGGTAAAGCAATAGTACCTGCTTCTGTCTTAATTTGCAGTTAATACTAAGGAAATAATTAACTTTATTCCTCACTTGTTTATGAATTGAGATTTTTCACATCTGTAAACTGTAGTATTTTCAAACATTTCAGGTGACAAATTGAGGCCCTGAAAAGGCCAGTGTAGCTTTATACAGTGGCTCTGCATAGCTAGGAGCCTTCAAGCCCAGATAGAAAGGAAAGGAATCAACTCAGAGAATTCCCTGCGTGAGGTCCGCTATGGCTGCAGCGGTTTAAGTGGCTGTGTGTGCAGCATGGGGTGGGGGGAGAAGATGACAAAATATGTGATTTAATTACAATCACTGCAATGAATTCCGGGTGGCTCTTGCTTCTGGTACTTGAGTTGACCACAATTTTCAGCTTGGCATGGCCTGAAAGCCTGAGGAATGCATTGCAGTTAGTGCCCGGCCACCTCATTGTCCTCTGTGTACATAAACACTGGGCTGTGCTCCGAGTGGTCATGCTTGAGCTGCTATCTGAAATTCACTTTTGCTATGAGGGTTGACTAATCTGCTTCCTCCTGACAGCAGCATCCATCCACTGGGTGAGCTTTCTCTCACTTCAGTGCCGCCCCGCTCTGGTTAGGAGAGGAAAACGAAAACTGTTAAAAGTGGTGGACGTGTGAGTCGCCACTTATCAAACAGTTCCAACATCCAATGTCACTGTGATCAGTGTCTTTTTTTTTTTTCTCTTCTCTTCAAGTGAACAAAAAGTTCAGCCGTGCCTAGCAGTGTTGGGGGGGAAGGTGGCCAAGATGCCCTCCCCCCCATGCTGTGTTCAGGTTAAATGGCCAGGCTCTCAATTAGGGACGTGGATGTGACAGAATTCTTGCAAGGCTCCCGCCCCCATGCTCTGTCACTCTTCCATAGCTTGGCCTTTCTACCCTTCACCCCTGCCCTGTCATTATCTGCAGATGTTATCTGCCCAGCAGATGTTGTAACCTATGAGATCCCAAGACTTGTTCCCACCCCTTCCCTGCCCTCCCCCACCCCTTCCCTCCCCCACCCCACTCTGGAGGAGGCTCAGGTTCCTCCCAAAGGAGCAGTGGGAACTTGGAAGCACTGGATTGAAATGCAAAAAGGAGTGCAAAGCTCACCCTTTTATTTTAATGGGAGGCCTAGACTATAATGCATTGTAACCTCTGTTTGATGACAGTCCTTTTTAACACAGTTTAAAAAGTAAATATTTATCGTATGGGCTTTAACAGTTTGATTCCTTGCAGTAGACAGCAAGATAGTTTTTTCTACTTCAAACGCGCCTACATTTCCAAAAATGAGATATATCTAGGAAAGGTGGGACCTGAAAAATATTAATATTCTAAATTCTGAGTAGTTACCAACATCAAATTGCTATTGCAGATTCTTAATCACTGTTTTTGTGGAGGAATGAAGTGTTGCAGGTGATAAAATCAAGTTACATCATATTACATTGCTATTACATCATGATGGGCTGTAAATACACTTCCTATCTAACATGAACCAAAAAGTATAAAGCAAAGACTCTAGACAAGGCCAAACAAAAACTTCACCCAAACCTAAAGGTGACAGTGGAGGTAACATGAGTCACACAAATGAAAAGTGATGCTAAAAATATGTTAATAGTACAATGAAGGCTCTGAAAGGTACCAGAGATAAAAATCAATTCACTGCTTTATGAAAAATATAGACATATCTTTGAGAAGAAAATTCTTCAGTGTACTCCCTTAGTGAAAATACTAAACATGACCATTTACTTTGCCTTACTGCTTTTATTTATTTATCCATCTAATTAATTTTGGGTTGTTTTGTATCTTCCTAAATATAGACAAGTGAAGAACAAAAACGAGGTAAATATGTGTATTTACATGTCAAGGTAGATGTTAAAAAATCAACATAAAATTACATTTCTATTCTGAATCTAACCTCCGTGTAGGAATAATTTCTGCCAGTAGCAGATTAGACACTGCTTACTACCAAGAAAGGCAGCTGGCCTGCATCCATCACCTGGCGGTGGAGAGCTCCTCTCGTCCTTTTCGTCTCTCACTTTCTTACCATTTCATGGGATCTGGATTGTGGGATGGAGGCAGCTGCTGACTCCAGGGCCAGCACATCCACTTTGCTACACAGACTGTTACTGATTCAAGAGAAATCGAAATTGCACTAGCCTACAATATCACGTTAAAAGTTTTCTGCTTCTCAGGCACTGGCCAAGAGTTTTGCTGAGGGCACCTAAAGAGAAGTGTTAAATCCTATAGTCCCTTTGATAAAACAAAACTGTCCTTAGAAATCTGGGAGAATATTTTTACCACATGTCCTTTAGATAAGATCACAAGTGTTAAGTAATGTGGTAACTTTTAGCAGGTTAACAATCACAGCTTGAATTTCATAAGATCTCCAGGTAACCTTTGCAACCCAGAATCAAAGTCTTAGGTATTTGCTTTCGCTTACTTCTAAACAATGAGCCCCACTGCAATCTTCTCAGAGGGGCTCAAGTAGTCTCATATTTGCTCGTGGTGATCAATTTTGTGAAAACATACATTAGCCATTAAATTGATATTTCCCTTTGGGAAGCATTTTTATAAACATTTACATTTGCTCAAATAAAACACCTCAGCTCTTCTATCATAATATTTTGGAGGGCCATTTATCGTGAAGGAATTAGAAAATTGGGTTTAAGTGTATCTTGTTTATTAAGACTATTGAGAATCAGGCCCGTGGAAATAGGGGTCTAGATGATATTTTGTGAGGGTTGTTCTTGTGTTTATTTTGTATGTTTACAGCCCGCCTCAGTTTGTTATTTCTGAATTTAGTTTCTTTTTTCCTTTCCCAACCCTGTTACTAACTGGTTGTGTCATCTTGAGCATTGAATTTAATCACTTGGGTACATAGTGACTGATAGACACTGAGGGCTTGGTCTCAAAGATATTTTTCTAATCTTAAAAATCTTTGATACCATGGTCTGTAAGTTAAATCTCTAAGTCTTGTAGAAAGTAGCAGCTATGCGTCTCTTTCCAGGCACACAAATACTTCCAGCGGAAACAGTACATGTGTCGCCACCTATAGGTAAAAAATATATTACAGAAAAAAATTATATTCAGGTATGGAACACCATTAAAAAAGGAATTCATTTTAGCATGAAAAATTCCAGACTCCACCCACAATCATAGTTCATGAATATTTGCCTTGTATGTTTCTTTCTTGATATTTCTGTAAATTCCAGACTCCACCCACAATCATAGTTCATGAATATTTGCCTTGTATGTTTCTTTCTTGATATTTCTGTATGTTTTCATCTATATTATAGCTACCTGGTCAGCTTCTTTTTCCTTAAGCATTTTTAAAAGTCTTGACTCGTTTATCAAGATTTGAGATTGAACAGTTCATGAAAACGTTCCTGGATTCCACATTATCAAAGGCTTCTATTAGCTACATGTTTGTGCTCTGAATGTTGAACTAAGTTTCAAGATAGTTATCCAAGGAAAAAAGGATGACAAACCACCTGGAGGAATGTTTGATTCATTTTCTAATTGAAGATGCTGTTGTGGCTTCATGGATTCAATTTTTAATGGAAATGAAATAAAACAATTGTAGCATTGCTACCATTGAGATACAGTAGATAAAATGAAGCTCAGTTTCCATTCTTCTCTCTGCTTATGGATAAGGGAAAAAATCTTTTTCTTCAAAGGGGAAAAAAAGGTCAATTAGAAGAAAAAAATAAACTTTGATAAATTAAGAAATCATCTACCAGTTAAACTGACACTCCATATGCAGAGGAACCAATTCCATGCATGTTATAAAAAATGTGTTAAATCAACTAACATTGATATAACTTCAAGCAATTAGGAGAACACTAATAATGATATGAGTCTTCAGCTGTAAATAATTATGCTGCCCCAGGGCTATGCTTTAATTCTTGGCTTGCTGTATCTATAAACAATAATCAAACTGCAAAGCAAGTTGTGTTGTTTTTGTTCACAGTTTGTGAAATGATTTTTATACCCTACAGTGATGCTGATGGCTATTTTGACCTTCAAGAACTCCGGCCTGTGAGGCTAAGAGCTAATGTGTACTTTCATCGATCTGAGTTGGAGGCACACAGCGGGTTACAGTGCCTGTTCTCCATGAGCACAGAAGCTGCTATCGTCAATCAGTGTGCGATGTGAAAGGGGGCTTGCTGCTGTGACTCAATAAATGGGGACATTAGGAGGAAATGTTATAATTGCTGCTACCCACATCTTGTTAATGAGTAATGTACAGTTAGACACCATGCAATTGCAGCTAAACTGTTTATACAATTTATTCTTATGTTGCAACTAACATTTAACATAATGAAGTATCATAATTGCAGCCATTAAAGTCAAGATTAAGATTTGTTTAATTAGAATTAAGAAAATGTAAAATAGAAAACTACTTTCAAATGTTGAGTATACAGGGTGGATTCAGTGGTATGCAGGGGAAAATGAATTTTTAGGGTGCTGGTAGCAGATATTGTGTACATAAAATTGTTCATTGTAGGTCTCTTCCTTGGATTTTTTTTCCCAGTGCTGTCATTGAATGTATACAGAAAACAAAATATAAAGGCATTAGTTTGTCATGTATAAATATAGTGTTATTATTCAGATCGTTAAGAGTTGTAGCTTTTAAATTTTAGAATTTACATTACCCCTAAGCTAAACAAATAATACTATATCTTAAAACACACAACTCATATTTCCATCCAGGCAAGTTATCCAATGAATTAGAGAGGAAATAAGCCCCTAACTTTGTATAGGAAATGTCATAACTTTGTAAAACCAAATGGATATTAAACCTCTCCATTTTAATTATCTACATGTCCAAATGTAGGCACTTATATAATATGATATCTTTACATAAGCGAAGGGACAAAACATGGTTAATGGAATGCTTTGAGGAAATAAAGCTTGTCCAGATTCATTAAGCGAAGCCATTTCATTTGGGTCATGTCAGGCTTTCCTTCCCCTTCCTATATTATTAAGTGCTTAAAAGTTCCAAAGTGCTGTAAGTGACAGAACTATTTGGGTTTTTCTTCTCCTGAGACCTGCTGTTCATCCTCTGATAAGACTATTCTAAGCAAATCCAAGTCTGCTTTTCACTCTATGTTCACATTTTGTTCTCAACTATATTTGGAGTAGGAATTTTTCCTCTTGTCCCTGTGCTATTTGTCAATATTAGACTGCTGTGCAAATGGGTCCAGGAGAGAGAGTATTAAGCTTGGAGGGAGGAGACTCCCATTCTTTAAAACTACGTGTTGGCATACTCATGTCATCTCAGCACTCAGGAGGCTGAAGCAGGAGGACTACAAATTGAGGCCAACCTGGGCTACACAGTGAGGTCAAGTTACCCTGGACTGCACAGTAAGACCCTGGCTCAAAAAACTGAAAACCAAACCAAAAACAGACCTACACCCATCTGGTTTCATGACATAAACTGGTCACCTAACATCTTGTGCTTGTATTTGTCATTAGTAGATGGAATTAACTGTCTGCCTTAAGTTCCTTATAGAAAGCTAGAAGGAATTTGATGCCCTAGTACAGATGAAGGGACCTGGAAATTGTAACATGCCAAAGAAACAGCTTGTATTCTAGTCCATTGCGACAGTCTCAAAATAATGCCATTAATTGCAGATGGTGACTTGAAATGGGGATAGAAGAGCAAGGCAGCATTTTGTTACTTTCAAAAAGAAAGCTCCATCTCTACCTCTTATCTTGTGTTTTGTACCTGTCACACTGAGGTTCTGAAGTATGAATGAAATGACCACTTTTGTGAAATGATACCACATCTTTGTTTTTAAACTTTAATCCAATTTTAAATAAGCACCGCTAATTATCAAAGAGATGGAGTTCGCAAATCCCTTCCCACTTATTTTTAAATAAATTTATGAAATACTATAAATGTAAAAAAGCAAGCGATGGTTTGATATTTTGCAGCAATAAATAGTCAGAGACAATGGTGTTTGAGGATGCTATTTGCTTGGCCTGCAGTTAGTGCGGTATGCCCTTGTTGATATTAGATTTCTTAGCTTACTGTAGAATTTATTTTTATAGTTCTTTCCTTTCCCCTCCAGTATAAATTAAAAAGGACAGGCTGCTTTTTGTAATACTTAAGATATTGCATAAAATTTGAGTTTATCAACTTAGAAAAATGCTTAAGAACTTCAGCTTGCAAATGCAAGTAAATGCATTTATTGAATCTTTCAGTAGCCATTTATTGAGGGTCCCCATACATGTCGGCTGCCACAGTAGGTACTGGGAACCTAGCAGAAGAGAAGCAGCACAATTTTTTTGTTGGAGAAGGGTGTAATGATGGGTTATGCTTTGGACATACTATGCCAGAGCTTCCTGTGTGAGTTCCAGAAGGGTTGGTTGGACCTTTGGTAACATTATGAATTAAGATTCAGTGCTTTTCATATAGGCTTAAAATGTACATTTTTGATTTTTTAAAAGTAGCTGTGTTCAATTTGTTAATATTAATGTTACTCCTGTTTTGAGTGATTTTAAAATGATTAAAAATTACTTTAAATTGTGATTGTTTGAAACGGCATTCATTAATATGTGTTACAGGCTTTGTCCAGGTGTGCACTGAGCATTTGAGTCATGACATTTGTTTTAACTTAACTAATCTCAGCATTTAAAGGAGGAAGTTGCAGCTAGCCCCCACCTTCCTACTTTGGATCGTCCCTTCTGAGGGAGGCAGTTACAGCCCCCTGCAAACGCGAGCCCCGGACCTGTGCCGTGCTAGTGCCACCGACAAACTGATTTACATCTCATTTGGTTGTAATTACTTTTAATTTAATTTTTAAAAAATGAAGCAGTAAAAATGTTCTCCACTAATGGTAACTTTGTTGTGTGGCACAACTACGTTTATGTCTAATTGTTGAATCGTGTCAGATACCACTGCTGCATTGTCAGAAGCATTTTAGGCACCTGTGCTGCTTCTAGTATGACAGAAATAGTCCCTGATCTCATCTTAGCCCATGGATTGATTTAGGTTATTTTTTCTATTCACCTAGGAAACCTGATAATGTGTTTGTTTGAATATTTTGTGACAATAGCATGAATTACAGTGACATGACATAAATTATAACCCATATATATTGATCTATGTGGGGTATCAGTTATAACAAGCTACATTATAAAGTGTGGACATACAGTATTTTAAAATGTAAAGTAGAGGCATCTCCTTGATGCAGAATTGAGTTTTGAAACTGTGATTCAGTTTATATTTACATTTTTTTCAAGACAGAGTCTTGCTGTGTAGCTTAGGCTATACTAAACTCACTTGTAGTCCAGGCTGGCCTCAAACTCACAGTGATCCTCCTGCCTCAGCCTTCCAAGGTATATGCCATCACACCTTGATATATAGGGTTTTTTTCCCCCAAAAAATCTAGGTGTAGGATGGAGGCAGTAAATGAAAGGAGAGATTAGAAAAAAATGTGTTGTGAATTTTACCAAGAAAGGTAGTTGTAGCTTGCTGTAACAGCTAGTGGAAGAAGAGATTTGTTTGCTGTGCAAACACATTTTTTAAAATGACATAGTTGATAGTAAAAAGGGGCATTTTCAGAAAACGCATAGTGATTTTATAAGAAATTTCCTCTCAACAGGGAAAAAATCGACCAAACAAACAACTAACTAAAAAACAATGAAATTTGATGCCTAAAAGCAACATTAGATAAGTCAAATGTCCTAAGAATTTTTAGCTTAGTTTTGTTCAGTGTAAGGATTGAACCCAGTGTCTTGTACATGCTAGGCAGGTGCTCTCTCATTGAGCTACATTCTGGGCTCCTTAAGGATGAAATACATATATATGTATGTATATGGCCAATTTCTAACAATATTTGAATTTCTAATTTTTGCCACCCCTTAACTGGGATTCTGGTGCTCACTTTTAACTAAAGAGATAATAAAATGAATTAATATTTTTATTATGAAAATCATGTTAGAAAATTTGAAACTAAACTAAGGAATATTTTATATCAAGTTAAACTATCCAGTAAGTGCCTATAGAATAAAAGGCCATACTGACAATAGCAAAAACCAATTTATTAAAAATTTAAAATTTTCAATCGCTGTTTTAAACTTTAGATGAGCTGTTCTCTCCTGCAAGACACTATGAAATAATATCATAGATATAATTGTTAAATATAATACCATGAAGATGTGCAAGTGTCATTAAGTATTACTGCCCATTGGTTGGATTTTTGAAAGAAAAAGAAGATAGTAAGCTTAGGAATCCAATGTTCTTTTCCAGTGCTCATTGGTGGAATTGAGCAAGAATTTTACAAAGACTTACTACTCTTAACTCCAACCAAAAAAAAGGTCAACATATTCGGTGCTCATTAATCAAAAACAAAAAATGGTGTGGTGATTTAGTTTTCTCATGTGAGAAAACATATAAGTTAGCCAAATTTGAAACTCCCTAGAAAGGAAATACTTATCTGTGATCTCAGTAGGCAGATATGAGAATTTAAGTTTATATCAACAATATTGACTTTGTGATCAATAATAATGATTTATACTTTCTAATAACGTGAATCAATATACAGAATATTTTGAGCACTTTAACTGATCAACTACATTAGGTAAATTGGCTATAGAAGCAACATAAAAATTGAAGAATGCTTTGTTGATATTGACATGTTTAAAACTGCTTCTCAGTTTATGGGGAACTTTTTGAATTTAATATTAGTACTGAATTGATGCAAGTTAGTGAATTTATTCAACTTGAGAAGACATGATTCTGAAATAGATATGATTTTGACTTATATAAATTCTTCTCCAAAAGGTGAATCAGTTTTGTTAATGAGTATGAAAATCTGCAGGCAATTGATGTTTCGATGCTTGATGCAATCTGATTGTTAGCAAACTTGTGTGTTTGTAAAAAACATGGTTATGTGGGTTTACTTTTTCACCAAAGTATGAGGTTGAGTGGGGAGAGGTTGGTCAATGGCTATACACTTTACTTTTTATGAAGGCTAAATTCTGGAGCTCTATTATACAGCATGGTGACCACCGTTAATAATAGTGCATGATTTACTTGAAATATGCTGAAGAATAGAAGTTAATGATCCTCATCTCCCACCCACGCACACAGCAAGTGTAACTAAGTGTATGGACAGACGTGTTAACCTTTCCACAATGTATATGTGTATCACATTTTTATACTGTGTACTGGAATGTTTATAAGTCTTGTCAGTTACATCTAAATGAAACTGAAACAAAAATGAATACATCAAATATAGTTCAAGTATTTTTGATGAAAACTTAACATGTGATGCAAGTGCCAAACACTTGATTTGGAAGATTTTTGTGCAAAATTAAAAGTCTTGAATAGGGGGGTGGCAAAGCCATTCCAGCTGGGTGGCTGCAGTGTGTGTGTGCCTTACCTGCTGAGGAAGGAAGGAGAGAGAATGGGGAAGGAGAGGTGCAGAGGGGACTGGGAGGGGACATCTGGCTAAGCGTGAGTACTACCGAGTCGCAGAAGAGCCGGGGAGCTTGCTGCTTCCTGGCTTCCCTGTAGCACTGACGATGAACTCAGTGCCCACCAGAACGTTTGTGGTTCCATATGATTTTGCTGAGTTTGAGCTTAGGTTCACTTGGGTTGCAGAGGAAAGAGAACACTGACATTGTGCAGAAGATCTCCAATTGGAGAATACTATTTTCACCATTTTCCACCAGCTCTGATGTTCACGTAGAGAGAGGTGATGAAGACCTCATTCAGAAAGGTGCTTGGCCCATGGTCCAAGAGCTAATGCAGGAAACCAGCCATTACAGAACCTGGTATTTTCAATTTAGGGTTTTTTTTTTTTTTTGCATATACAGCATCATACATCAATGAGCATCTACAATTCTGTTTCCGTTGAACTTTTAGTGGCACCTATTTAAAGAAAACTTATTCTTGTTCTCGTAGTGTGAATCTTTGTCAGTTTATCAGTGTACAGATGACAGGGAAAATGCTCACATTTATTGTTGTTGTTTTGACAAGAAGAGATTACCAGAAAATTATTGAAAGGAGATGAAGAGCGAGTACTCCAAAGGATTGCAGAAGAAGTGCTGGGTGGCAAACTTCACTACCTGTTAGGCAGTGGTAGTGTCCTACAGATTGGGGAATCTTGAGGTAGGCAGGAGAGGTTTAATACTGATCCACATCAGGCACTTTCACTGAAACATAACTGTCAGCATGAAATTTCTTGGTTCTTGCTAAGACGTTTTGACTTAAGAAGATCAGGTTGCACAAAAATGTAGCTGGGGCCTTACTGAAAGGGAAGGCCATAGATCACAAGCCTATACTCTAGGGTTCTTCTCCCTGCCTTGCTAAAGTGGGTGAGACTCGTTTCTGAACTCCTACCCAATTTCCCCATGGCATTTCCCCCCAACTTTAACCAGTGCACATTTCTATCAGATTCCTTCACAGTGGACATGTTGAAGGAATTGACTTTGTGATCTTTATTGTGAGATGTCAACTTGGTTTAAATAAGAGCGGCCTAGTAAATCTGAGCAGCCTGGCAGATTAGTAAATTGTGAGCGTGTCTATGGATGATTGACATGTAGGTCATCAAACTGAGGGGAAAGACCCCCACTAGAGAATAAAAAGGGAAAGAAGATGAAACTGTTCTGTTGCCTTTGGATACTGGGTTTCAGATTCTTCAGCTTTCCAGCACTGATCCTAGCCTTCCAACATAGACTTGTACTATTGATGGATCCAAGTTATCCTGTGGAGTGAGAAATGTTACTGTTAGGGTTTTCCAGCACAATAGAGAAGCAAAAATAAAGAAAAAGAGGTCTTTATTGAGGACGTGGAGAGGAGTGCACCATCCATGAGGTTGGGCATTCTCTTCCACCAGAGACAAATATGGCGGCAGTTTTAATGCCCTCTGACCAGAAGCAGCACTTTGGTCAGGTATAGATGACACGTGAGGAACTGATTGGAATTCTCTTTGTGCACATGAGAAAGGAAAGAGGAAGTTATAATCAGGGCTGAAGACAAGGAGGAGGAAATGATTGTCAGGGTTAGTGTTTTTGCTTTGTCCTTCTGCCATGTTAGACCACTGCTATGATGTCCAGTAATTTATACTAGGGGAGAAACCTTTCTGTTATGAGTCCTGCAAACTACCATAAAGTTGATCTGATGACAGAAGATTTAAAAACTATTAAAAATTCAAGCTAATGAGTGGATTTTCTAATTTTTTAAAATTTGCAACTGAAAATCGGTAACGTATTATCTACAGGAGAGGGGGAAATTATTCCCATAGTACTTGCTAGGTCCATTGGTATTGGCTGTGTTTGTCAAGTATTGATCAAAGGTTTCACAAAACTTTGGAAAGAAAATATTTGGGAATTAACACTATAGATGAAAAAAATATACTCTACTAAAATGTTAGAGAGATTCTAGAGATGGAATCACAGGGAAAATCACATCTTTGTTGGTTTCCCAAGCTGAAATTCTTTGGAAGAATTTCTTTAATGGGAGCTTCAGATGGACTAAGAGGAAAGGATACTCTGGCATTTGAAATGCATGAACAAGAATCAAAAGAATGCATTCCAAGGGAGACAAAAACTTTGGGCCCAGTATGAAGAGACTTTGCTTCAGGATAAAAAGCCTCAAAGACATTCTAAGTGCATAAATGGCAGGTTGTAATTTTCAAATAGTATGCGATCACTTCAGATGCACTCAATTTAATGCAGAATGATCACGAAGTTTCTGTGAGATGTTCCCTCCTGCTGAAAAATTCAGCAGATGGCCCCGAGGAGCCTTTTTCCCCTCTCTCCTCAGAGGAGGGGCCACTGACCTGGCCTGCACACGTGCACAACCTTAGTTTGAGGTGCTCTGGCGCCCTCCAAGGGCTCCCAGCATCCTTTGCAAACCTGCTCAGGAAGCTACTCAGGTGTGGGGGCTGAGGGCAGTTGCTTGATAGCAAGCTGTCTCTGAGGCAGTAAGACTCTGTTACCAATTGAAAGGTAACGGGTTGTCTGACCCAGCACTTCCTAAGTACAGGCCCACAGTTTGCCAGTGCTCCCACCTTTGCTTTGTTCGGCAGGCGCCTGCTGCTGCGGGGGGGGGCAGCGCTCTCTCTCCAGCCTGCCGAGTGCTCTCCGGACACATGCCCGGCACCCGGAGCGTCTACAGCTCGGCTGTGGGCAGGACCCAAGGGCCGGGGAGCTTGGCGTTGGTCTGTTGATTGCCTGGGCTGAAAGTGAGCAGTGACATCTTATAGTGAGGTGTGAGGTTGAACGTGGGTCACACCTGTGTGCCTTATGCTCTCCATAACGCCAAATTTTGATAGCTGCTTATGGATTTAATGAAAACCATTATCTAGTTTAGCAAGGAAGTAGCTCGTATCTCTGAAAAATAAGTAGACTTCTGAAGGAAGTCCTTGTATTCGCTTATGAAACTTTTTAATGCAAGCCAGCATTTATGTTGTAACGACAAAGTGATACAACTTTCCAAAATTGAATAATACGCTTCTACTCATTCTGATGTCATGTTGTGATTGAGTTGCAAGGATAGGTTGGCGAGAGATGCAAGACGCTGTCAAAAATCAACAAGAGTGTTATGTGAGACTCGGTGGGATGAAAGGAATTTGCAGTAAAGATTGCGCATATTATTATTTTACTTTTTGACATTGATTTCATGCTTAGTTAGAAATATTCTAAAATATTTTGAAATTATTAGGATAAAATAAATTATTAGAATTATTTTTACCTATTTGGATTTTAAATGTTTTAACTAAAATATTTAATGTTACATTTGTGGCTCACGTTCTGTTTCTTATGAGACAGTGCTAGCCTAAGTAAATCCTACTTGCTCTTCATTTGTCTTATGCTGATGTGTAGGATTGGAATAATAGAGTACTTATGTTTCCTTGTCTCAAAGAGGTTTTTAGGGTTCTTTGATGAGTTATTTTGGCTGCAAAAATTACATAGTCCATTCTAAATCAACCTAACTCATATATTGCAATTGCCAAGTATATTACTCATCCCAACTGTATGTGCTCTATGTTTCTTTATTACACTATATTGGCAGTTTGTTTATTAATTAATTAATTAATTATTTTTGGCATTAGGTTTGAATTTGAGGCCTCACACATACTAAGCAATCTTGATACCTCTAAGTTACACCCCAATCCCTCTTGGTGCTTTTAAACAGAATACTAAATCTGTACATTTTTCTGATAATGTGGTCAAACTGGAACATAATGATTAGCCATTACTGGTGAATGAATCTGTAGCTGGATGTATGTATCAACACCTGATTCAAGATTTGAGTGCATTGTTTACATTCTATGCCTCACTACTTATTTGAATATGTAGATCCTAGCATGTAATTTCCTATCTACTTTGGTAAGTAGTAATGTCATTTGTGATTCAGTATCATTTCATTTTGGTTGTCTACCATTTTGGGTTTACCATATAATTCTCAGCCACTTGACATAGTGTTAGCTGAGAATGAATGGTAGGGGTTACTTGTAAGATCTATGATTAGTAGCCTGCAGGATAGTTTACAAATGATTCATAGAGATTACCTCACTAGGATTTGGGAAGGTCTTGAAGATAAAAGGTATTTTGAGTTCAGTCTTACACTGTCATCAGTGCCTGATTCTGATAAGGAGAACTTTGAGGTCCTTGTTAGGGTAAGAATGAATCACAATACATATTGAAAGATATTTCTTGAATAAATTTTTCTTGATGTTTTATATTCTCCATCAGCTGGCCAGTGAGAGGCTACAGACAAAACTAGGAATTTACATTTTTTAAATGAAAGGATTTAACATATTTGCTAAACACGCAATAAGAAGAAAGCTTTGAAAGAATGAGACTGTGAGATCAGGGCTCCAGACTGACAGCAAGTCAATCATAAAGTGGTTGGAGGAGTCAAAAGAAGGAAGAAATGAATCTTATCATGAGGCAATCAGCACGTAAGGTACAGGAAAGTGGTTTTTTTTTTAACTGCAGAAAATGAATTATATTAGAGATTATACTATTGTTGTCTGTGATTGAGAGATACAGCTACCATGATGGAAGAAACTGGAAGCTGTAGTAAATAGTCTGGAGCTGATATAGTTGGCCATAAATTCTGAGATTCCTGTGACTAATTATAACTGATTTGGTCTACACAAAAACATTGCAGAGAGACACCTAGACCTACAATCTTTATCAACCTCCTGAGGAAGACAATGAATCATAGCTAGTTGAAGACTCACTGACACCTTGGCCATTGTGTCAACTTATAACTATTCTGATTGAAGAGCTCATTTCCATTATGAGAGTTAGTTGTAATCTCCTTCCATCACACTGGTTCACTCACTCACTCACTCACTCACTCACTCACTCACTCACTCAATTAATACTCTTCATGCCTACTAGATAAGCCTGCTAATTAAGTACATTGCCTTTTCTTTTGAAAACTCAGTGAAGTGGAGGAAAGACATGAAAAACTACAAATATGGCACTATTATAAATGCTTCAATTAGAGTGTAAGACAGCGATGGTTGGGGCACACAGGATGATTCATGAAGACTGGGGAAGTCAGGTACTCATTAAAGTAAATGTGTTCAGTCTAAGTAGAAGAAACACCATGGGAAGAGATTAAAAAGTCACAGTTTTGAGAGATACAGCCTCTTGAAAAGCCATGCTAAGGATTTAGAAATTGGAAACTGTCTCGGTTACTTTTTCATTGCTGGGACGAAATACCAGATACCTACAAGTTAAAGGAGAAAAGGTTTCTTTCTGCTCTTAGTTTGTAGAGTCCACAGTCAGCTGACTGCAGTCAAGGTGGCAAGGCAGAGAGGAATCACAGAGGAGAAACAGTCCATGGAAGGCAGGCAGCAAGCAGCAGGCTGCAAGAAGTAATTATCTTTCTGTTTTATCCCATCCAGGTTACAAGTCTTTTGGGTTTTGTCACGTGCACCCAGCATAGGGCTTCTGTGCTCAGTAAAGCCATGCAGCAATACCCAGAACTATGCTAATTCCAAGGAGTGGACTAATTTAGTAACACACATCCTTAATCTGAGTGTCACACACCCTAGATCCAGCCAGCTCTGAAAAGCCCCGTCTACGAGTATATGAAATTCTGGGTGACATCTAGTTGAAAACCAAAACAGATACGTAAGTTCTGAGGAACACTGTACATTTTTAAGTAGAGGAGTGATTTGGTCATATCTGTGTTTTAGAAAATTTTTTCTTGGATAAGTGTGGAGAGTCAGAGAAACTGGCAGAGGAGAGAGCGAGTGCATACAGGGCCCCTGTGACCAGGCAGAGCGCACAGTTAGTGAGATGGGTGGTGTGCTGGTCTAAAGAATTACCAGCTGGTTTTATAAATGAAAAGAAAAAATTCAATTTGTAGCACTTGTCAATTTTTATGATCTAAACATTCTTATCATCTATGTTACAGTAGCACACCATCGTATAGTATTTTCACCACTCACGTTGGAGGGAAATGACCTCGTGAGCACAGATAATAGTAGAGTGTAGTAAAATAGGAAATGATAAATTTGAACATTAGTTACCCCTGCTTTAAATTTACCTGTCAGTTTGTGTAATACAACTTATAATATTGGCTATATTTAACAACAAGCTTATAAATTTCATGAAAATTTAGCCATCAGATTACTTGTAAAAAGATATAAAAGACCACAGAATGAGAGAGAGAAATAAAAATTAAAAAACAAAAAACTTGTTTATGATTGAGAAACTGAGTATATTTACCACAATAGAAATAAATTAAAGAATGAACATATATTTGGAGGGAAGAGAATGAACTGATTTCAGTAGAGCTAAGTTAATTTGACATAGATTTATGAAGGCTAATAATTTTGAAGACCTCTGCTAGACTCAGACATAGAATGGGGGACAAGTTGTGTGGAATCCTTTCCATCAAGGAAACTTCAGCTAGATGAATAAACAGCCTGTGTTCAGAATTCAGACTTGTGTGTGGGTGATTTGAACATTTATCGGAAGAGAAGCTGTAACTACAGCACAGGCACCTTGGGTCATACAGATGAGCACCATAGGAAGAACAATACGGTTCTGAACCTAGAGGACGCCAGAAGCTGAAAGACATCCAACAAGACTGTAGATTATCGAGGGACCGTTAGAAAGTGAGGTCCCATGGGAGTCTTTGGATCACTGAAGAATGTGCCTTTGAAGGGGATTGTGGGAGCTGAAAATGGAGAGATAGTATCCATAGTTTTATACAGAGCATGGGAGGGAAAAAAGTTTGGATTTTTATCCCAAGGGGAGTTGGAAGTCATAAAGTATTAACATGCTGAAGTTAACCCTTAGACCTTAGAAGTAACTCACACTGCGTCAGGGAGTGGGGCGGGCGGAAGAGAATAATATGTAATTAAAGTGACCTGTAGCCATTTCATTCCAAAACAGTCTGTGGTTGTACTACGAAGACCCAGTGTGTAGTGAAGAATTCCATGCCGTGCATGAAATAGTGTTTTTAAGTATCTGCTTCACGTGGAACTACAGGGAGTGAAATTTTTAGATCAGTTTTCACTGTTTTCTTCTTCCTTCTCCCTTTCCTTAATAGTCATCATTGTTTTTAAACATCTTAATCTTCCTGTGCACACCCTGGAGAAGGTGAAGTTTTTGGTTAATCATGTGAGTAGGGAAATTTTTCTGTTAGTGCAACAGCACTCTGTAGTTAAAAACAAAGCAGACACTGTCCGATCCCCCACGGTGAGGTAACAGGAGCTAGTACATCTGTGCGTCGCCCCTCAGTCTAGCTCTCCTCAAAGCGAATGGTTCTAGGACCTTTTTTCTTTACACGGATGCTAAAAACATTGGAACACTGGCCTTTTAAGAGGGGTTCTTTATTCAAATCCACACTTCCAGGGAATGATATTTTAAATTAGATTCATTGAAGAGTTCAAGGAGCTTCATGCTGAATTATTTCTTCTTTGCATCTTAGACAAGAGAAAGCCATGAATTAGGAGGAGCACCCAGACTGAGCCCTCTGCCCTAGCACCATCTCCCTCTCTTTTTCTACTGCATGCCATGTGACCTTGTACGAGGAATTAATCAATGGACAGAAGTATCGCAACAAGCTAATGATCATGCGCCTTTCACAGCATTCAAACAGGAAATAAACTTTGAAACTTTTGTGGCTAACTCGTTCCAAAGCAAAGCTAATAATGCCTTATAATACCTTACATGTTCTCACACTTATTATCTTATGTGTCCTCATAAGAATCTTGCGAGTTAATCAAGAAAAGAATCATTGTTCCCATTTTATGCCTGAGTAAGTAAAGACCCAGTGCGTTTTTCATCCATAGGAGATTGACAGGACTAATTAATGTATTGGAATCTGCATTTTTCATTTTGCCTCAGAAGTTCAAGAGGAATTCAATTGAGTGAGAAGGTAGATTTCTATTTTAATATAAAGTTTTGGATTTTTTAGTGGGCTTGTGGATTTATGGGTGCCGTCAGTGGAAATGGAACTGTGTCACTTAGTGGCTGACTTAGTTTTCAAAGCCTACCAGGAGTCTAGCTCCTTCTGAATTTTCTAGTCCCATAAATATGCTGTTCATGTCTAAGAAAGTGCCCATAAAGAGTTAAAGTGAAAACCAAAACCAAACTGTCTGGAATATTCCGCCAGTGGTCTGCAAACAGTGTCCACAGAAGAGCAATTTTTAAATTCCAGAGGGCAGATGACAACTGAGTCATGCAATTGTTTAACACTAATGAAGTATTTTCTTTTTTAATAGTCTCCTTCTGAGGCAGAATCCAGCGGCTGCTGGATTTGATGCCGGTCCACACCAATCAATATCAATCTGCTGCCAAATGTTATTAAATATCTCTTTGATACCTATTTACAACTAAGAAAATTTCACTGCTGAGGGATTGTAAATGTGCAAAGGGAACCTCTGACAGCTTACCTCACTCACTGTCTCCAGCCCCGACTCTGGGTGCCGCAGCCCCGAGACTAAGACGAAGGACGTAATTAAGGAAACGTATGAAGGCTAGCGCTGGGTTTGAGATTAATTAGCTGTGCGTCAATAATCTCATCAATATCCGATTAACAAATGACACATTGCCCAATGAAACATATTGATTCATGCACACTCCTCACTGTTAATAAATTGAAGCTGCTTTGCTAAATGAGAAAGCTGACAAAATAATAGGCTGCTAATACTGCCCCGCTATTGTGACAAAAAACATAAAATTAGCCTGAAGTATGCCGTACTTAATTTAGGAGGACTGTCACTCCACTTATGAAACTGGTTAATGAATGACAAGAAAAGGGAAAAGAATTTTATGGAGAACTTGCTCAGAGGACCAGAGAATTTCCCCGGGGCAGGTATTTGGAGGGTGGAGCATGCATATCGATGGCTGGAAGATTCTGTGCTTTTCTTTGTGGATGCGTGTGGAAAGTTTTGTTTTTCAAGTGTATCACTCTAATAAAAAGGGGGTTGTTTTATATTTTGGAAGTCGTTATTTAATGTTTATCCAGATGAGAGTATGGTGATCATCATGTTATAAAGCACATGGTCTCTGGCGTTTGAGATTTTAAACAAATCTCCTGTGTAAACGCCTGCCATGGGGTGTGTGCCTGCACAGGCCTGCAGTTGTTATGGAAATCATTCGGCCCTGCCTAACTCCCCACCCCACTGCCTGACGTGCTGCTCTGCACCCCCCAACTAAACCCGCTCTAATGTCCTTCCTTTCTTACTTCCAGACACTTGCTTCTTTTCTGGCCGGGTTTCCTGAGGGAGGCTGTTTCCCAAACGTGCTGCTGTGCAGGTGAAGACCAGAGCAGTTATAATTTAGTTTTCTCTTTAGCCCACGACAGAGAGGTGGTAATGGGGTTGGGCAGGAGGGGACAGAGTGATAATGGCGAAGGTGAGGCCTCAGGTCTGTGGAGGCCCTCCTGGGACTGTGGTCAGGAAAAGCAAAGAGCCCCGCAGAAGAGCGAGAAGAGAAGGTTCTGCTAATGAGCGGCCTACAGCCCACCCTACGGCTCCGCAGTCAGACCACCATGCGCCTGCCCTTGGGACTCCGGAATAGTCCCCAGGAGGCCCGGGATGTGAGGATCCCCTCTGAGGCGGCTCTGGTTGACAGTAGGGGAACATCTGCTTCCAGATTTTCTTTTCATATGGTGCACAGTCCGGTGAAATACAAGGAGCGGAGGAACTGGGAGCATGGGAACTCCGATGGGTCATTAGAGCATTGCCGTGGAAGACAGTGAGACTGAGGAGGAGCTTGTACCTGGCTTTTGACAGAACTGGGTAGGAGAACAAAAAGTAAAAACTAAGGGATTGCTAGGCACTACCATGGCAGTTCTGTCTGAGCCCAGCCTCTCCTGTTTTATCTGCCCAGAATCCTTAATTGGGAACACAGGCATCGCAACATCAGAAGTATTTAAAGACAACTTGGGATAAGAACTGGATGTATGGACTACCAGGAAACCTAGGTAGCACTCTCTGCTGTTAAGCAGCTGTGTGAGCCCAAACAATTATTGAAATGTTCTGTGTCTCTGCTTGTTTACCTGTAAAATCTTAGCCTTACAGTGCCAAGATTTATTGGGTTTCCTAAAGACACCTGGGCATATCTGTGTACCTATGAAGGTAGAAAGGATTTTCAATGTAACAATGATTAAGACTAAAACAAAATAAATGTTCTTGTAACAAGCTAAGTAGAATTCCCTGTTGCTCAGTAATTCTTGTTTTTGGAGTGTGGCTCATTCATCTCTTTCATGGGACCCTTTTTTGCCATGGTGTTCGGATAAGCATATGCAGATCCTTAGGGTCTCTAACTTGGTAAGTAGTTCGGAGAGAAGCTGGGTCATTAAGTTGCATTAATTCTAATTAGTTATCAAGAAGGACTATAAATCAATGATTTTCATTAATATTGTGAGATCTGTTGGAGCCCATTTTCTCAAAAGTGGGCATTGTTGAGAATAGCATTTCTTTTGTAAGGTTTCTGGAATGAAAATTAGCCAGTCTTTATCCGAGATCCACATCAGCAAGATTTATATCGTGTGAATAAATTCTTAAGGGTTGAAATACTTTCAGAACCTAAAATATTTATGGAATTTTATGACAGCAGGGGAGATGTTTTTGCCCCCTTGTATTGTCCAAACCAATCTTAACTGTGTGGCAGTTTTAATGGAAAAAATGCTGTCTAATACTAATAAGTTGTATTATCGAGCTCTTTCTCTATGCCAGGTGCTTGTGTGTCCTCTGTTAGTTAATTCTCACAGCAATCCCCCGTGTGAAAAATAACATCCAACCTCAGTGAAGAAAGCTGAGGCTCAGAGAGGTCAGGTAACTTGCCCAACCTCATCCACTGATAATTGACCCTGGCTTATCCTAGACTGATGCTTAAAGCCTGCAGTGTTAAAGCTCCATGGCATTTTGGCTTTAATAAATGTTTGCCTCCAGCTTGGCAGAGAGTCACCAATCATTGACATTATCTACAGGTGGTTTAGAAAGATGCCAGTTTTCAAGTCTGCAATGGAGCAAGTTCTCTCAAGGTGAAACTCTTCACTGGGAACCTACTTTCTACTCTGTATTGGGATAAATTAATGCATAAAAAGAACAACTCATGGTGCCAATATTATGTCACTGAGTCTCCCAATAGGATAAAAATATCTGGGCTCTTGAGCCACTTCTGGTCTTTCCGAAGCCTCAAGGACAAACAAGCTAGGACAATTTATTGTTCTGTGAGCAGAGCTGAGGTGACTTGAATTCCTTGCAGCATCTGCCAGGTTAGCCTGGCCTTGTACTTTATCCCACATCAGTTTCAGTCACTGGTTGTGGGTTAGTCCAGGGCTCCTCAGGCAGCTGCTCTGCTGGCCAGCTCCACTGTAACTTGTGCTGGTGAGTCAGATTTCGTGCCCAATTAGGATACAAGGGGAAAGTTCCCTTGTGGAAAGGACACAGCTGCTCTGGAATAGCAGCTTCAAGATGCTCCGAACGGTCTCATAAATCTGGCATCCTCGTCTGCTTGTGCCAGCTCAGAGGGAAGAGTGAGGATGTTCTTTATGCCTTTTCCTGAGTCTGTGCAGTGCTTAACACGCACATGCATGCTCACAGAGCCCTGAGACTATCTGTGCACACCATAGAAATAGAAATGGGTATAATACGAAGGTTAGTTTATGTTATGTGAACGTGTAAATATATGCGTGTTTGTGATGTGTGGGTGTGTATGTTTCTTTCTGTATCTCTGTATGTTCATGGTTGCCTTTGTTTTATTGCCATAGTCATACACACACATACATGAGTATATATGCAAACCGTATGTACATGGTATGTGTATTAGTGTAGACATTGAGTGTATGTGTCATATGTGTCCATGTATGTCCATTTGTGAGCTATGTACGCATATGTACGTCTGCATGTTTGTCCTTAAATGTATAAAGGTATCTGTATCTGCCTCACTCCTGAAACCACCTCAAATACCTTCTCCAAGGGACAAATGAAGAAAAGATCAAAGTGGAGAATACTGGTCTCTCACACAGTGTGCTTGACATGGTTGCTTCTTTTTTACCTCTCTTAAAATCCAGAAGTCAAAATGTGAAAATTTTCAGATTAATTACTGCTCTTATCCATTCTATCATCCTAGACATTGTGGACAGAGAGGCATTCTTTGTGGCCAAATTATCCATGATACTGACATCGATCAAATTCACCCAGCTTCGACTTTACTTTCCATCTAACATACCCTAGGGAGGCATGGTCTTCATTTCCCTCGACACCTTCATGTTTCCTCTGTAGGGTTGTTTTCTACTTCTGTTCTCGTTTTTACTTACCCACACATCCTAGCGAGACTCCATGGTTTCATTTTTGTCTGTTCATTGTTCTCACTACCTACATCCAGTGGGTTATCAGGTCTGTCTTTAGATCTCTGAAATCTTTCTGAATTTGTTGGCTATTTGCTTCCCTTCTGCTGTTTTTCTGGTGTAACCTCTCATGGCTTCTCGCTGGGACCATCATATGCTGTGCTTTGGCCTCTTTTTTCCTTCAATTAAACTTATGCTAGTAGTTAGTTCACTTATAAATATCAATTATGAGGCACCTATTAATTTGTATCACTTAATCCTCAAAGCTCCTCCAACATACAGTATTATATATGGCAGAATTGGCCTCTGAAGAAACTGTTCCCCTGATACTTAAAATAATTTTCATTCCTCCATAAAATACATTTCCAAAACACAGATCGAGCCCACATCTTTATAAGTGTTGGTGTCTCTTGCCCACAGAAGAAGCTGTAGCTCCTCTGCAGTGATCTTCCAGACCCTTTCCAATCTATTTTCATGGTACTCTGCAGGACTCCCATCACTCCTGCTCTGGGCATTCTTGCTCTCGGCCCATACTTGCTGTTATTACTGTGTGTGTACTTTTTTTGTGTACAATGCCTTTCCTTCCTGTCTACCACATGAGAGTCTTGTCATCATTAAGAATCATCTGATAAGATGCCTTCTTTAAAGCTGTTTTAATTCTCCCAGGTAGGCCTTTGCACTTTGTCTTTGTATTCATGTAATTGTTTGTGTATACATCAGTTACTTTTTTTTTTTAAAAAATTTATTTTTAAAGTAGTAACATACCACAGAAAAAGATGGAACAAAGCCAATTGAGACAATGTAGTGAAATTGGTGCAGAACTTCACAGCAGGTTACCTGGATAACAGTAATAGGTACCATAGTATATTTCATTTTCTTCACAATAGTTGTTCTTTCAATCAGGTATATCAGAATCAAAGGAAATACAGAACATTATAGAACTTATCAAAACAGAATATTGAATAGAGCAATACCATTAATCAGAAGAAAACAAAAGAGTGATAAAAATATTTGCCTTCAAAGAGATGGTAGAAGAAAATCCCCCTTATTTGCTATACTGCACATAGTCAACCTCGCAAAAGATGCTCAGATTTCTGGCCCCCACTTGCTAACAGGGAGGGAGGTGGGATATGGATATTTGAATCTCAGCCTGCTCACAGTCGCTTACCAGGGAGGCGAGCTGGTTGCTTGGTTTCCCAGTGCCCTAAGTTTTAACATGGCGCAGATCTCAGGAGACGCTGATGATTCTCGCCCTGGGGCGGCTGTGGCTTGCAGAGCCACAGCCACTTACCAGGGTGGTGAGCTGGCTGCCCCTCAGTTATGGTTTTATCACATTATTTTCCCATTCAAAAATCAGTTGCCTTTCTGTTGAAGGCTAATGTGTGGAGACATTAAAAGGGACAAACTTCAGTCATTTGTAGGGAAATACTGGAAACCACAGTGTTAAGTAAGTTAGACACAGATGATTAAATATTTTATGGTTTCTCATGTATGAGAAACCCAAAATATAAAAGAAGGATCAAAATAAAAGATAGATAATAGGAAGAGGGACAGGTACAAAGAGGCAGAGAAAGGGGAGAAGGAAAGGAGGGGAAGAGGAATGAAAAAAGAATTAAGATGTGCTGTGCACATGTACCATCTTCCCATGAGAAATGTAATCACTACGTACTGCAAACATTGTACTAATAAAAATGCTGAAACAAAAAAGGATTTTTAAAGAACAGTGTATGTTTTCAGAAAAGGCTCAAAGTATAATGTTAAGCAAAAAAAAAAAAAACAAAAAAAAACAAGGTACAATATTGAATGCACAAAAAAAACCCATTTGTGAATATGGAAAAAATATATATTACATGTGTGCTATCTAAATAGTGGTTATATCCAGATGTGAAACTAATGATTTTCATTTTGTTGTATAAATGTTTTTGCATTTTCTAATTTTTCTTTGTGCAAAGGTTTAACTTTTCTATTTTATGGCAAAAGTAAAACAAAATTTCATTACAAAATAATAGAATAGCAATAGTTAATACATTGCATATTATTATCTTTAAAGTAGTTTCTCAGGGCGCAAGATATGGGCATACAAATTTATCCAATCAATATTAGCAAAAACCTTTCTTTTTAATGATCTAAGAGACACTAATAGTATAATTGACTTGCATTTTTCTCTTTCCCTACTGTCCTTTCCTCTTTTACCATGTAAGTTCCTTTTTCCTTACTTACCATGGCAAATAAATATATGAAAAATTGTTCAGTGACATCACTGGTCATTCAAGAAATGCAAATTAAAGAACACTGAGACTCCATCTCACCCCAGAAAGAATGGCAGTCATCAAGAAATCCATAACAAATACTGGAGGGGCTGTGGGGAAAAAGGAACCTCTTCCCACTGTTTCCTTTCTCCTTTTGAACAATTTCTTCCTATTTCATAATACTGTTGTACATTTTAGAACTTATTAACTCTTTCATTTGTCACACCAGGGAGACAATGCAGTATTTATACATGTGAATATGATTTATTTCATTTATGAGTATGGTCTCTATTTGCATCCATTTACCTATAAAATCTCGAGTTTATCCTTCTTTACTACTCCACTGTATAAAGATACCCTATCTTTTTAACCTCTTCCTCAGTTGATGGACATTTGGGTCTCCAAGATTTAGAAATTACAAATTTTGCTGCTATGAACATGGGTGCACATATGCCACTGTGGTATGGTGTTTTTAATTCTTCTGAGAAGATACTCAGAAGGGGAATAGCTGGGTTGAATGGGAACTTTCATCCTAGTGTTTTGAGGAGTCTCCACACTGATTTCCAGAGTGGTTGCACACAGCTACACTCCCACCAACAGTGGAGAAGAGTTCCTTTATTCCCACAGCCCCTCCAGTATTTGTTATTGGTTGATTTCTTAATGATTGCCATTCTTTCTGGGGTGAGATGGAGTCTCAGTGTTATTTAATTTGTATTTCTTGAATGACCAGTGATGTTGAACAGTTTTTCATGTATTTATTTACCATTTATATTGCTTCATCTGAGAACTGTGTATTCATCTCAGATGCCTATTTTTTGGATTGAGTCTTTGAATTTGGGGAGGGGTTTGATTGTTTTCAATTCTTTATATGTTCTAGATAGAAATCCTTTGTCTGAGGGACAGTTGGCTAAATGTTTTTCCTACTCTGTGGGTTATCTTTCCATTTTGTTGGTGGTTTCTTTTGCAGTGCAAAAGGAAAAGCTTTCACTTTTATAACCAGGAAAATATTGCTAACTTTTCATTTAGGGAGTGGTTTGAGCGTGTTTCCTCAGGTTCATGTGTTGACATTTATTCCCCACTGTCAGGTAGTAAGAAAGCAGAAACTTGTCTGACCATGGTGTTTGGACGTGAGGCCTTGTAAGGTGATTAGGATAAAGGTAATAAAGGTGGAGTCTCCAGGTTTGAAACTGTGGGTTCGTAAGAAGAGAGATCAGAGGACATAGACACGTGTGTGTTCCCTGCATCTTGTGATGTCCTTCTCTGCCTTGGGATGCCCTCTGCAAGAAAGTTGTCACCAGGTGCAGGCTCCTTAGCCACAGAATCATGAGCCATGTGAATTTCTATTCTTTATCTAAAGTTACCTGGCTTCTGAGGTTTTATTATAGTAACACAAGATGGAGTAATATAGGCAGGGTTTCCATGCTCTAACTAGCTAAATCTAAATAATAATATCTAAAATATTTGTTTAATGGAGGACATAAAGAAACTAAAGGATTGACCTCTTATGCCTGAATCTATACTGTGGTTTAAAAAATAGCTATCTGTTAGAGTTACAAAACACCACAAAATAATAAAAAAAGCAATTCTGATAACATAGAAGGGTAAGAAGGGAGAGAACAAAAATTCTTTTTCCTCCTCTCTTCTCTTCTTCTTCCCCTCTTGTCACTTCCTATCCCATCCCCTCTCAAGTCCTCACTTCTCCTCTTTTATATCTTGTATTCAAATTATTTGTACCAGTCAGTTAATATGTGCTTGGTAACAGGTGATCCCTGTATCTGACTGACTTAGTTTCCTTCTTGCTGGTTTGATATGTCCATTGCAGGTTGGCTGCAATCCTTCATCACGTCTTCATTGTGGAACTCAGGATGAAGGAGATGCAAGGCTAGAAATCAACCAGCACTAACTCTTCTAAAGGCTGTTACAATATTGGCCTGGTTCTGTGGGTGGTACTACATTTATCACTCAACAGAAGTATGTATGCAGCCAATACTAAAACCTAATTCCATCTGCTGCTCACTGGGAACTGGGTGGAACCCTTAGTCACTGAGCCTGAAGGGTTTGTCTCCTTTCAGATTTTTATTCCTTCAGCATCTGAGGACTGCTGACACTTTACCAAGTCTGCTCAAATGAACATTTGTGTGTCTCAGTGGTCTGTGTTGAGATGACTGCTGGTGAGTGTTTCCTTCTTTTAGGCTTTTGTGAGTTTTTACAGGGAATTCTTGTTTGCTATAGCTGCAGCTGCTCAAACACCAGTTTTTATTTAAGATGACCCCATCAACCATATGTAAAGAGGATTGTAGCTCAGAGATTCACTGCTGTCAGTGATTGCTTTCAGAAACCAGTGTTGTGTTCTTTGAATTATGTTGCACTTCTGCCTCAGTGTCTCATAATCTACCACACATGCTGCTAAAAAGATTCACTTATCTCAGTGGCTAGGACAAAATCCAGGTTTAGGTAGAAATTCACTGTGATTGTCTGGGCTACAGTGATGCATGTGAAAATGCTTCCTGTGTAATATTAAATCAGTGGTGAGTCTTGTAGCCTAGAAAGGTGAGGCAGTAATGATGTAACAGATAGAAGCACAAATTCTGCCGGCAGTGGTGGCTCACGCCTGTAATCCCAGCACTCGGGAGACTGAGGCAAGAGGGTCATTGCAAGTGAGACCAGCCTGGGCTACAAAGTGAGCTCAAGGTCAGCCTGAACTGTATAGTGAGACCCTACTTCAAAAAGACGAAGCAAAGCAAAAGACCCCCCCACCCCACAGCCGCCCAGTTCTGATGTCAGACTGTCTAGGGATAGAGATTTTTGGCTAAATTCTGACTATGTACACTTGGAGATTCATTTAATTTGTCTTTCTGAGTTCTCCCAGTGGCAAAGGAGAGTGATACTCCAGGTTACTTTGTGTGGCTGCTGGGAAGATTGAGTAATGCAGCCCATGTAATATACATGGTATTGTGAGTAGGATACAATAATCATGCCCTCATGTGAGTTATTGTTACTTTCTGTCCATTGTATTGGTTGCTATTTTAGGAGGAATCAACTTATATTATTTGATTAAAGAGAACCAACAGATGGAAATTAGTGGGATGATAAGAGCTTAGCATCAGGACATATTTTCTTGCAATGGAAGCCAGAAAATAATGGAACAAGTTGCACTTTAGACAGTGCATGTGGTCACTGAACATGATCAGAGAGAGTCTGAACAGTGACGCTCTCTGAAATTTAATTGAAAACCAAAAAAAAAGTTAAACATTTTCTCAGTGATTTTTTTTATTTTAAAGAGATTAAAACAAAATAAAACAGATAAAGCAAATCAGAACAGAACAATAAAAGCAATGCAAGACTTCAAAACAAGGCAATAGGAAATCAACAATGGCTACCATGTCTCTCATTTTCTTCAAAATAGCTGTCTACAGCACCATACACAATAAAATAAAACAAAACAAAACAAAACAGAATAAACCCAATACAAATGAAAGAATGAAAGCATTACTGGACTTCAAAACAAGATAACAGAAAATTGACAATGGCTACCATAATGCCTCTTGTTTACTTCAAAAAAACTGTCCATACCTTCACATGTAATAAAATCAAATGAAACCAAATAGAATAAAACCAATTAAAACAAAGGAATGAAAGCATATAGGACTTCAAAACAAAATAATAGGAAATGAGCAAAGGTGCCGCGTCCTAGTCCATCCACACCTTGTGACAAGGTCCATGGGTGGAGGAGAGCGCTTCAAGGAATCGCTTCTCCAGAAAAAGGACACCACATGTGGGAATTGGGCGCAAGGATCTTGTAATGTTTTGTACTGATAATTGTAATTTGTGTAATTCACATATATATATTTTCATGTAATACTCAATATGAAATCGAAAATAGAAACTCCAGAGGACTTACTAGAAACCTTCTAGATAACTTTGTGAAAACTAATTGTGAAATTTTACCTTCTGTGAGTAGTATGAGAGAGTTTATACAAAAGCTTTAAATGAAAGAGCTCATGGAGGAGGATTTACAAAATTCCTGTGAGACAACTGCCCTGAGACACTGGACAGGCAGCCAGAGACGGGCAACTAGGACACATATGTTACGCCA